>JAURVB010013259.1:0-570376 GCA_033002965.1 Piper betle | reverse complement strand
GGAACACAGAATTCCAAATGGGTTCCTCACTCCAAACTCAATCAATCAAAAACTGTAATCAGTTTTCAATGTCGTGGGCAGGGGCTTTGTGCTGCCTCACTTCCTCACCTTTCTCCTCCACTACCAAAACTTCCTCCTCCTCCCCAGCTTGGAATGCAGGGTGTGTCAATATAATCGTTAAGCAATTGAGTCCCCCTCAGAGCATTTGTCAATGGCAGATGGCCCTCTGGAGTGTTATCATCCATCTCCCAAAAGAACTGATCTCGGAAAGCCCTGTAGCTATACTGCTCCACCTCTGTGTCAAGCTTCATTTACCCAACCTTCACAAAGAACTTGGTGAAGTCCCTCCTGGATTTCTCCCATATCCTCTTCTGCACACTGTAGCCATACCGGCCATTGCTATGCTGGCGCCACAGCTCGTCAATGGCCTTGAGGTTCCTCTCAGAGACGAACTGCACCTCGGAGAAGTAGACATACCCACGTTTGACGGCGGCCTCTCCGGCGAGCACAATGAGAAGACGTCCGGTCTCCTCTTCGACCTGCCGGAAGTCCTGGTAGACCAAGTGCTGCTCTAGGAGGTCGAAGGAGGGCGACGAGGAGGCGGCAGGAATGGAGGCGGTGGAAGTAGCATTGAGGGAAGTAGAAGAGTTGGAGACGAGTTTGTAGGATAAGGAAGAGGAAGGGATGCTGGTGGTTGGCTTGAGGAAGAGAGAGGCCGACGTCAAGGCGTCAGCCGGAGGAAGGAGGTGGTGCTTGGGGAGGAGGTGGTGGAGGGATTGGAAGGGGGTGGTGTCCATGGAGGAGTGTGTGAGGGACGGAGGGGGAGGAGAACAGAAAGAAAGAAGGATGGGTGGTGAGAGGGACGAGGGGATGCGGTAGTGTAGGATTGAGGGAAGGGAGGGAGGATTTTGGGTATCATTGGCTACAAATGACTTAGGTTGGATCCTCTCGTCAACCTGTTTGTGTCATGTCTCTACCATCGAGTTTTGATTCCTTGAAGCTTAACACCGCAACTGCCACTTTGGTTGCTATACCAGCCACTTGCCACAAGCAAGTCGAGTTTAAAAGTAATGTTTTGGTTCTCTCACCCGTCAGCCAGCTGCTTGCTGTATGGCACATTGGCATGTCCTCAAATTGTACCGTGATGAATGGGATGCTCGTCATTGTCCCCTTCGATACCAGAGTTATCTGCTCTTCCTTCCCCCTTATCCCTGAGACATGAACTTCTATTCCACCATTTTTTTCTGAGTGTGAAGTATTCAAAACTCAAATCTAATAACGGATGAGGAAAGTGCTACATAAATGATCCATTCGAAGTTAAATAGAGAGACTTCATCACGAAGAAGTATTTACCATGTATCAGGGATCCTCAGATTGAGTCCGGAAGAAATGTTGTACCAGCAGATTCTGTAAATCTAAGAATGTAATAAAGATATGAATCTTCACGCTATATCAATTTTTATGAAGAACTGGTAAAGAATGAGTATCAATGGTAATTACTTTGACACGAAGGAAGTATCAATGCATATTGCGAAGAAAATTATTTTTGATAAAATATGTATAGACTTGTATGATGATTATACACTCTATATCTTCGCATAGAGATTAACCCAACTAGTCGAGGCTACTTCCGCCAACATTTGCTGCTGTTGAATTGCAGGGTATCCTCATCGGTTGGAGTTTCTCTTAATGGCCAGGAATGATATGTTTCTCAGGGATCAAAATCGGAACGAGGAGAAAACCGGGAATAGTCCGTGGGCCATAAGCGCAAATGTCTCCTCTACTCCTGCCTGTTGTTTTCATTGTCTCGTTGGGGCAAGTTTTCAGGCACTTCCAAATTCGCCAATGGAACCAAAAGTGACTCCAAGAAAAGCATCATGCGGTTGCGATTTTGCAGATCAGGTGGAGCGCCGCCTTCTTCCTCTGGAATGAGAATCTCCTGCTGCTCTCTATTATGCATGGCTTCCGCCAATTGGGGTGCTATCATCATGTTTCGCAACTCTTCAGGTGGTGCTGTGGGCACAGTATCCGAGAAACTGGATACCAGCAAATGCGCATACCTGCAACCAAAAGAATTTTAATTTGAGAACTCAGGATAATGAAAAAAATAAACACACATTTTGAAAACAAAAATTCGAGAAGACATTTACATACTCATTCCTATCTGATGGAAAAGCCTCTTTCCTCACACACTGCCAGTCTCTAACTTCGTGAGCATTAGAATTTAACGTATCAATAACTAAATGAGCAGCATCCCTAAGCAACTTCTGCAAGTCTGGGTATCTCCATAATAAATAATTTCTTTCCACATATATATCAATCAGGTGCTCAATGGTGGGACTTCCAGCCTTAGCCGATCCAAAAAACACATGTTTCAAAATTTTGGCCCACGCAGCATCTTTCAATGGCGCCTTTGCAACCAACTTTTTGAGTACCAGAGGATGAAGCATCAGAGCTTGCTTCATAAGATCAAGGGCCGACGATTTGTCTGTGTGAGTAGTACCATCCTTCTCAAGATAAAAGCGAGCAACAGCAAGAGAATATGAAAAATTAGGAAACAACCACAATGAGTGCCCAGTTTCATATTCCTCTGCAAACCTTTCTAACCAATAATACTCCTCAGCCCTAAGGGCAAAATAATCTATGCAGAACAATGCTCCCATTGGATCATCAGAATTTATTGAAAGCACTAACTTGCAGATCTCAAGTGCTGAACGATGGCAACCGCGCCTGTCCATGTTTTGCATGTGCCCAAAAAGAACCGTGAACATCATTTTATTTGTTTCATCTTCACAATATAACCCACAATTGCCCTGAAATGGAGTGAACAAAGGACTCCATGCACATTCCAGGGCATATAAGCACTTAGCTATATATTCAGCAGCCGATTGGTGCTCCCCTGAAAACTTCAAAAACTCTGCAATTGTCCACAGTGACTCTATGTGGTATGGATAATAAGCTACAATACTTGCAATGCCATTTATATCATTCAACGCCCTTGCAGCATCGAATGATCTTTGGGCTTCACTATAGGAGGGAGAATGTACATACCTGCATAAGATCAACAAATTACCAGTCAACATGGTTGCTGGAAATCAAAAGAGCCTGAATGAAGCATACTTCTAAAGGTGTTCTCAAAAAATCTAATCTAAATAAGTATGACTACGGGGAAAACACATGCTGCAATTCAAGTGTCTCTACAAACAGAGCAAAATTTCACGAGGTCATGTTCTATAAAATTTACAGCTGAAGTTTTGGACATGCTAATGACACACTTCAAAATTGCTAGGATGCAAGATTCAGAATCTTCGATGAAAGATTGGAAATCAACAAAAGAAAAATTTGTCTTCCAAAGATAGGTTTGTTTAACAAACACAGCATAAAATAAACAGAATAAGGCAAAAAAGAGAAGCTCAGCTCATAAAGGTAATTTTTGGAACAAGATGAGCAAATATTAAAACCAAATGAATAAACTGTAAAAATTAAAGATACCTGAAAAATTGCTTCCCATTCTTAGTTTCTACGAGTTCCATGGTTAATGAACCATCCCACCGAGGCCAATACCCAGGTGCAGAAACAAGCATAGTCTTTCTGTGAGCATGGGTTCCTCGTCTCCCACCATGAATCTGCCGTGAAGTATTGCTGCTACTATTTTCAAACGAACTTACAACTTTAGATCCGAAAATCCTCCTAAGCTCATTTTCAGCCTTCAGAAATTTAGGATCCACATTTAATATGTTACTGGAGGAGAGCTTATTCTGCTTACCCATGAACTTAGAAGATGTTGATTTCATTTGATAAGATCCATCTTTGTGGGTTGTTTCAAGAGACAAATTTTCTAAGATGAGATCAAGAGATTTTTCATCTTTCTGGTTCTTACTTTTTTCAGAAGCTGTACCTTTGTTCTTTTTCTTTTTCCCTTAGATTTAGGTTGCGATACTACTGCAAAAGAGTTCTTTGGTTTAAAAGATTCTTCGATATTTTGGGCTGCACTCATTTCTTCAGAGGCCTCAATCTTGTTCTCCTGAAAGAAACTAGAGAATAAGATAAGCCGAACCTTAAAAATTGATATAATCAACTAAGTTCGGCCTTCCATAATATCGACAGTTAATGGTGGCCATGTTTAAAGAAGCACGGCGATATTAAGAAACCACAGTGACAAAGAATATATATCTAACAGATTAATAATTCAAAGTTGCTGAATTCATATACAGGGGTGGTTCTAAGCAAATATAAAAAATTATAGAATATTATGACCACTTCTTTTCCCCCAACCAGTATTATCATTCACAAACAAATAAAAATTGCCATGTCTTTACAGTTCGATCCTAATTCACATTTTCTTTCCTCAATTTTGAATTTTTTAGAGAAAGAGGATAGTCTCTTCTACATAGAAAGGTTCCGGTCTCATAATCACAATCAAGACCATATTTCTCAAAAGAGGTGCAAACTGCTAATTTCCATTCTTAGTCAGATATTCAGAAAACATGATTTCTAAAGTTTTATCCAAGGCACATGAAGCCCGGTATCCCTTCTCAACTGGGACCATGTTACGCCCTTAGAAGGATAAATCTTTGAGAATGAATCTGGACACTCTCACTCTAATCTGGCCCTACATGTAATGAAACATCCCAAGATTCAAACAGCTCTAAATTGTTCTATTAATAACTATATGTAATTGCATCAAAATGTAAAAATTATAAACTATATAGGTAGACACAAAAGCTTGATGACAATGCTTAAGAAGGTTCACAAGAAACCAAAAAAATATGATTTTTGATAACGTGTGGTCCTGAAAAGGAGGAAGCTCGCGAAAAAGGATTTGATGGAAGGATTAAAAGCAGTCAAAGGAGCTTTGAGGGAATGGGAAGTCCTTTGACTGAGTGGATGGGCATAATCGCATCCACATCACTAAAACCAATAACTTTCAATTCCACAGATGGTAGCGATGGTTATTATGAGCTATGCCCACATCAGGACTGTGAAAAAAGTGATCACAACATGCACCTAGAGCTTAATGTAACACCATATATTGGGCAATCTAATTTCATGGAGAAACACGATTCTAGGAAAAAAAGTTGAGAAATCAGAGAAGCCAGTTAAAGTTAATGCAGTTGTCTGATAATGTTCCTAGAGAGGTTATTGATAATCCACGGTATTTATTTACTTAGTTTAATTGCTAGAAAATAGAAAGCCAACTTCAACTACCTATAATTACCATAAAATGACTAGCATTATCAAAATTTTCGCCAGGATACGTCATTAGAACAATAATAAGAAACAGTAAATAGAAAAAAGATAAAACAGCTATGTGATTATCATGGTGATGCCACAATCAGAGATTTGATATTTTTTTTGCTAATACAAGATACAAGCGAGTACAATCACAACAGTTGCTAAATTCCACAAACATGCGAGCATCCATCATCATTTACATATCACAAATCGACGCTATAGAATGCAAACACATCGATTCATATGCCAATCAACGAAATCCCATTGAAGAGGAGACCAACCTCATCGTCAAGAAGATCGAACGGGTTCTGAAAAGCGGGGCGGCCGGAATCGTCGACCCCAGAGTCATCGGACTCCTCCCCGTCACCGCCTCGGCGGCGCGGGACGCAGCCGCAGCGCCTCCTGTTCCTGAACAACCCTCCTGAAAAGCCGCCCAGACATGGCCGGCGGCTTTCGCCTCCGATGTCTTCGAAGACGGCTCCGGCGAGAGCCCTAGGGTTATAGAGATCCCGACGAAGCGATCGATCCCGCTCAAAAATGAAAGGGAACTAGCACTTGCGCCGCGTCGCCGGCGAGGGCCAACGGCGGCGGCGGCGAGGGGCGGTCGACAAAGTGACCTCTGGATCGCCGGCGGCTCGAGAGGATAAAGCTCTGGAATAGGATGGGCATTTGACGTAGAATGGGCACGGCCCACGAAGCTTTGACGTAACCTGGAGCAGGTGCGATTAGGTTGCAAAGGCCTTTAACATTATTATTTACTTATTTTTTTAAATATTAACTACAATAATACTATTTACCATTATTACGACCCTCTACCCTCATGTCGCAAGTGAGTTCGGTAGACGGTTAATAATTAATAGATTTTGATCTAAATTATAAAAATTCTTAGTAATATAAAATACTTATCAAAATTATAATTTTGGCTTAGACAATAAATTTATGTTAAATTAAATTTTAAAAAAGATATACAATATAAAATTTTATTTATAATATAATAATAAGATTATTTCTTAATTATATTAATCAATATAAATATTTTTTTATTTAAAAATAAAATAAAATGGCAAATCAATAAGCGGTTGTGGCAAAAGCTTCTACTACTTTTTCAAAATAAAATCAGTGCCATAAAATTTATCAATTTTTGACCATTTTTTAAAAACATTCAAAAAATAATTAGTTATTTTATTTCAATTTAATTCGATATCAACCATAGTTATAAAAATCGGAATCGGGTCTTGAATCGGTTTTCAAAGGAGTCACTAAATCAAATCGAATGGGCTTAAATCGGTTAAGAATCAGTTCATTTGAATCGGTTCATTGAATCGATCCTATATAAAAATTTTAACTTAATCAAAATCGATGGGTTATTAATTATATAACATATCATTTTAATGTTATTTTTACGTTATGATCTGTATTATTATAAAACCCGCGACTCGAGTCAGGGTTTTATAGTCGTTAGCCGGTCGGTTTGACCGTGGTTCGAGTCGGTTCAGCTTTCAGAACACGTGTGCGGGGCCGAGGCCGACCGTGTGCACGTGCTATGAGGGTTTATGTATACCCAAGTATCGATGATAGCGTCAGATACGCATCAGCAGACTGAGTTATCAGTAGATATGAGAGTATACAGTTGATGATTTTATTTTTTTTCATGTTGTGACCGTAGAATTAGTTTAGGCCGAATAACGCATTAGGACGCGTTAGATAGTATTCGGGTGGGTTATTAGTTATACAACATGTCATTTGGATGTTGTGTTGTTTTGTTTGATTTTATGGGATTTTTCCCAATTTTTCTGGATTTTTCTGGGATTTATTCCGAGTTAGTTATTATTCTTGACTCGAGTCGGTGTCGAGTCAAGTCTTATTTACAACTTTGCCACCGCCCTATACTTCTCATCTCTCCCCAAACCCCGACATCTTCACCGCCGCCGCCTTGAGATTTTGCCACCGCCGTCGACGCCACCTCGCCGCCGATCGACGCCGCCCAGCCCGGCCGTGCCGTCGCCTTGCCGCCTCGACCACGCCCGGCCACTGTCCAGCAGTCGCGACGCCAGAAATCGCCCCGATTTCACGGCCGTTCCCGACGCTATTCCGCCGTCGTCTACGCCGGACCGCCGCCGCCGTGACGTCGAAGCTTCTCCCCTCGACTTCCCCTACCTTTCCCCCTTGCCTAGCGCCGCCGTCGAGGCCGGCCGTGGGTCTGATCGGAGCGATCGATCGCCCCGACCACACTCGACGCCGCCGTCGGTGGCCATCGCCGCCGCGGTTGCCCTTGTCGTCACCACCATTGGGTCCAGCTCCCCGAGACGGTGCTAACCCCTACCTCCGATTGCCTCGCCGGAGCAGTCGCCGGAAAACCACCAGAACTGCCGAAAACCGCCGGCACAGTCGCCGGAAAACCGCCGACTCGCCTTCACCGCCTTCGTCCGTCGGCACCGATTTCAGCGCCGATCGCGAGGTGGTTCTTCCTTCTTTGTTTAGAATTATTACATACATGTTGTGGTCATAGTAGCATATTAGAATTAATTTTATTAACTTCATGATTTTAGTTTAATTAATCGTGATTATGATAAACATGTGATGATTAGCGTAGATTGTGTTGTGTGATGTAAATGCTCACTAATGAAATTGTTAGTAAACCATGGAATAGTTAATTAAATGCTTGTTAACGAGTTAATTTATGAATTTGCACGAATTAGGTTTTTGCATGCTAGTATTAAGTTAAATGGATTAAATTGATTAAACCATTGTCACCTAATTAGAATAGGTATGCTTTGAAATTGGAATTAAAAGTGCTAGGTAATAAGTAACATATGAAATGATAAAATTATTAACTTGCTTGACAATTAGAGATGTAGGGTAATTGTCGAGATGATTGTCATGTTTGATTAGATTATTGTATGCATGTGGATATATTAGTTATATAGGCGTGCATCATATATGTATGGGCGTTAGTAAATAGTTATGTTCATGTAGGTTCGTTGCAGGAGCTCGCCGTCTAGGCACGAGACTGCGCTTGGAGCTTCTGACAGGTCCGTTAGGACACGCTTCTCAGGTTTTATCGCTCTACTCTATCGGTGATTTGATTTATTGATCGTAGGACGTGTCAGGTGGATGATTTATCGGACCCCACCTAACACGTGCCATCTGGTCGGTTGTTTTCGGAATTAATAACCCTCGAGGATGAGATCCCTCGAGCTTGTTTTCGAAAATAAGATCCACCTCAAGTTGCCTTCGGGCCTATTATAATAAATCCCGACCCAACCCTATAAATAGTTTTATCGAGTTTTCAGTGAGACAAGAGAAGATGAATCGACTTGCACGTGCCATGAGCGGATGCCGTGCCAGTCAAAGCGGGCTCTGGATTAGTGCCAGCGGACTGTTCCATTCCCGAGGGATCTTGACAACTCCGTGTTTGAGTTCCTCACACCCGGAGAACGTGGAGGTTTACGGGTACTGTTTAGTACAGCGCATGTCCGGACTTGTGGTTCAAAGGGTACTAAAGGCGACTGCTTGAGAGTGTTCAGCCTTCGTGCTCAAGGCCAGGAGTAATATGGAGGTTCAGAGAGGGCTTAGGATAAAGTTTTACGTGAAGTACTGAAAAAGAAGTGCCGTGAGTGGCACAGTACCAGATAGATCAGGATGCTGTTGAGTCAGCTGCTCAACAGCTCCTTTGTAGTTGCCCTTATGAGAGTTCTTGAGGAAGATATATGATTGTTTGCTTTCCATGAGAGTTTGCTCTCATGTTCCAGTTTGATACTAGTTATTTCCGGACCAGTGACACCCGTTGCTGACGTTTTTCTACTATGTAGGTGAGGACGATGAATGGTGTAACACCCCGTTTCGGCTCACCCGTGAACCGACCCGGAAATGTCACCGGCGACCGAACCGTTCGCTAATCTACTGGGTTCGGTTAAGCCGACCCGGATCCGCCCTCGGTGTCTCAAGATGGAGATGCAAACATGAAATGCATGGATGGGATGCGTGGGTTCTAACGTAGTCCTACATGCATGCTATGATGTACAAGCAAAGACAAGACAAAATAATAAATGAGAAACCAAAAGAAAATATATACTATTTTATAAAAATACGGTAACACATACTAATCTACCATGACATTCAACCATTATCTCATTCGTTTTTACCTGAGCCGAGTCTGAACTCCAAGGCTCCCTACTCATTCATATTTATCAGTTCGTTTCATAACAAATAATTCACTCAAGCAAACACATCAAAATTATCATTTACATAATTATAACACACCGTCATTATACGTTACACACGGCAGGTACATGTGTGCGCGGTTCCGTGCTGCTCCTCCGCAGTCCCGACAGCTTTCATCGCTCGCATTCCTCACCTACATATATATAGAAAAACCGTCAGTAACGAGTGTTACCGGCCCGGAAAATAACTAATATCAATCTGGCACAGGAGAGCAAACTCTCCTGTTGAATGAAAACCATATACTTCCTCAAGAACTCTCATCAGGGCACATACGGGAGCCGTCGCCCTCGGGTCGACAGCGTCCCCCTATCTTTCACATTCTCATGCCTCGGCCATTTCTCTATTGCTTCTCGCGTCAAATCTCATTCCTTTCCGCCCTCTGCACCTTCCATATTACTCCTGGCCTTGAGCACGAAGGCCGAGTACTCTCAGGCAGTCGCCTTCAGTACCCTTTGAAACCACAAGTCTAGACATGCGCTGCAATGCAGTACCCGTGAACCTCCACACTTCTCCGGGTTTGAGGAACTCAAAGGTGGAGTTGTCAGGATCCCTCGGGAATGAAACGGCCCGCACACCATTCCAGAGCCCACTATCGACACACACGTGCCCGCTCGCGTAGCACGGTAGTCGGATTTCCCTCATTCAATCTCTCACTGAAAACACGAAAACTATACATATATATAGGTCTGGGTTGGGATTTATACAATAGGCCCGAAGGCAACGTGAGCTGGATCTGAAGTTCGAAAACAAACTCGAGGGATCTCATCCTCGAGGGTTATTAATCCGGAAAAAGAACTGTTGGCTAAATGGCCCGAGTTAAGTGGGATCCGATAAAACGCCACTTAACTCGTCCTGCACATAATAAATCAAATACACAATAGAATAGCGTAAAATAGAGAACGAGTCCTAAACGGACCTGGTAGAAGCTCCAAACGGGTCCACGCGCCTAGGCGGCGAGCTCCTACACCGTACCTACACAATCAAGCTAAAAACTAACGCCCGCATGATGAATCACACATCCTATAGCATGCACGCACAATCAACACAATCACTCATCAATCAACACACATCAACCTATATCAATTCTAGCAAGTCTACTTAAGCTAGTTTGCATTAGATCATGATTATTAACTAGTTACCCTAATTAGTTTCTTAGCCTCCATTTTTAATACCACTCAATCAAACAAATTTCATATTTTATCCTTAATCAAATCTACATTTATATATATTATTATAACACACAATTCACCAATCCTAGCATGCAATTCTAATAATCAATACTTTCAAATAATTAAGTTAAAATAAATTATACCTCGCGTCGTCGAAAATCGGCGACGGCTAGGGTTTCCGTTTCGTGGCTCGAAACTCGAATTCGGCACCTAGCGGTGTCCGAAGTCCGATCAGATTGGACCGGGTGCGTTCGGCGGACGATCCGGCGAATTTCCCACGAATCCAATTTTCCAGCGGTTCCGGCGGTTTTCCGGCGAGTGTCGGCGGTTTTCCAGCGGATTCCGACGGTTTTCCGGCGATGGTTCGGGACGGGGCAATCAGGGGGTCTATCGGCACCAGCTCGACGAGCTTGGTCCGATGGTGGTGTCAAACAGGGTAACCGAGGCGGCGATGGCCGTCGACGGCGGCGTCGAAAACGGGCGGCGGCGGCGGTGTGCTCCGATCGGGGCTCCGGCCGGCCTCGACGGCGGTCGGGATGATGGGGGAAACGTCGGCGACGGCGAGGGGGTGGTAGTCAGGGTCACAGCAGCGGCGGCGCGGCCCGGACGGCGGCGGAATCCGGCTTGGAGTGGCGACGGCCGAGGCGGTTTCGTGGGGCGATTCCGGCGTCGTGGCGGCGCGACGGTGGCCGGGGTTGGTCGGGGCGGCACGGCGACGGCACGGCAGGGCGGGGCGGCGTTGATCGGCGGCCGTGCGGCGTCGGCAGCGGCGGCGGCGGCAACCCACAATGACGGCGGCGCGGCTAGGGTTTGGACGGGGAAGATGTCGGGAGGGAGAAAAACATGACTAGTGGCAAACTCGTAATTTAGTATTGACTCGATTCCGACTCGAGTCAAAATAATAACTAGTTCGTAATAAATTCTAAAAAAAATCTAGAAAAATATGGAAAAATTCTATAAAATAAAACAAACACAACAACATCCAAATGGCATGCTCTATAACTAATAACCCACCCGAATATAATCCAACGCGTCCTAACGCGTTATTCGGCCTAAAACTATTTCTTCGATCAAACATATAAAAAGAAAAAAATACTGCATACTTTCATATATTTTGATAACTCATTTCTCACCATCTTCTCGACGTTATCATCATATATTCAGGTACACCTGACTCTCATCGCTCATAACTCACGGCTGGTCTCGACTCAGCACGCGGTTCATGAAACTGACTCGACTCGAACCAACGGTCGAACCGACTGGTTCGGTAACGTAAAACCCTGACTCGAGTCACGGGTTTTACAAATGGTGTATGTCGGCCTTGACGAAGGATTAGCGTTTGCATTGCACACACATACCTGGCGCCGCGTCGACTTTTGTGTAAGATGTGATGTGATTGGCTGTTGTATTAGATTTATATGTTTGTGTATATATGCATGTGTTTGTGAGGCTTGTATGCCTTGTTCTAGAAATGCTTGGAAATGTTTTGAGAAAAGCTCTAATGATGTGCTATGCTGAAATGAAGAGGAACCAAATGAGCGGAGTATGAAATTGCAGGTGGGCGAGATGCCAATTACAATATATGTGGATGATTTGAATTCTATTGCGATATAAATTATTGTTTTATATATATACTATATTGTGTTGTATTTTTAATAGGTCGTCCCCATATTACACTTTTAGGGGAGTCTCTATCCGTTTTATTTTAGGATTCCAGGTTTTATGAATTTTGTTGCTATTTTAATTATTTTTGTGTGTGGCTATCATCATGACATTCATGTAGTATCCTATTAGGATTTTGTATATCATTCATATATTGTTTGCGCATTAGCGGCGTGCTCCATCTTGAGACGTCGAGAGGGTTATGTCATAGCCGTTTAGGTTTTGGGTCAACCAACTTAATCAGTTTACGAGTAGTTCGATCCTTTGTAACAGTTCTGGTCCGGGTTGAGAGTAAACCGGATCGGGGTGTTACAATTATAATTTATGATATTTTACATATTTTTTGGATTTTTTTTGAATTATTTGGAATTAATTATTATTTTTTGACTCGAGTCAGAGTCATGTCAACTTTTAATTACGAGAATGTCCCCTACTATTTCTTCCCCCTCATTCTCTATCCCTGACGCGCCGTCCATCCTTCACCTCTGCCGATCACCACCACTGCCCCTGCCTCCCCTTGTCGACCCCACCCCACCCCCCCCCTCACCCCCTGCCCCACCTCGCCCGTCCCTTGCTTACCTCACCACCACCCCCAGCCCAATCAGCCCTACTCTGCCACCCCCTTCCCCACCGGCCCCTCCCGTCCCCCGCGCACCCGACTCGTCGCCCTCACCCAATCTGCCATCACCCTCCCCGTCACCCGATCGCCATCCTTGCCGCTCACCCTCTTCGCCCTGTCCTCCCCTGCCTTATCCTCCGCTACCGTCCGGAATCAGCTCAAATCAGGTAGAATCGGCCGATTCATGAACTAATTTAAGTTGAAGTCCAATTTACCCATTTTTTTAATGCGAATTGCCTCCAATCCAATTTAAATCGGCCGATTCCGATTAGAATCGGCTAATTTTTGCAACAGTGGATTCAATCGATAAAATGATAAACCGGTCAACTACTTGTAACATTGCATAGAACTAAGTTCAATGAAAGCTCAATTTAGATGATTAGATCCACATTAAACTTGACGATGATAAATAATACCCGTCATTTTTCTTTGTTGAATTCTATACAAACTCGATTTGAAACTCCATTCGAATTTTTTTAAAATTTTTTACAATGAGAAAATGAGAAAAAAAACTAAATGTTTAAAATCCACACGAGGGTTTCGAACTTGGATAATTAATTTATGCAGGGTAACTTTGATGGTGCCGTTTTATTCAACAATTAATAATATTGAATGCCAACTTTTAGGTTAGTTAACTTTTTAGAAAACAACTTAAACGATTTTAGATTAAAGCGTTTATATTATAATAATCCAAAATACCTTGTCGGTAGATAATGCAAAGATAACGTAGAAAACGTTACTTTGAAAAAATATATACACAAAATTATATATTTGTTCCCCTTTTTTCATGCTTTTTTAAAAAAATATTGTCACGAGGCGTATACTTTTTTAAAACAAGAAGATTTTAATTCTATTTGACAATGCTTAGCATAAATTATATCATATATTATGCCAATATTTTATGTGTGTCTTGGAAGCCTATTAAAAATGGACAATACTTTCCACGCCACAATTCGTCAAAAGCAAAGAGTGGAGATATGGAGCGCACATATCAAATCCGACTCGTTGCGACGACGTCAACCAGTCTTAGAGACGTAGCCTGTTTGATCTGAACCTCAACTTCTAACCATCTTTAAAAAGTACCAAACTTGGTCTGTGCTGTTTTTTTTTTGATCTTTATGTATCATTTGACATGAAATGAAAGAATAAAACTTTTTTGGTCAATTTGTTAGAGAAAGAAGAAGGCTAATGGCACCCTGCGTACATCTTTTTTCTTTTTAAAAAAAATTAGACGAGAGAAGAAGGGGAGGGACTTTAAGAAAATAACAGCGAAAGGAGCAGAATATGGATGTGTTTTAAGTTGGATAAATCAGTTATTTACATATGGCAGAGGTGAACATAGTTGTGGTGTGCAGAGCATCACCCATCAAAAATCTACAAGAAAACCAAATACGAAAGTTTGATGCCGTATCTACTCGAATTGGCCATGCTTGATAAACAACCACAACATTTAAAGAGAAACAGTGAATAAAATTTTAATGTAAAATATTTTATTTTAAACGGATAAATGTGGCATGTTGAGGTGTTTCGGTTTTCAGAATAACAGTAGTGTATAAATTATACCGAAATGGTGACAATTTGAGTAATCTGGGGCTGCAAAATATTAAAAAACAAAAGCGCTTGTTCCTAACGAATGAACAAGCTTCACTAATTTTTTTAAATCAAACACCGTCATTTAACGACTTAATTTATGGGAATAAAATCAATATAAACAAGTAATTGCAGATACAAGACTAATCTGCAATGAACACCTCCATAATAGTTTGAATTTTGCTAAACCCACTGAAAATTCAGTCCTAGACGAGAGGGCAAATGAAAATGAGACCAGGTTTATGAGATAGCCTCTGTTGGTGATCTTGTAAGAAGACGAAGCCGCAATGTTAGAAACAGCCAATTGGGAAAATGAACGAAACAAACACAAGACATCACACGAAAATGATCCAGACTAACTGCACAGCACCTTCTACCTACAAGAACTGGAGATGAACGGTGTCTTTCAGAAACTGCAAAGCTGACTTGACTGCAAGAACAAAAAAATTAAATCATCAGGTCATAGCTAGCGCAGGAAAAGAACCAAGCATGCAAAGTCAAAGTAATGCACACATACAGAGAACGACATAATTAAAAATTAAGGAAATAAGAGAGTAGAACATTAAAATAATAATAATAATAAATTTGTTTTCCCCTCAACCTCAGCATAAATATGGAACAATGGTTATGTCTTATCTGGGTTGGTGGGGTGGGGAGGAGGGGGGAGGGGGAAATAGTAGTGGCAAGCTATGAAACTTTTCTATTAGCCAAAAATTGAGCTCATTAAATGTTCCAAACGCATAACTTACAAACAGCTTCTCAGTAGGATCACAACTTCATAAAAATTGCTTCTGATGCAATATGAAAAACTAAAAATATAGAGAAAGGAATATGACCTAAAATCACAAGCCAATGAAATCTTTATGACGCAAGAAAATATTGACACTGTTTCTCTGAGATACTATGTCATCTAACTAAGCTGTAAATATTAAAGCACTTTGGTGTCCATCTCTAACAACTTTTACAAAGATTTGCAGCAATAATTTTTCTGAACAATGCTCTCATCAATATTACCGTAAATCTGCACAAAAAAAACAATGAAGTTAAGGTGGATTTAACAATTAAAGCAAAATTAAGATGGACTAACAAATTAATATTCTTTTTAGAAAAAAACTTTAAAGTATGTCCGCATTTTTTTACTAGGATAAAACACAGTATCATTTTAGATGATGCATACAACATCCATTAACTCCTAAAAAACCCAAAAATTAGAGGGGGAGGAATTACTAAAAGTCACTATGTCATAACAAGATTGCCATATCAATAAGATATTCGCCCATAAGGTTGCAAAAAAGACTTGAAGCATTTACGCAACTACGACAATATCTTTTACAGAAAAAACTGAAAGACAACATTGTAAGACTATATAAACCTAAAATCAACAGATTTCTATTCTTGTTTGTAATAGGTTCAAAGTAGAATTTTTGGCACTAGTGCAAGCATTCTTTGCATCACTGCAAGTATGATGACAAAAATGCCCAAACTGCAAATAATATACAGCCATGAACGCTAACAAGGCTTACCAGTTATAATCATTAATCAAGTTACTAGTCTTCCGAATAATTATAAGTACCCTAAATCCAATGGTAAAGAACAACATGCGAGTGTGACACCTAAATTTTTTCTTAAACCAACACTAATGTTAAAAACATTCATAATCAACTTTCTCCATTCATAAATTCTCATCTACCCATCCTGATATTCATTTCAAATATTATATAAAATAACTGACCTTCTAACTATCAGAGATCATTCAGGGATTTCCCAAACGAAAACTAGCATCACTCACCAACACGCAGGGACTTCAAATTTGCTACACTAGATGTTTTGTCAGAACTAAGCCTTCCTGTATCAATGGAGCTACCAAGAACCTGAAGCTCTTGTCCTTTAACAGAAGCTGCCTTTTTTTGAGTTAATTTATCACAAACAGGAGACCGGAAATCCTGTTCCTTCTGCCTGTTTAAAGCCATTTCTGCAGAAATTTTTCCATTAAGATTTGTACTTGGAGGACTTTCGAATGAAGAATTAGTCTGAGCAACCAGCAATCCTGGAACTGATTCATTGTCTTTATTCATCTCATGCTTATGACTAGCAAGTCCAGTCTCCATGTGTGCCATGGGCTCATCATAATCACCACGGCAAACCTTGTGTGGCATGTTCTGGTAAATATTGACTCCATCCTCTAAACTTTTAATCCAATTTGATGGATTCGAAGATAAGTCAACAAAAATGTCTATTCCATTTTCTGACTGAACAAAAAACTGTAAAGAAAGCACTTGATTAGGGGTTTGCTTGGAATCCCTGTGACTTTCATTGCTTGGACGGGCATCAGAAGTAGTTGTGCTGGGGATAAAACCACTATCATTAAATCCAGAAGTGAGAGGGTCATTTTTCATACTTCCAGTAAGACAGGGATGATTCAGACTTGAAGGTTGTCCTTGCAAGTTCCTCGTGTCTGAGATAGAGCAAGGTGAAAAATCCTTATGCCCACCCATATCAAGCATTCCAGTTACCTGCATCGAACAAGAAAAAAACAGTAAATGTACAAATAAAATTATTATCAATGAGACTAACATGTGAGAAAATACTAAACTTTTGATCAAGTGTGAGATTGTCGTCTCTACCATATCTGGAGGGTGAGGAACCAGACATTCATGAGGAGAAAACAAAGTCTGCGAATGCCTCATATCAGTCATTTTTTCCACAGAAACAATCAGGCCTTTGTCCTTTGGGACTCCTACACTTGTTCCATCCGCTATAAACACATACATGAAGACAATTATAAATTTCAGGTTTGGCCAGGTAGGTAATTCAACTTGTATCTTTCTTTGAAAAAGCTTCAGTAAAAAGCACAGATAATTAATACCTTCATTTGTGGCTGTTAGATCATTAGGTTGTCTATCAGATGGTAACTTTGACTGTGTGAAATTGGCATGTAATTCTCTGTGGTCATCAGATCTGTTCCTTGCAGGTAGCGGACACACATCTTTTCCCTGCATAATTACTTGTAACATTGATAAACAATACAGTGGAAATATCTTTTATCTTGTATCTACCCAGAAAAAGAAAGTCTCTGTGTTTGTAACATTTCAGCTAGAAAGTAATAGTAAATAAAGTCAATATAACTTACACATATTCCAGTTCCACATGAGTTAATGAATTCAGCCATAGGGTGCTGTAATATCTTTATTTTTTTTCCGTAAACTAAGTGGAATAAAACCTTGCAACTATATAATGTACTCGTGAGAATCATGAATTTGAGCAAATGATACACGGCAGAAAAGTATACATGAACGACCACAAAGAATAGCTTAATGGCACACAGTGATTGGGTGAGATAAAAATTTAAATTTTGTTCACTTATCCACAAATTCTGAAATCTGCAGCTCTCCCTGCAAAAACACTGCCGGCCATACGGAAGACCTAAATGTCAAGTTTTTGTTTAGCAACCTTTTCTTGAAAACATAAAGCTAAGTCCTACATAAGCGAATTAATAACATAAGTAGCTACCTTATTAGCCACTCTTATTTGAATGCACATTGCACATACTTTACGCTTTACAATCTAATACATAGTCAACTGACAACTATCCAACAGATTATCTTCATTGACACGAATTCATTATAGAAATAACATTTTCAACATTGTGCATTGAATGGGAGGCATGAATTTACATGAAATGCACTTCATCAACACACCATAATATGTATCATTTATTGTTGAGAGGAAGAAGAGCATGATAGCTACTAAAGTGCCAAATTTACCTTAAAAAAGGAGAAGAGGGAACTAGCCAATTGAGGAGTTGGTCCAATCGCAGAGAGACCATACTTCCAGCACAAGTTTTGAAGCTCCTTGCGGGAAAGGTTCCTAAAACGATTTTCATTCTTAGGCCTCATTTGTCGGATCTTAAAAGATAAACCTGAAAGGACAAAAATTCATTAAAAAAGAAGTCAATGCGCAGGAAATAACGAAAAGAAAGGCTTGTGCTATGAACCAAAAAGTAAGGCACGGCACCATCAGTCATCAACCTACAGGCCAAATACTGTCTCACATATTGAAAATTAGCTCATATTCCCGAGACTATATGTAGTATCCTATTTGAACCTCCGATGGTATCAATAAAACCTGCCAACATCGAAATACAGCTACAAACCATAGTTATACAAACTAGCAGCACACATACAAACCTCAGTTATAGATAACTAGGCGCATACACTGTTACTTGGACTCGAGAGATAGAGAAATCAATGAATAAACAGCTAAATACAAGTTCCACTCTGCGGTGCTACCCATCCAATCACGAATTATGCAACTTTGTCCCTCAAAACATTCAACTTCCAATCCAGAACGATCCAGCTACACCAAAACCCTCCCCACAAAACACAATCAATGTGCCCGTTCCTCACCGACTTCGATAACTCCGCCGCGACCGTCGTCGTCGCCGATGCTAGCTCAGTTCAACCGCCGGCGCCGCCGAGAAGCCGCTGCCGGCAACCTACCGCAACCGGGGTTCGAACATACCGTTTTCGAAGCTTCCGGTGACAGTTATTGGCGCACACTCCGCCGCAAAATTGGCCGCCGGCGAGAAAGGCGCTACCTTTAATGCCGTCCGCCGCCACTCGTCCCCTCGCCCTCGGTTTTGCTCCCAACGCAAGGGAGCTCACTGTGAGACCATTGGCCGGATCGACAACGGGTCGGGCCATGTCGGGTAGAAGCTTTGATAACCGCTTCTCGGACACGATGGTTTTTGTTTTGTTTTTTTCTCCCAACCATCAACATTCAATATTCAATAAGATGTTTAGGAACACGGATTAGAGAACAGGCGGTTCCTAGTTGCAAAAATCGGCAATTTAAATCGGATTGGAACGATTTGAATCTAAAAATATATATAAATCGGTCCCAAAGAAAATTGGTTCCTGAATCAGCCAAGATGAGCCTATTTCACCCAATTTGAAATGATTCACGAATCGGTTCAAACGGTCGATTTGAGCCAATCGGACCAATTCTGGAAAGTTTGATAACCTTACTTGGATACAATGGATTTTTTTTCTCCTAGCCATCAACATTCAATATTATGATGTTTAGTAAATAGGGTTAGAGAAGCGGTGGTTCCTACTCAATACTAAAAGATCTGATTTGGGTCTGATTAAGTAGTTATGCAGCTACTCAAAACCGTTATTAAGTAATTACCAAGCCGTTAAAATATTAGATTTTTAAATCATTTCAATCCTGCGGTTAATACTTACTAGCGTTGGGTGCGCAGCGAGTGTGGCAAAAACCACCGGTTTGGGGTTAGATTATTAGAAATTAAAATAAGGACAGGGAGTTATGGCTGATGTGCGACCTGCCCCTATCTCTTCCTTCTCCGAGCTCACGTTGTAGAAGAGAACCCAAGAAGGAATATCATCAAGGCTAGATGCACTTGCTCAGCTAATATATTTGTCAATATTTAGTGTAGTATAATAAAAATAGAAGATTGATATTAAGAGGTGAAAAACAAGAAGGGAAGATTGACATGTGGAACAAAATTAACCATAAAAAAATTAACAGTTATATTTATAATTATGTGAATTTCGAATGAGGTGTCCTCAACTTCTTTTTGATATAAATAAGATAAAAGCGAAAAGAAGAAGAATACTTACAACCGTTATTGGAATGAACAAATTTGACTAGATCAATATATTTGTACTTGAGATCCACTATTTTTCCGATGTTAAATATGAACCAGCCCAAAAATAACAATGCCTCGTCCTAATTTCCATTCAAGTTATGTAGTAATATATTTAATTTATTTAGATTAATTAATTGTGGTGCTAGGTGAGAGATGCACAAAGTCAATAATCATAAATTTAAGGCCACGGATTGACGGTAAAAATCAACGTAACAGTATTGATTTATGAAAAAAGTATACATAAAAATGCTCGTGAATTGTTTAGGTCCTTCAATCAAACAGTATCACATCTATATCCCCGAGTAATAAAAATACTTCAAGTTATTCAAATTGCGTACGTCATATTTTAACTAATTCCAATCAAAGAGTCACAATACACCAATCACCTTTTCCTTCGTACATACGATCAATTGAAATCAATTGCAGTGTATTGCTTCGGTGTAAAAAATGCAAGAATCCGTTAATCAACTCAGACTCTCTCAACCACATGATCCTTAATCCATCTCATTCTGGATCATAAATTTTAAGTTTGTTTATGAATAGCTCATCGAATCGTATTAGTGTTTATAATTGATTTTTTATATGTAATACTAATTGAAGATATACATTGCAAGTTCCAAATTTCAAATGAAAAAACGAAAAATAAAAACACATGGCTTAATTATTTAAATATGTGGTATTGAATATGGATTTTCTCGATCTAAAAGAAGCAACATGAAAAGAAAAGGTTAGGAAACAGCTGTACCTGAGATGGAGCTGGGAGAAAGCAAGTCCCGACGAAGTAGACGATGGCAGGAGGCTTGGTATGGAAGAAAGGTATAAATATCGGAGACCATACACATTCATGAATCACTTAATTAAGTGGTAATCTTGTTCTTATCACCTAGCATATGCTGGTCAACTCGTCCGTTTAACAATTAATTATAATTATTAATTATTGATTAACTAATTAATTAATTAATTATAATAAAAGGTCAATTTCCATGAAAAAAATGACAGGACCCTCTTCTAGACCAAACAATGACCAAATATCCCTCTGATCCATATTCAAATTAGATGGCAGGGGACAGTGATTCCAGATTCAGATATCTATAATAATAAATTAGCCACATTTAAAAATGCGTAACAAGAACCATGCATCGTTGACAAAAATGTTACCGTCTACAATCTATTATGTCATAAAAATTACACACACGATAAACACATTTTCGAATGGTTTGAAAATCATCATACCATTATTTATTGACGGAGTAATCCTTGTGTACACACTCTTTAAATGTTCTAACATTAGCCTCTATAATCAGCTGTAAAATCTTACAATCTTTATTTGTTGGAAGACCCAATCAGCATTAAGATGTCATGAATTTTTAAAATTGTCATTGAAGATATCAAATAGATGTTGAAATACAAGCTTATACGCTGTAAGCCTTGTGCAGATTATTATAGCAAGTAGTAACAAGGAACACAATGGGCCGTTAATGGCTGCTGCAATGCCCAATAGATCTAGGCCTTAGAAGGCCCATTTCACGTCCAGCCTTCTTACTCCCATCACCTCCCCCGTTCTTCGTCTTCCTCGCCGCCGCCGTCGTCGCCGTTGCCGTCGTGTCTGAGGTTGCGGCCTTCGCCGTCGCGGCCGAAGGTATCACCTCTTTCCACACTCGGTTCAGGATTTCAGTCTTCGTAGAACATGTCTATCCTTGCTTCATAGTCCGTCGCAACAATCGACTGCCTTGTTTGCCTATTCTATGCTTTGGTTATCTTATCGTTTGCATATGCAATGTATTCAACATCATGAGCTGAATCCGATCCTGCTTTTGTGTTCTACTACAAGAAATAGCGCGCCTAGGTCTTATATTTGAGGTGTTTGATTAAATTGCAATGATGATGTTGAGACCCCTGTGGCTAGGGAAATTGGGTGAAGTTATGGTGAGTGGGTAGAAATAATAGCGGATTGGTGAGTTTTTATCTGATTACGCTACAATTGCAAATTCGTAGGATAGGAAAGAAAAAGACCTGCATTAGTGAGAAGCATAATGCAGAAGAGGTCGGAGGCGATAGAGACGGCACAAGAAACGGTGCTGAAGTACTTGCACGACAATGGGGAGATTGCGGACTCTGGCAAGTTTGCCGAGTCTGTTGGGATTGAACACACGGTTCTCGATAGCGTCATAAAAAGTCTCCATGGTTTCTGCCTTGTTGATGCTCAGGTTTTTCTACCCATCATATTACTTTCTTTCCTTTTTAATTTACTTTTCAAATTTCTACATATTGGATAAGAAATTTACCATGTTTCTATACATTGTACAACACTGAATAGAAGTTTAAGAGGGCAGGGAATTGTATGAAAGTTATTGGTGTCAAAATACTTTTTTTTGGAATTTATTGATATCCATGTTCAAGTGAACATGTCCCATGTATGTTATAAGTTTGTTTTGCATGTGGCCCATCACAGTAAATTTAAGAATTTAATGAATGCAGGACATCAAGAGAGAAAGGTGGGTGTTGACAGATGAAGGGAAGTCCTATGCAGTTGCAGGGTCACCTGAGGTACAGGTCTTTTTGGCTGTACCGGAGGAAGGAATTGCTCCTGATGAATTGCAGGTAACGATTAATGTGTTCATTTTGGCCTTGAGAGTAATGTGACCTTAATTTATGAATCATGAAGATCTTTATAGGTTTGAAAGGAAGAATAATATTATCTGCAAGGATGGTGATAAATTTTGAGGACAGTAGCCTGTACTTTTGTTAGACAAATTTGAGTTTTCATACTGATTATTGATGTAACCTGATAGCGATCTAAGTGCTAACTTTGTTTATGGGAATATCAGTTTGATGAATTTGCTTACTCTGGACGTTTAGATGGTAGAAAGTTGAATCATCGACTGATTATTAGTCCTCTGCTAATGATTTAAATAAACATTTTCTTGATGAGAGTAGCACTTTGATTGATTTGCTTGTTATGGACCTTTTGTTGGTAGAAAAAAGTTGCACCAGACATTTTTAAAATTGGTCGGTCTCAAGCTATAAAAAACAAATGGATTGAAATGGGAAAGCAACTGGTTTCTAGAAAGGTATTTTCTTTGGATTCTTTGCTCGGTTATTTGTCATTTTGGCAGCCAGCTATGCTTATTATGCCAGCTATGCTTTTGGATTTTGCCTGTGCGATTGCTAAATGTTGTTTTTATTTTATTCTATTTTATTTTATTTTTTTGTGCATAACTGGTTATTTTAGGTTTCACTTGTGGAAGATAGGGTCAAGGATATGCTTGTGCAGATACAGAATGGAAAGGTGCAATTGCTTTTATTCGATTGTTTCATTAAATTTGATACTTATTCTTCTTTCCCTGGTCTTTTAATCTGTCTTCATTTTCAGAATATTTTCATATGATAATAATTTTTTTATTTGGGCTCCGTGGTTTTGCTCAGGCAGAATATTTTTCCAGTTTATCTGCTTCATACTGAGATGTGATAATCTGAATGAAGTTCAATCTCTAGCGTGGTTATGAATTTTACATAAATTTTGTGGGAATATGGAACCATAACAAAAACAACGGAAGAAATATATCAAAAGAGATAAGAGAAGTATTATAAATTAAGAGGATGTCCAGGACTACAAAATCGTATTTGATTGCTGGATTATTAACTTATTTATGTGCCAATGAGGAAGCTGCGAGGATTGTTATAAGTGCAATCAAATAGTTCATTTGTCGCACCGATGAGTATCCAATTCATTTTTAATTATAAGATTTGTTTGTTGAGTTCAAGTAAATTTTGTGATAGACATGGGCATTTTTTGTACAAAAGATCCAAGTTAGGTAGAAATTGTTGGTGGCTGCTTAATCCCATATTGGTTTATGTAAAGTTCTGCTTTATCAGATTGACTGCTCTTGCAATTGCTTCACACATTGGTTATAGATTTGTCTACTCGATAGAGTGGGGCACATCTTTAACCAAAGTTCTGTCTACAATTTTTTCGTGCGTGTTTAATTATTTCTGTTGCAATTACTGTACATAATCGTAATTTTCATTCTGTAATGTTGATCAATACTCTTAAAGATAGCAAAAACTTCGTATATGAGGAAAATGGAAGAATTATTATTGCCTTGTCGAATATTACATGTCTTTACATAAAACCTTTTTTCTGAATATGAAGCAAAAGCGCTGATCTTGTTGCTTTGTTATGTTTGAGGAGATGGTTCAGTTACTAATTTTGTCTTTTTTTGGTGACATTGTGCTCTAACTTCGTATATGAGGAAAATGGAAGAATTATTATTGCCTTGTCGAATATTACATGTCTTTACATAAAACCTTTTTTTCTGAATATGAAGCAAAAGCGCTGATCTTGTTGCTTTGTTATGTTTGAGGAGATGGTTCAGTTACTAATTTTGTCTTTTTTGGTGACATTGTGCTCTAACTTTTCTTTATCAGGCAACTTCTGGATTGTCTGTAGTAGCTAATGGTATTGTTATTTCAGGATGTTGACAAGAAAGGTATTGATGATCTTAAGCGAAGAAAGTTAATCTCATTGGAGTAAGATTCAGTCTCCATCTCATGTATTTTTTTCATTTTAAATAGTGGGTTTAAGCTGTTTGATGAGCTTGAATGAGTGGAACGATGGTGGCCAGTTACAACAATTAGTGGTGGACTCCTTGTCTATCTGTATTCTGACAGGCTAATTTACATTTTAAAGCTTGTTGGTCCCATGTAGATTGGCACAGACACTTTTTATTGATAATAGTCTCCTTTGAAATCATTGACATCGGAATTTGAGAGACATCTTAGTTATGTTGGACAAACCTGAATAATGCCAACACTTTTATGTACAAATTGATGTACTCAAATAGTTTGTGTTTTCATGCAAAGCAAAATCTTACTTAATGTGTAACCTAGGAATGACCAGATTTGATTCTGTCAACAATTGACACTTTACTGTTTTGGGACTTAACATATGATTATTAAGGCTTACAAGTGTCTTTACTTAAGACAATATAATTGAATGGTTGCTACTGGTTTCGATGGCAAATGATCCTAATTTCACAGCATGAACCTTCATTTATTAATCTTGTGAATTTTTGAAAGAGGTTCAGTTCCAAATATTCATTATCATATTTTAGCCTTTGTTTGTCATTTCTCTTCCCGTGGACACGACGGGCGGTATTCATGATTTTTCAGGATCTTATTCTGTCTTCTTCACGGTTCTTGACAAATTTCTCACTCGTAATTCTGCAAACTGATGCATCGTGGCAATGATTCTTTTATTGTTTAGATATGTTTATATAACTTCATTTCTTTTATTCTCTTCTTTTTTCTGTTTTTTTCTTTTAATTTTTCCACACTAGAATTGAAATATAGGTATATCTTAAATCTATTAGGGGTTAATTATCTGTTGGCCTTTCTCAACAAGAAGTTATACCTTACCATTTTGTTGCCTAGGATATGGAAGGGCTATTCATTAAAGAAGGGCCCTGAATATAGTTTGAAAAGAACAAGCTGCAACAGATTTAACACGTGAGCAGATACAAAGGTACTGAAGCTCTATTAAATAACCTCATAGTTTATGCAAAATTCTATTTGATACTGGTTAATTATGGTTAGTTTGATCCACATTTTGGGGGATTTGAACTATAAATTCTAAGTGGTTCCTGCTGGTTTTCATGTTATTGATTATTGTGGACAAAAGCATGCAAGTTTTTACTGGAAGATTTAGTTGTACCTCCCTGAAAATTGTTTTCTGTATTGCTTTTGTTGTCAGCGCCGACTGGAAAGATATGACGTTTAAGGAGTACAACTTCACTGCTAAAGGCAAGACAATTGATTGTGGCCATCTACATCCGCTTCTCAAGGCATGAGCTCCCTCGTTTTCTTCTTTATTTGTTTTATGTTCACATATGCAATGGGTTTAAGCATATTTGCTGATTATAGCATGTTTAGATTTAATTGTTTATTCTAATGTCAAGTAGCAAATGGTACTTATCTAGATGTACAGTGGAGTGGATTGGAGTAGAAGTAACATTGGGGGATAGAAAATGAATTGATTACACTAGTGGCTGTTGTCTGTGTTTTTCAAGGCTATTGTTAGCTTATTTATGGTAACAATGGTAGAATTTACTGTGCTCGGGCAGGTTCACTCCTAAATCATCAGCTCCCTATTTTGAGGCACTAAGATTCACACGTTTTTCTTGTATTGTATCTGAAGTGCAAATGAGGCCGTTTATGTTTTACCCTTTAGAATAATGAAATATTACCCATTTATTTATTTCAGGTTCGTGAACAATTCAGAAAAATTTTCTTTGAAATGGGGTGAGTAGAATATCTAGTTTTCACTTCTTACATTTGGCTGGGTGTCTTTTCTCGGTTAAAGATTGTGCTTAAATATTTTATTGTTGTGTTATTGTCTTCCATATGAATTCACGATCATTTTTCATCATTAATTTTTGTAATCTTTTTAATGTCATAGTTTTCAGGAGATGCCGACCAATAATTTTGTTGAAAGTAGGTATGTTACCCGTGACCCTTATTTTTCAAACCTATCATGTACGCATTTCATGAACTGGTTGTGTTTTTTTATTGTCCCAATGCACTTACTGTCTTCTGTTAAAAATCACTCTAATGCAGCTTCTGGAATTTTGATGCACTGTTCCAGCCCCAGCAGCATCCTGCTCGCGATTCCCATGATACATTCTTTTTGACTGGTTTGTTTTATATTTGTTAAAACATAAAACTTGCTTTAGCCATGGTGCATCTGATATGCATTTATGTGCCTTTACCTAAATGGGTTCCTCCGTGCTCTGTGAAACCTTATTTTAGTAATTGATGTTGATGGTTTTATGTGTACTTGCATTTCTCTCTTTGAGGTTTTTCATTTTTTTCTGACATTGTGTTTATCGCATAAAGAACATTTCATTGTGTAAGCATAAAAAGGTTTAAACTGTAATTTAAATAAAATCAGGGTTGCATGAATGCATCTTATTTCGGTATTATCCTAGTTTTCTGTTTTATATGAAGACAGCGAGTATCAAGTGTGCTCTTGGCTGCTTGAATTGATGCAGCTTCTTATTTTTGAATATAAGCGCTCACAAGCTATAAGCAAAGATAGAACACATTTTCTATGGGTCATTTTTATATGCATTTTCCTATAAAAAGAGTTATTGTGCATTACTAAAGCTTCTTTGGTGCTGTTTTAATTGGTGGGTTGCTTTTGACATAGCTTAGTGTCATCGTTGCAGCTCCTTCTATAACAAGAACCTTGCCTGACAATTATGTTGAGAAAGTTAAACAAGTTCATGAGTCTGGTGGTTATGGGTCTAGAGGGTATGGACAGACCATTCTATTTGATTTAATGAGCAATTCTGCTGATATGCATTTGAAATCTCAAGAAGTTTTTATCGGCAGATATGAATATGATTGGAAGAGGGAAGAAGCTGAGAAGAATGTTCTGCGAACTCACACTACGGCAGTTTCTTCAAGAATGCTTTATAAACTTGCTCAGGTTATTGATTGCTTTTGTATTAAAAATATTGTGCATACTTTATTGGTGCAGCTTTCTTTAAATGTTTCCCTTATTCTTTTTGGTACTTGTCAATAGGAAAAACCATTCACCCCCAAGAGATATTTTTCAATTGATCGTGTCTTCCGAAATGAAGCAGTTGACCGAACTCATCTTGCAGAGTTTCACCAGATTGAAGGTATCCATTTTTTTAATGATTATTTATGCATGATTTTTGTATATCTACAAATAAACCTGGGACAAAGTTCAAATGCCTACCACTGTGATTGCAGGTTTGGTTTGTGATCGTGGTCTTACTCTTGGTGACCTTATTGGAGTTTTGAATGATTTCTTTGCACGATTAGGTACTCCGTAATTGGAAAACGCTGCTTACATGTTTTAAGAATTTGTGCTGAATTTTGGCACTACTCCTTAAGCATACATTACATGTAATCATATATATTTTTTAAGAGACATTCTGACTAGTCTTCCTTGCTTTGTTACAGGAATGTCAAAACTGCGTTTTAAACCTGCTTACAACCCATATACCGAACCCAGCATGGAGATTTTCAGGTTACAAAAAATCCTGTTACCGTGTTTGTGACTGTTTGTAATGCTTTCTACACTAACTACGGCCATATGGATCTTGACTGGGATTATTCTTTGTTGCAAGTAGCTAAATACATCAAAAAGGATGTTTTTTTGTTTCTTCAAATATCCCTGCCTCATATGCTTCCCAATGTGCAGTTATCATGATGGTCTCAAGAAATGGGTGGAGGTTGGAAATTCTGGCATGTTCAGGCCTGAAATGTTACTTCCTATGGGTCTACCTGAGGATGTGTCTGTGATTGCATGGGGCCTTTCTCTAGAACGGTATGAATAATAGTTATAAGAGCAGAGAAACACAAATATTAAAGAGCCATGGCAACATCTGTCTTAACCTATATATATCGTAAAAGTGGGGGTCCTAGCAAGCTGATTCAAGCATTTTTCTTGTGTTCTAATTAACTTGGAGTAGGTACATGTGTATGCACCGAGGAGTTTGTCTGCTATTTTTTAGCCATCTTGAAAAAATATAGAAACAAATGCATGCCTTAATTTGATATATTTTAGATTAACTTGCGTCATTCTGCTTGTTTTGGTAATTGTTGATAATTTGATTTTGCATCCTCATTCTTTGAAGCAGTATTGACATGTTAAAACTGAATTGGTAAGGACAGATCTGATTCAATTGGTTTGTCCAATGAGTCTTGAAAGTGACTTCAACTTGGATGCCAAGCTTGTGTGGTGCTTGGTTGCCTGCATCTTGGTCGAGATCACCTACTGCAATTATGGTTTATTGTGAAGTTGCTTCTTTTGGCAAATTGATTGAAAGAATCATTTGTGGGCTTTATTTGTTATATGATAGTGATTTGAGAAAAATGACTGACCATTATATTATTGAATATTTGGCCAGGCCAACTATGATTTTATATGGGATTGACAACATCCGAGATCTTTTTGGGCACAAGGTATCGCATGGTTGAGAGCTTGGTTACTTCCAGTTTAGCAGTTGTAGATTGTAACTGGTGGTGTTCTTTTTTTCTTTTTCTTTTTTTTTCAGGTGGATCTCGGCCTCATCAAGTCAAATCCTATTTGCCGCCTTGGAATCTATTAGCTATACAAGTATGCCACGAGGGATGTAACAGCATTTCTCTCAAATTTGGTACATCTTTGATGCTTCTCAGTTTTCTTATCTTGGTTACCCTTTATGTAGTCGAGGTAGCAACTAAGGCACCACATTTTTGTGAGATTTACAGGCGAAAGTTCAAAATTTGATATGATATTTTTGTATGCAGTGATGAGTCAAATAACTACACAGCTATTGTAGCATTAAAAACTTTATTTGAAGATGTCATTTGCGTTCATATAAAAAGGATTTGATGATTTCAACTAGTAATGTCAGCAGTTTGAAACCTCTTTTTTCCTTCCACCCTGTATCGAAAGCGGTGTTGTGTCAGCACCACCCACTATTCCTCAAATAATTGGAGCTTGGGTAATGGGTGATCATGAAGGTTATTTGCATTTAAATTCATAGTTTTTTTTCTTATTGTACTCTTTATCCATGTTTTTATTTTGGCCTTTTTGAGCCAAAGAGGAGGTAGTGTGATAGTTTTTTTCTTATTGTACTCTTTATCCATGGGATCGTTGTAGCCTCAACCATTTTTCTTAGTTAACCCTTCAAAAGTTCCTTTCTTGTTGTTGTCATACATATCTTCCTCAATCATGTCATTCCCAACTTATTACGAATTACAATCTTATATCTTTTCTGCGGTACGACATTTTATCCAAAACAAAAGTGTTGGCCTCGCATTTGGTAATCCTATACGTTGTGTTGTGCTGGCATGTGCTCTTTTGGAGGAAGTGTAAAAAAAACGGTTAGTAGGATTTCGTACTCAATATTTGAGGAAAGTACAATAAAGAGTGTTTGACTTATTCCATATGTAGAGGCTAAACAGCAGGTGAAATTATATTGAGTCAGAAACTCACCCCAACAACCAGACAAACCAGGGCGCACTCCGACAATGAACAACGGAGGAGGTAGGGGTGAAATTGGAAAACAAAATAAACCAACCGAACTTGTGATCTTACAGAGAGCCGATTGGTATCAGTAATTTCATTTCCTCTGTCGAATGAAAGCTAATTTTATCTGCCCCTATTTACAGAAATTAATGCAATGTCAACATTTATGATAGCCAAAGCGTAGACACCACGGGGAAAGACGTCCATAACCAAAGCGGGGTAAATAACCAGATTGACTCTATTTGTCCCTTCGCGAATTGTAGAGCCTTTGCATCACCATGGCCAAAAGGAAAAATTAAGTAGCCCATATTGCGACTGAACAATTGCATGCATGATGTTCTCCGAAACTTTAAAAAAAACATAAAAACAACGGCAGCATGTACGCAACTGCCGCAATGCCACGTGCCATTGGTACATTGAGTTGGTGGAAACCCACCTACAATTTTTGTTTTCTACGTTTTACCATATCCTCGTTCCTTTCCTTTCTGTAATTTCACATTCTATGCAGCTTAACGGTGTCTCTGTACAAACCTACACCTCTCTCCCAGAGACTACCATGGGCGCCGGTTGAACCTCATCAGATTGTCGAGGCAATTGACAAGGTTCAAATGATAAGCTGATAAATTGTTTCGCTGATGGAAGCTCTTTCAGAACCTACCATACTCAAAATTTGTAACAAAGATTTGTCTTTGGTCTACAATGGCTTTCAACGTCGCGAGGAGCTTTCAGACTTGGAGCTTGCCATGGTAGGAGCCCAAATGTCGGCTCCATTGCTGTGGGCAACTTTGAGGGAGCATTCGACAGGGACGAGGCACAGTCCCCGGCTTCTCAAGTTCCGGGTATCCGGGCCCTGATCAGAATAAGCAACCATTTACTTACAAGCCATAACTATTTTGCATTTTTATCAATCAGAAGATGTAACATCTGTTTTCTTCAATCTGCATTGTAATGTAGAAGTGCTTAATTTTTACCAAAAAATGACCTGAATATGAGGAATTACCGGTCAAACAGCTTACCTGCAGTTTACTGGCATCAAGGAGGTAAGGAGCACTCAAGACCTGAAACATTTTGATTATCAGAATCAGATGACATTGTAGAAGGGAGTGTCATAGTCATGTTAAACAAACAAAAACATTGAGTCAGCTCTCTAAATGTGAAAGCATGGCAAAAATATGGGCGGTGCAGACTTGTTTTTGGGTCTATGGAAATCCAGAAATGGAGGCTAATCAATCGGTATCAACTTCTTACTATAAGACAGAAGCAAAGACAAACTAGCCTGAACTTGGTCTTGAAGAAATTTGATATATTCGGTTGCCTCTAGAAGCACGGAAGCTGTATCTGTCTGCAAAAATTTGATATTCCACCCGTTAAGAAGATCCAAGCAGCCAAATTACAGCGGTCTCAAATATGATTTCAGACAGAATTCCAAATGCAATAATATATGTATATATATACCTTCCCGAAGGGCGAGACAAGTTGTTGGAGCGCAGAGATCTTCTCACCCAGCTTGTCCTTTCTCTCCTATTCAACGCATCAACCAGTCAGACCCTCACTAACAAATGCCAAACTATACATGTCACTGCCGAAGAACTTAGCTAGCGGATAAAACTAACAGCATAATTAGAACCCATTATACAAATTGTGAGATGAGATAACACAGCATAACAAAGAAAAATCCATCATTTTCATACAGGAAAACAGCTTTAAGAATCGAGACTACAAAGTTAAATAGACTGCCAAATTAGATGCATCTTATAATGAACAGGAAAATGAATGCACAATCAGTGGGGACAGAATGCATACTCTGATAGATGGAGAAAGGGGGGTGTCAGTCTTGGGTCTCTTGAGCGACGCAGTTGAATACATGTGAGAGCCTAGATCAATAGAATGCCTTCTCTTCAACTCTGTCATTTTCTCCTTTGGCACTTCTCCCTGTAACTGTAAGAACGTATAATCAACCATCCCTCAAATATAAACATAAGAACATCTTTATAATTTTTTTATTAAAAAGCATAAATATCATCCATAAAACGATAATATGGGCCTCCACCATGTTACTTGGATCATCCGATTATGGACAATTGACTGCAACCAGAGATGCCCCCTGGTCCACCCATCAATCGCAAAGAATTTTGTTTTGAGTAACATAGTTCAGCGTAAGCCCACCATGGTGAAGGAAATTAATACATTATGACCCACCCCCGGCGTTTTCTTCCCCACTTTTTTCTCCATGGTTTCATCTCTTTGACAAAATTATTCTTCCGCCATCATCGCTCTGAGGTTACTTTAAAAACACATGCAATGTGAACCTTACACTAGAAACGCTTTGAATTGTTGACTAGCTGCTAAAGCAAGGCCAAGGTATGCCAGACTGGTCAGTTTCTCATGTTTCTCACCAAGGAGCACAAAGTCAGTAGAACGTCACTTCACTGATATTGCCAGCCTTCTCACGGCAGTTTCTATTGGCATCATTTTTGTAGAAAGATAGAAGCTCCCACCAACTTCGAACATCACCACCAAGGGAAAACAATACAAGATGATCACTATCCACAACGCACCCCCAACACCTATCCTTCTTCTCTGGTAACCTCCCAAAAACCAAAAAGAAAAAATCCAATCTTTCAGAGCTGCCGAAAAACCATCAAGCTCCAACAGCTCAAAGATGGACCTTTTCATCACCACCACCATCAAACACATCGAAAAAAGAAAACCAAAAAAAGAAAAATTAAAAAATTACCTCCCGTCCTAACAAACAAGACACAACTTTAAAACACACACCCAGCAACCTCTCCCTCTTCCCAACACTACCAGAAGCACGAAAAACAGTTCCACCACTGGTCAAGCGCAGCTTTGAGCTCCAACGTTCGAATCTTTGCCGGGGAAAGGGAGCAGTGCAGCAGGTGGTAGCTCAAGGGAGAGGGAAGAGTGTTTGAAAGGCATCTTATAAACTTTGACAGCTCAAACCCAACCGCCAACCGTGGTTAACACCCCCTAACCGGGGTTAGGATATGGGGCACGCGTACGGACCTACGATGGGCTGCGGGGCCCGCAGCTATAGCCTGGCTAGTTTTTGGCGGGAATGGCGGTTGTTTGTGGGCCCCGGAGTGCGGTTTGGCAAGTGGGCCCCGCATAGCGGGGAAAGTCCACGGGCAGCCGCGGCAGCCTTTGTTCAGACTTTCTCCCGTTACCTTTTTTTCCTTTCTCAGCATTATTTATTATTATATTACTTTGATTATATACAAAAATAGAATAACAATTTTAATTGAACAAATTGAGTCTGAGTTCGTGTATTTTAATTATTATTATAATTATTATTTAAATTATTTATTTGTAAGAAACTTTTTTAAAAAAGAATAATAATATAAACAATTATATTGAAAACAGGTATGCATGTACATGGTCCTCCGGAATTTTTATTCTAAATTTAAATTACTTATTTGTAAGATTTTTTAAAATAACAATATGAACAATTATATTGAAATCAGGTATGCGGCTAAAAGATTCGAAATGAATTCTAATTATAATAAAAAGTGAAACAAATTCTAATTACAATATATAAGTATTAAAAGGATTCGAAATAATTATTAATCACAATAGAAAAGCAATATTTTTACTAATAAAAAATAAAATAATAATATTATAAAATAATTAAAGACATGTGGTAAAACAAATGCTAATTATAATATAAAGTATTAAAGGATTTGAAACAAATTTTAATTACATTAAAAAAGTCAAATTTGTATTAACAGGAAACAAAGAGAAATATTGTAAAATAATTAGATGACAGATGACAGCACACATGACAAAATAAATTCTAATTACAATAGAAAAATATTAAAGGATTCGAAACAAATTTTAATTACAATAGAAAATTAATTTTTTTACTAATAAAAAATAAATAATAATATTGTAAAATAATTAGAAAAAATCCTCTGTTTTATATGTTAGTATAGATTACATGAAGATACAAGCCCAAACCCCCTACATCCAAATTATATAAAAACTTCAAATGTCAAAATCTCAAAATTACGTTGAGATTTAAGTACTTGATGATAAAATCCTCAATATGAATAAAATTTTACCTCCTTTTGTTATAGCTACGGTGAAAATGGCTCAATTCGTCTTCATATTTACAAGCAATTACAACAAAATTGTATTATTTTTCAATGTATTACTTGTAATTATAAAAAAATTTAATAAGTGTTTACAATATACTTTTTACTTAATCAAGCTTTGAATTATAGATGGAAACAGAGTATGATTAATCTTAATCAATTATAGTTTATTGGAAATGTTACATAAAAAAATTAAATATAGGATCAAACATGTTTCTATGTACCGATTTCTAATTTGTAAAAGACAGCACAAAATTCAGAATTAACGTCTGAGATGCTCAATTATGCTTAAAAGCAATGTCTTCAAATTAATATTGTCGCTTTCATAAACTAAAATTTCTTCTCACAAATTACTCTTAAGATTTAATAAATTGAACGTTTTTTTGCGAGTGCAACGAGGAAAGAGATTTTCCGATTTATTAGACCATCAAGAACTTTTCTCTAACTCTTATTTAAGTCACAAAAATAATTCTCTATTTTAAGATCAAATCTCAAAAAAAAAATCAAACAAAAGGGGGATGTGGTGGGGGCAGGGGGGACAGTGGCTGGGGCGCGGCAGCTGGGGGAGGGGCACGTTGGGGCTGGGGCTGCGGCTGCGAGGAGGTTGGAAGGGGGCGGCCGGGGGTGAGGGGGCTGCAGCTGTAGGGCAAGGGAGGGCACCAGCGGGGCGGGATAGGAGGCCGTGACGGCTTGGGGTGGGCAGGGGGGGGGGGGTGGTCGAGACTGTGGCGAAGGGGGTCGTCGGAGCGGGCGAGGGGGCTGCGGTGGGGAGGGGCGTCGGCGGAGGGCAGGTGGCCAGGCAGGCGGGTGGGCCTGGGGCAGGTCTAGGGGTGCCAGTGAAATATGGATCGCTGGATTTTAATATAGTGGCCCAGATCTGGACACATGGTGCACTACCAAAAGAGGGCAGTGCACCATAGCTTTGCCTTATATATATATATATATATATATGGTAGTTTTATTTTGGATTGATCACTTGGTAGTATTGATTGTACATCATATCATGTCACCTTGGATTAAAAACTATTGTCAAATCTCAAAACTTATTTTCTTTATTTGATATTTTAGTCTTGCCGGTGCAAAGTTGGTTAGACTGATGTCGTTACATATGATCACATAAAACATCTCAACATTGAAATTTGTATATAGTACTACAGTCACCTCTTCTTCTGTTTTTTTTTCTGAGAGTACTGTATAAATTAAAGGAATAAGAAAATGTTAGTTGGAAACTTTGGATGTTTGAATGAGATCATAACGTTGGTCATCACTCAGATTGGTAGTAGATCTTCTCAATCATCTCTTCCCACATATTTTTAAAAAATTGTATGTAGTTATACTGTCTATTTATATGACATGCTAGACCCTTAGTTGTCGAACCTTCATATTATTTTTGGGTAGACGTGGACAAGGTGACCTAACTATTGGCCTACCCATTCGTTTAATTATGGTTCTTTTGCGTTGTTTACGTTTGAATCTTGTGCTTAAAATATCTCAACAATGTGGTCATGTCACGGTTCCCTACACTGGTTTAATTTGGTCGGTTGGTTGTCAAGAACTTATCTTTCTAATTCATAAGTTATTATATTTTTGTTTTAAGCAAGTTCACAAGCTCTTGGACTTTTTCGGGTAAATATTAGTACTGGTATTGTTTCAACTAATGGGACCATTTTTAATAAATTCAACTTGATTATTAGCTAATTGGACAATGTTTATTCACAGTGCTCTCCAAAACTTCTATGTACAGTACTAAAAGCTAATTAAGCTACTATTCAACATAATAATAATCTGAAATGGTAATTAGGCATTCATTATATATAGTTTGCTTTACGTGTTAGACAAATCTTGTTGGATATGTTGTACAAAATTCAGAAAATATTTTGTATAAGCACCTTCAACTCAAATAAAGCGGGCGTCAAAATTTACAGTTGCTGTTACACACAAAGATCAAGGCTGAGCTTCATGTCTGCATGGATTCGATACATGAATTAGATGGAGTATGAAACATTGAATATATGCACATGGACAGCTGAACAATGTTGTCGCCAAGCATGAATCACAAGAATACTGCCAAGAGCAGCAAACCGAATTAGTTGAACCCCACATTCTCACCAAACTCGCTGTAGCACTATTTTTATTGGTTCCAATCACCGTTATTTATAGAGTTTGCAAGATATACCCATAACAATGAGAGTTAAAATACCATTAATTTTAGTGATTTACACCAACGAGAGAGTTGGTACCGGGGGAACATTTTCTGAAACATTTACAGCAAATCCCCTCCTGAACTGTTGAAGTTTTTTACTTCTTTTCGGAGATTTTGACGAAGGTTGAAGACGTAATTGGACCCTGCTTTAAGACGCCTCTTCGAATATTTTACGTCAGAGAAATATTGGAAAGCATGAACAAGGAACACAGAGAGATGAGCTCAACTCAACTCAAGCGATATTTGATGTTTTACATCCTAATCAAATCAAATCAAAGTTCCAGCTGCCAACATGACTCATATCCGACGACGTTATCTTTTACGTTTTTTCTTTAGTTAGGCCAATCAAAGAGAGATCACGTAACCCATGCAATGCAAACTATATCAAGTCCAGCTTAACTACTACTGTAAATATATTATATATTTGTTTACAGTTGTGCAACTTATAAGAAATATTTATGCACCTTTCACCACTTGTGGTTATGTACATTGAGATCGTCCAAGAAGAAAACGGAGAGGAATATATATTCGGATTGGCAGGTTGTGGAACAAAGTGTTCTTGTGATCAAGACACCGGAAATCAAGGCCTGAAACAAGGAGAAACACCTCTCACTCCTCTCTCATCTTCTTTTTCTTATTTTTCAGTTTGGAAGCTGTTTAATTGAATTGAATGGTCTGTAAAATAAAAAATGCATGGTAGTAGCCGCAAATCACGTGAATGTTGAGAGTTTGACATAAAAAAAAAAAAAAACAAGAACAAGAACAAATCGGTGGTTGAAAGGTGGGGCATGAATTGCACCCTGGGATTTGGATTTGGTGATTGTCTTTCGAAATATTATTACCCTCCACGGCAGCGCAACCGCGTTAATTAAGTAATTAACACCGTCTAAAATGCCTTAATAACTTAGATAAATGCTATATCACAAAATGTCTCCTTAATTTTGTTTTAATCATGTTATTATAAACTTACAACTCATCGTGTGATGAAAAAACACACACACACGTACCCGGTCCCAAACCCAGAGGAAGTATAGTTAGAATTGTTGCCATACCAAAATCTAGATCTATGAAAATTTTGTCATTTGTACCCGACACGTTTAGTGTTTGGCATTATTAAAACTAGGCAAGATATTGCTCCCTACTTATGTTATAAATAAAATTTAATTTTATAAAATTTTTGTTCGAATAATAAGATAAATTATAATAGTCTCATATTTTAAATATAAATTTTGATTGACTTGAAAAATAGAACTTAGTTGAATAAGAAGATAAGCCATAATAATTGATTTATTATTTTTTTAGTTTTTGTTATATTTTAATTGGTTAAATCTTCTAATTTTAATTAGAGGTCACTATTGAGTTCCCTAATAAGAGTACATCAATAGTAAAAAATGTGGATAATTTTAAGTGAACGATAAAAAATAATCTGTTTATATAATAACTGAAAAATGTATTCTTTAAATATGATATTTTGTCTTTTAAGAAGGGTAATAAGTCAATACTTCATCCGGGTAAAAACCATTTTCTTCTTGCATTTATCGCAAAGAGGGTTATTAGACGGAGATTTTAAATTAGAATTTATGTAGATATATTTTACTGTTCCAAATCCTAAAAATTGTGAGTTTTTTTATACTACCAAATTAATTAAAAATATTTTTTTATAATTTATATTGATTGGGAGGTTTAAAGGAATGATACTTGGCAGGCAGATGTACTCTTATTAGGGAACTCACTTGTGACCTCCAATTACAACGAGGAGATTTAATCCATCAAAATATAACAAAAACTAAAAAATAACAAATCAATTATTATGATTTATTTTCTTATTAAATTAGGATTTATCTTTAAAATCAATCAGAATCTATATTTAAAATGTTAAATTATTATATTTTATTTTATTATTCAATGAAAGTTTTATAAAATTAAAATTTATTTGTAATAAAAGTCGCACATGTCATAATATCTCGCCTAATTTTGATAATGCCAAACGACAAAACAACAAAACATATATGGTATGAATGACAAAGTTTTTCTGGACGGAGCCTTTGTTGAGATGGGCAGGCTAACTCTAACAATACTTTGTCCGGGTTGGGGATTCGGAGTGCGTTTGTGTTTGTGTGTGTATTTTTTTTTATTAGATGATGTGTTGTAAGTTTATAAGAACATGAATAAAGCAAAATTAAGGAGATCTAATGTGATTTAGCACTTATATAAGTTATTAAGGCATTAGAAGTGTTAATTACTTAATTAACGCCGTTGCGCCGCAGTTGGGGTAATAATATTTACGATAATTTAAAACAAGGTTCGCAATGGTTATTCTATATCATTTCTATATGACAACGGTATCGACTATCGTAAGATGGAAGGAAAATATTTGACTTGTCGCATGGTGATGATGTTGAACAGTTGAACTCAATCTGAGTCATCTGACGCCAGGATTGTTCGGTGGAATTTCAATGTACATAAATGATTTGATTTTTGTAAATGCTGTGATCCGAGACAAGTTTGATGCCGAACTGTTTATATTACTCTGATGAAACACAACGTAAAACTATTCTGGGCACTTTCAAAACTTCGCAACAGCTACGTGCCTCAAGTCAGACTTGATACTGGTTTCATCCAATTTTATGGAATTTTGCTTGTTATGACATACGAGTGCAGTTCCATTAGTGCATCTTCCTTGTAGTTCTGGCTTTCCTCGCTTATTTTTCATTGTCAGTAACCAATTTTTAAGGGCACCTTCCACCCTTGCCAGGAACTTGGATGATCAGTTTAAATCCAAGAAAGCAGTCAGATATATATATATATATATACACACACTCACACAAGAACCAGATGCAATTTGCACAGACAATCAATACTAGAGCTTGCCATCAAGTAACCATAAAACCATATTCACTTGTTAAGTAGAGGTTGTAATTACAGGTATTGAGGTTCATCCTCTTCTTTTAACTTTACACAGAGAGATTACAGCTTGGATGCTAGCTCTTTACAGTTGCTGGTCAGATTGGTGCAAAGTTAGCAGCGGGTTGGAGCATGAAATTCATAGCTTGAGCTTGCGTTGTGTGTAACATTCAGAAGCTAAAGGTGAGGGGACTTCATGTGCAGAATTCAACCCACGGAGAAAATTTAGTCTTCTTGTGGAAATGTATGAATTTCTTTGCCTTAACATGCTCCTTCTATCCCTGTGAACAACAAACAGGATGGTATATGTCTCAGCTTCTTATGTACAACAGCTAATCACTTCAGCTAATCTTCATAATAGAGAGATTGCCAAAAACCATTTCTTTGTTCATCATACCCTATTCTAGGCCAAATTGGTGTTAAAAATTCCTGCCATTGACATCAGCCTAGCCTATATGGGATGCACATGATGATGATAATGATAAAGCTCATTTTAAACACCTTGTAAATTTCCATGACATGTTGAAATTGCATAACACTACTAAAGCATCGCTTGAACTTAATTTTAATAGAAACTAAACAATTTTAATGGGAACATCATTTCTTATGTAACCCATTTTTCATCAACCGTCCTGTTAAGAAGACCGGTGCATCACAAGATAACAAATATCCCAAGTTCCATTATTCAAGAATGCAAAATTGAAGGACGCTTTTTGAAACCAATGCTGTGGCATGTGCTTTTTTTGCCAAAAAAAGGGACAGGCATCTTAAGAGTAAAGATCATACTATGTTGAAAATTTTGACCTACCAAGTGAGAAACGGAAATTACCTGTCTCCTCCTTCGCCCATGAATAATGTACAATGCTCGTACGAGAACATAACATGGCAGCAAAAAACCAGCCAACTCCAGAAGGTAAACCTGGATTTCAATAGTTCATATGGGCAAGGTGAAAGAAAATCAAAATAGCACAATTGTGCATGCAGTTAGAACATTGATTTAGTGGGAAATCAAATCCTACAGTAACAATACCAAGATAGAGAAACATTTTTTGGTTAAAGGTGTATGTTAATTGAAAAATGAATATCAAATACGAGCATTAGTGAAGTTGGACTGTAACCTTTTGTTCTATAAGAATCACATGCTAAAAGTGTAAAACTAGTATACAACAGTTTATTATTGTTATGTTAAAGAAAGATTAAGATTATCTTTCTATAATTCTATTATAAACAAGTTAGTATGTTATTCACTCTCTTTCCTCCATCAACAAAGAAACAGTACAATTCACTGCGTTAAAAAAATTTGGCATGCTAATACAACCCAAAAACATGTGAAGTAAAAGCCAAAATACATGGTGCATTTAATGAAATTCATGAGCTATAATCGATATCAGCCTGGCCTAGGCTGGTCGACTTGGACGTCCAAATGGATGCTTCTCCTTGGGCAAACCTAGAACCATGTAAATTCTCTTGAAATTTTAAATGGTTAAACATCGAGTCATGGCTAGATAATCCCCTAAATTCCCCCAATGGTCAAGGGTAATTCCACTTGGGTGTTGATAAGAGAGTTAGTCCAAGGTTGTAACCTTCCTTCCATCTTTATCTTTCACCCTCCGTACAAAGAGGTCAAGGAGAGGCATCAAATAACTCTACGCAGTTCATTATAACTCTTTTACCTACCTCACCAACACTTTGTCACAAAGACTCCCAATGCGGGCAACGATTATCTATTTTGTACAATTAATTTTTGGTTTTGTATAGAAAAAGGGACAATTAATGCATTGCACCACACTATATCTTACACATGTCATATCACACTAGTTAAAATGACTATTGTACTTCAAATATTCCCAATATCTGCTATCCATCTCAAATGAATGCCATAGAATGGATCGTATATTCTTAAAATAACATATTTTGTATTGAACACTCAAGACAACTTGAAATATGATAGGAGTGAATAGGCTTCTTCGATCAAAGTATATGAGGTGCATTATTAAAAGTGGATATTATCTTACGAGTAGATACATATAAAGCAGTCAGTAATGGGCGTTAAGTTGATGATATATGAGCTTAAAAGTCAGAAACCAATCCTTAGAGTGAATAAACAAACCTAACTGTAACAAAATTGAGCGTACATGATCATTAGTTTAGAGTGTGTATGATGTTTTGATAACAATGGATAAATATTTTTCAAGAATGCGCAATGACAAAAGGGCAATAGCGGGACAAAAGCATTTGCATTGGTTCAATTCCTTACCATGTATATGATTTTGTGGTAACAATATATAAATATTTAAAGTACATATAATAAAAGGCAAACAAGTGAATAAATATTTTAAAAGTTGATAGCAGTTAGTATGGGAAATGCTTCAAGTAAAATAATCATTCTAAACCATGTGACCTGACATGTTTAGGAAATATTGTAGCACATAACATTAATTACCCACTTTTTCCATACAAAATCATAGACTAACAATTACACTACAATGGTTAGTTAAACATTATTTTGGTTCATCTAGGATGCTCCTTCAAATCAAAACATGTCACAATCTGTACAACACATCCATTAAGAAGTCTCTTATTGTGACGCCTGTAAAAAAAATTCTTTCTTTTGTTTTTACAAGGAACTCGCGACCAAGTGGGAGTAATGACAACACTTTTGTGAACACCAACGTCGTTACTCAAAGGTCACATCTTTATTCCATTTTTTTCCCACTTTTTTGCATCAGAGTTGCATCCATATCAGTGTAATCTACATTTGTAAATCGTTATCCCTGAGAGATCATATCATTGTAATCCTACCGTCTTATTTTTTGGCCCATGTCTCGCATTTGATAAAAGCTGCCACCAGCATGAGTTTCATTTCATTTGTTAGTATGGTTGGAAAGGTAACTCGGTTGCTTCATTCCTACCCTAGTTGTTAAATATCTAACTGGAAGCAAGAGTGGATGACAAGGATGAAGGGGGGGGTTGACCCTAAAATCTCCCTTAATACCCAAGAGAAAGCTACCTTTGACCATTAAAAGCTGCCCTAAAAGTACAACTAAAATCATGATTCATCATAAGGATTTACTACCATTTTCAGGACTCTTAGGGAAGTTGCATAGTGGTAAGCAAGCGCCATGAGGTTCATCCACTTGGACTCACAACATCTCCCACTTTGAAGAAGTGGGTGATCTCATCTTGCACCTTAACCAAAATCCTCCCACACTAAAAATCCTCAAACGAGGAGCACAGCATATGACTCATGCTGGAGTTCACACATGATGAACCACATCTACTCTGTCAAACTAACCTAATTCAGTCTTTGAAATACCTATAAAAATACATTAGCACTCTCCCTTTCTGTAGGCTTTACAACCATCAAATCAGAGAGAACATATCTCAATATTTTATGAGTATAAACTCAAGAGTGTGCTAAAACTGTCAAACACTTTTAAAAAACAAAAGAAAATAAGTAAGGTCGTTAGCTAATTAGCCCTTATAAGAAACTGTTGAGAAATAGTTTTTAATTAATGACAAAATAAAGCCTTTTGGAGATTACTTTCTTGCAGAAAGCACAGTAACTGTTACAAACTTACACTGAAAAAAGTAGACGCATCTTGAAGCTGACCAAGGTCTGTCACAATCATCAAAGCATGGCGCAAGAACAAGAGTATCATCAGCTGCACCATCAAAAAGAAAAAGAAGAAACTTTCATAAGCTCCCTGCAGAACTAAGTGAAGGGAGCTGTATGAATTTGACAGATATATTCATATAACATACAACAACAGCAACACTACGACAACAGGCAGTGCCACCAGTGTTTGCTACAGTGTAATCCTCATTTTCTGCTTGAAGTAGCTGATGCTCAGCAACAGCTATGGCCAAGAAACGAGGGTCTTCTAAATCAAATTCCGAGCCCCAACCTTGCCTAAATTGGAAAAAATGAGACACAAAAGTACTTGAATCTTGTAACCAAAGCAAATATAAATTAAATTGCAATATTCAGTCAAACTAGATGATAAAAGAATCAGAAAGTAAGATATTTGTTTGGCCCCATTAATCATTTAACACAGTTTTCCAGACATGTAATATAATGCACAAATTCTAGTCAGTGTCTTAGCTTAGTGTGGTACAGAGCAACTAATAATTGATGTTGAAGTCAACTTAGTTGCACTATGTCAAAAGCAATATAATGCTTTCTCCTAAGGAGTTAGCTTAAGGTTTTTATTTGTAGCCCATGCTTTGCTTTTCATAAGGAGAAAATTTACCTTTTTTAATGGTGTCCAAGAACATTAATAACCTTGACATAATTTCTCATTCATTGCTAGAGTTTATCTACAGACAATAACGCTGGAGTGGCTAAATTCTGCAATATCGCTCAGCTATCAAAATAGTCGCAGCAAAGCAGCCAAAGATAGCCGATAATAATTACTCAGGAAATAGAAGCATCTACCAAGCCATTGAGGGATATTAAGAGCTTTGGTCACACTGAAATGTAACTATATGCTTCGATCAAGGAAAGATAATTGGACTACCTTATCTCAATTGCTCTACTGTCAGAACTCGGACTTCCTTGTGGGATGGAGTAGTTTGGTGCATAGGCCTGATTTAAGAAATAGTTAACGTCATCACCATCCTAGAACTTTGAATAACACTTGGCATAAGCCAACAAAAAAAACTGTTAATTTATATTCTTCAATCAATAAGATAGTCCTACTGACTGTTTTAAGTTAAAATTGTAAATTTTTTCAGTTTCATTTCAACAGAAGCTTGCTTTTAAATTCAATTTACTAGAAAATGTATGACAGATAAAAAAGAAGAATATGTACCTGGTTGCAAATCTCACATATAATATCCCCCTTCTTATTGCACCACCTTTGAATGCATTTTCTATGAGCAAACTGAACCAAGTATGAAATAAGTTGTCAGCAGTAGATGAAAATAAGACCTTAACTCATGTAAACGTGCACAATAATCTCTCAACGAAATGTTCTTTGCCCAACTGACAGGTTTCATTAAAGCACACACAGCTCCAGAGAGTGAACCATATAAATGCTCAAGTAAAAAGTGGGATGTAGAACAAAAGAAAATGAAAAGGCTTGTAAATGTGGCAGTTGCAAGTTTACTGGTTTTATTTATGAAGCAGTTGGAAATTACTGTTGCATTGCATTTAAAAAATATCAAGATGGACGCACGGAGGCCGCATCAGGGAAATGCCTAAGTTAACGGACAAGCATTTCTCCGAAAATAATAAAAAAGGGCCAGAAGATGAACAAAAGCAGACTCTGAGAAGCACAAAATAACCCAAATGTTATTAAAAACTGCATTTGTAAAGCACAAGCCATTTATATAACTAAAAATGCACCACTAATGGGGGAACCAGACAACTACTTAAAACCATTACAGAGGAAAAATTTTACGAAACAAAAACCTGACAAAGTGTGAGAAACAACAGTTAAACAGACAGAAAAACTACCGATTTGGCATGCATAGAAACTACAGATTAGCAAAACGAAACCAGAAACAACATCCCAAGTCAAACCACTCTCAAAAATCCCATCTTTTTGCACATTTCATATGTTCTAACTGCTAGTAACATCACATACGACAACATCGAACAAAACCCATCTACTAAAATCCCAACCACAAACGCAAATACATGCAATCACAAAAAAAAAAAAAAACAGAACAAACATAATAGGAGCAAAACAAGAGGACCTTGAGGCTTCCACTGCAAGCACAAGGAGCTTCCATTGCCCGCTCCTCCTCCTCCTCCTGACAAATCCTGCACTCTGTCATCTTCCCATCCTCACTCCGCACACCCCCACCACTCTCCCCTGCTCTGCTTCCCTTGGCCGGCTCACAGCATGCACAGGCCGTGATCCTTTCAACGCAGACTATGAAGTCGTCCACCATTGTCAAGCACACCCCTTTCCTACTCTTCCACCACCACTCTAATAGCAGTGGGAAGTGGGGAGCTCTTGCAGGTTGTTTGGAAGACAGGAAGAAGAAGAAGAAGAAAGAACGACAGAGAAGTGAAAGTTGGTCACTGCATGGTCACGACACTACAGGAAAGGCCAAACTTTTTGGACTGTTTTACCCTTGGTCAATGGGGTGTACTTTATCATACAGTTAACCATGTAATTATAATATAAGAATAATGCTGGAATTTTGATTAGAAATAATCCACATGATTATTGACTGATGCTTGTATTTGTGTTTGTTTAATTTGTTGGTTAATTTGCATGAGTTTCATATTTATTAATAATATTTTTTACTTCATTCCATAGATTTTAATAATGATAATTCTTTTGTAAATGAACTATTTTTTTTAATTATTTAAATAGTAGACATGAGATCTTTCATTTAGTCTTACATATAATACAATTAAAATAAGATCATATTTATAGAGAATAAATTATATATCTTTAATTTAATTAATTATTTTTTTAAAAATAACTTAATATATTATATTATATTTTGGGCTAGACTATTATAAATAGTATCAAAATAACCTGATTCCGTGTTAGATGGTAAGTTATAATAGGGACATCAACTAAGACTATCGGTGTGTTGAAATTAGCAACTGGCTAAGCGTAAAAATTTCGAAGACAAAATTTTTTAATGTGGGTGGATTGTAAAATCCATCGACCTAGTGATAAAATTCTTGTTTATAAATAAGAATAAATTATAAATTTTTAATTTAGATTAATTACTTTTAAAAAAATAATTTATTTTATTATATTATATTTTAGGCCAAGTTATTATAATAGATTTGGATAAGACGACGACAATTAGAATTATTACGTCCGAGGTGAACTTTTGAGCGTGTTAAAAATGACTTTAACTTTATTAAAATAAATTTGTGCCACCTATTGTTCTATGTCGAAATTTTAATAAAGTGTGAGGTGACTAATTTCACTTCGAAATTTTAGTCAAACCTTTCGATGGTTCAAGGTCTTAATACGAGTTCGTTGGGGGAGGGTATTTCCGGAATTATAAGAAGCTGTTTGGAGGACAGGTTGTTTCCTTGATTCTCGTTCGGTTTGAGGATTTTTATTTAATTGGTTGAGTGGTTCTTCCGGATGCCTGACATTTCAAATCTTCAAATCACTATTTAATGATATTCAATTAATGCATTTCGCCGTTGAGCTAACAACGCTAAATACTTAATTATATTGCTAATTCAAGCTTAACGAAAAGGGTCCCACGAATAATTTCATTTATCTACACCGCAAACACGATTTTCTTATTTAATCACAGTCAAGAAGGATGGCCGGCCCATTCCAGCTTTCATTGATAAAATCGAAATGTTTGTTATTAGTCATTAACAAGGTCTTAATCGTAAAATAAAATACAGTTGCCGGGATTATTACCAGGCTTCTCATAATGAGAACTAGCTGGGGTGGGTTCTGGCGTGAATTTGCGTTAACAATTGATTGCTTTCAAAGTGAATTATGCAGCAAATTGGGAGAAAACAAAATAATGTACTTTGTAAGGGAAGAAATGACTTTGAAATCATGATATTGGAGACATGCAAAGCTGTGCTGCACTTGTGAAGAGTGGGGAACGAAAGGAGGACGTTGATGTGGATGGGAGCCGCCTGGCCACTACTGCAGCATACCATGTACTTACAACAGGGACAAGTATATGCAGCTAAAACATGGTGATGGGTAATGGGCCTTGCAATGTTTATCATCATTTTTTTGGACCAAATATGATGGCAAAACTACCTGTATTTTCTATTATAATACATGCGTACATTGAAACAATCAATTGGAGACATAATTATAAAATAACTTTGAGATAATTTAGGTGTTTATAATGAGGATAACGTGCGGTTTTCTTTTGGGTGTATGTACGAATGAATAAATAATTTGGTGTGCCTTTTGGGCTTTAAAAAAAACTGTAATAGGTGTCAAACATATTTTTTTTAATTCAAAAATTAGTTAATAAAATAAGACTTTTTTTATTAACATATATATAAGTCACTGATATCTTCTATAGTTAATATGATATAAACCCAACATAATTTTCTTGAAATCTTGTCTAATCATCTGCTTAGTATAATAATACGGTAAATTTTATGAGTGGATGATAGTGCCAAGATAAATAAATATTAATTAATTAATCGAATTGGTCAATGCCTTCTTGAGGTGCAATTTTTTTTTCTAAGCGATTGTGAAATATGATTATAAAACAAGTAGGCGAATCTTAGTATTATTTTATACAAGTCAAAAGTACTACAAACCAAATACATCATTTTTTTTCATAAAATGAATGATTGATTAAATCTCAACTCTGTCTAAGTGAGATATTTAATAGAAAAATGAAGAGGAGCGGTTCTTATAAAAATGCTCAATGCAAGATTTTTATATGCTTTTTTATAAAAGCATGCATCAAAATGAAACTGTTAATTTTAGGGGTGGGGATTTGCATTAGCAAATGCATGCTATAACAACACTCTTATTAGTCATTTATTATCATAATTAGTGAACTCTAATTATTTTTTACAACTAATTCTTTCAAACTCCATTAATTGTAGAGATTTGAATCAATAAAAAGGCAATTATAATAAGTTTGCTGTAGATATATGTGGACAACCAACCAAGAGTTGCTGGGCCAACTAGTCCTCAATGTAATTTCAATGTAACATAATTTCCACTATAAATACATGTTTTTTTCTTCCAAAAATTATAAATTATTTAGTTCATGCATGGTTGTATAAGTTATTTATTTTTTCCAATCAATCAAAGACATAACTATATTATATATGAGTTGCCAATAAACAGGTTTAGAAGTTTAGAGTTTTCCACCAGCCAGATCTAAATCTAAACAAGGGTTCATTTTTCTAAAGACATCTAAATTACAAACTGTAATCACCTACAAAATATAGAATATTTTATATTTTATATTCTATTATTGTCTGCACCAATCATCTGCCAATTTTATATTGCACGAGCTTTCATCAAATCCAATCGTATGATCTGTCGAGCAATAATATTTTTTGTGGGAAGTCCAAAATAATCACATATTTTTTAAATGAAATAATCACTGTAAATTAATATAAATAACATCTTAATTAAATTAGTGATTTTTGAGCTCTGGAGCTAGAGAGGCCAAATTAGGCAATATGGACACCGTTATTCCGAATCGAGATTTGGGCCCATGTATTGGGCCTATGGTCCATCAACTCAGAGCCCATTGTTCACAAATAGGCCCATTTTCATGTTAGGCCTAATATAGAATTTTCTCCCAGCAGGCCAAGCTCGCGCTGCCGCGAACTGCAAGATCGCCGCCGTCGTCGCCGACGTCGCCGGCCAGCGAGGGTGAAGGCCGTCAAATTTCGGGGGTTACATCCGGTTTGCTACTTATTCATCTCCTTATTTTTTGTAGTTTCGCGTCCAAATTCATGTCTGCAAATCGGAGTTTCATCGAAGAACTGTTAATTGTCTTGACCGGTTGTTTAGTTTAGCTCTCAAACAAGAGGATGTGCTAGGAATATGATGCTTTTTTTTTGTGAGTTGCGGAAATCTGCGTTGCCTCGTGGACGATCTCGTTTGGGAGGATTACGTGTGAAATTTGATTGTTTTGATGTGGTAATTTGATTGAAGGCGAAGTAATTCGGTTTTTGGGGGTTGATTTGATTGGTTTCGAATGTTAGAGTGGATATTTAGCGAAGTGATCGTTTTCCAAGTGCTCTTGTTGTTTTAATTTTGAATTTTTAAGGGTAGAAGTGAGGCCTGTGGGCGGGTATAGTAGAATACTATAATTAGTTTGGCCTATTCGTGTTTGGTTCTGTTAGAATAGGCAGGAAACTGAAAGGTGAGTGGAAATCAGCAATAGAATGAGTAGATGACGAGATCAAGGAAGAAAGAAGAAGAGAAAGTTTGGAGAGAAAAGAGTTTTGGTTAGTCAAAGTAATTAACCCTTTCCACGTTATGTATAAGCATAGCGAATACATGAAGTCACTTACATTAAAAAATTTAAAAGACTTACAAACTCCTAGAAGTAAGCAACTAATCTCATCTTAAAGATTACACACTAATGACAAATTCAAACGATAACTAAGTCGTAGCTTTTATTATTTCTAACAGGTTCCCTTGAAGGTCTATTACCTTGTGTGAAAAAGCTTATTCTATATTAATCATCTTTATGGGCTACTATTTCGTGCAAATTGCTATCTCAAATGAGAATTTAAATTTGTAACTATGCATTGTGTAATATAATTTATATTGCCGGAGTTGCAGCATTTATACTTCTCACGTTGGTGAAGGTTTGGAAATATTGACAACCTTGGAAACTGGAAGATAAGAGTCGTGGCTGCCATGGATAATCCACCTTTGGAAATTTTAGGTTTCTTTCACTCTATCTGTCTAATATATCTTGCTGTTTGTTGATAAAATAGTGATACTGTCACCCTTATGCCCTTTCTCTTCTGTTCTTTTATCTTTTCATTTTATTTTGTTGTCTCTTAGCTCGAGAACCGGAGGGATTCTCTGTATGGAGTGGGCCTCCGTTTAGCAATGGCCAACCACAGGTTAAGCTTGAAAGAGTCACATGCTCTACGGCAAAATTCTGTGAGAACGGCTCGAAACTATTGGTGATGAAGAACAACTCTACAATTCGTGTTTACAATGCCTCTAGCTTGGTTGAGATAAAATCTTTCGAAGTTCCATCTGTTCAAGCAGCCATTTTGTCCCCATGTGGAACTTACGTGCAAACATTTCAGAAATGCTCAACACCACAAGACAAGAATCTAATTTTGTGGAACGCTGAGTTAGGTATTCCTGTGTATCAACAACACCAGAAGAACATAACAAAATCTACATGGTAAGCACCTCATCATAGATATTTAGCCTTTTAAAGTATGCTTATCATCGTTTGATTTTTTTTGCTTACTTGGTCTAGTTGGTTTCCAGGCCTTCTATTCAATTTAGCTCAGATGAATCTGTTGCATGTCGATTGGCTACAAATGAGATTCAATTTTTTGATGCCGGGGACTTCTCCAAAGGAGTTATATATAAGTTGAGACTACCAGGTATAGCTGCTCTGGAGATTTCTAAGACACCTGGATTCTATGTTGCTGCCTTTGTTGCTGAATCTAAGGTTAGATTAACTTCTTAGGCGTTTACATGAATTGCTTTCAGATTTCTGACAATAGATGTATTATCAATGTAGGGAATCCCTGCAAGCGTTCAGATTTTTCTTCTGATAAAGAATCACAGTCTCAGCCAATTGCTCGAAAGAGCTTTTTCAGATGTTCCACTGTTCAGCTTCACTGGAACACTGGTGCAACTGGCCTTCTCATAGTAGCTCAAGCAGACGTCGACAAAAGCAACCAGAGTTATTATGGAGAATCAAAGTTGTACTACTTGACAACTGATGGGGCACATGAAGGACTTGTGCCTCTACGTATGTTATTAAAACATATGCTGTGAACCTAAATTGGTTGTATTCTCTACTCTGCCAATTGTAAGAGGTCGTAATTAGAGTGCTTTCTACCAGGTAAAGAAGGGCCTATCCATGATGTTCAGTGGTCGTCAACTGGCACAGAATTTGCTGTTGTCTATGGATGTATCCTCCTTCTTGTTCTTCTTCTTCTTCTCCTCTTTTTATTTTTAATTTTCTGTTTTCTGTCTGGTTTTCTTTGGATCTTTTATAGTACACTTGTCGCTGAAAAGTGACTACCCTTAACTTTTCTCAGTCATGCCTGCAAAAGCAACAATTTTTGACAAAAAATGCAATCCGCAATTTGAACTTGGAAATGGGCCCTACAACACAATCAGATGGAACCCGAAGGGAAGATGTATCCTGCTTACAATTTCTCTGTTGTTAATGTACGTTTATTTGAGAAATATTGCTCGTGGCCTTATTCACTCATACGTTTTGTTTATGAACTGTTTTGATATCCTAAATAAATTCTAGCATAATGACGTTGTATCCTGCTTATCAAGTTTCTTTAAAACTGATGTTCATGTACCACGCAAAGCTTTTTTCTCTTAAGAAACAAGAGGTTCATGTTTCCTATGACCCATGTCAAAAATCTTGCTCTTATCGTTATGTGAAGCGACTCCTTTCGTGAACCTTCTATATTTAAATCTAATTATTCAATTTAATTATGTTTTAGCCAATTTTGCCCCTTAATTATATTATTCAGTTCTATGCTTGGCCGGATTTGGCAATTTACCTGGTGACATGGTAGGTAAAAGATCTTTTTAAGTTGTGGATTATTTTAATTGTTATGATAACCATGTCTCCAAAGCCTGTGGGTGCGTCTCTATAATTTTTTCTGGACTTAATAATTTGTCATTTTTATTTACTGACGCTCTGCATATATTCTCATACTTGTTTTAATTATCAACTTCATCATCTGTCTATGTTAAGCGTGATTATACATGTGTCTGTGTGACAGAGAGAAGAAGTACATCTCTCTCCTTGGGTGAAATGAAGTGAAATGAATCTTTTATTCTCCAAAATATAGCCAGTATATAGTTGGCTTCTATGCTTATTTCACTGTATTGATGTTAGTGAAGTTAAGGACAGTACCTCTTTTCACTAAATGATTTTTCATTGAGTCTTCAATTGGGGGGTGGGGGGTGGGGGTTTGGGGGAGGGGGGAGGAGGGGATAACATAACTTGGTAATTGTTTAACATGCTTTTTGTTAATTCGTTCTTCTTGATCTTTTGTTATTTGTTGCCGAAAAATAATATACTCTGGTCTAAAATATTTTCAGGCGTTTTGGGACATCAATGAGAAAAGTTGCTTGGAACAGCAAAAGCAGAATGGTCAGTGACTAGCGAATGGTCACCAAGTGGACTTTATTTTATGACTGCTACAACAGCTCCAAGATTACAAGTAGATAATGGGTAGGTCTATGATAATTCGGAACTTTGAATGACATCTTTTGAGGTAATGAAACTGTCTAATAGTGCCTTTTGCCTGCAGGATTAAAATTTTTCTTCACAATGGTACCTTATACTATAAACAGATGTTTGACAAGCTTTACCAGGTTCAGACTTATGAGCCCAACGGGAGGAGACAATATTCATTGCCAAAATTGTCTTATATGGTAATGCATTTTATCTCTATTATTGGTGCAGGCTGATTGGAGACCAGAAGATCCTGGAAAATTTAGTTCGATTGATGAGCTTATCAAGTCAATTGGCACGCTAAAAGTTGAAGAAACCAAGCCAGGTCTTTATTTTTTTGTTTCTTGACTTGCATTTTGTAGTAGAATGATCTTTTTCGTTAAGTTGGTGTTCCATTGTAGAACAAAGTTCAAATCATGTAGTGGCCTCTACAAAGGTTACTACTATGCCTGCTCAAAAGCATGCAGTGGCTTCCACAAAGGTTACTATTCCTGCTCAAAAGCCTGCTGCATATCGACCACCACATGCCAAACAGGCAGCAGCAGCTCAAGCTGAGGTACATGAACACATTACTATCATCAGTACCGCATCTATTGTTTTGAAGTCCTTTGCTTATAATGCACACGGAGAAATGCAATTTTGAATATTATAGATGACACTGTGCCGTTACTCCTTGAGTTACTTTTAATGATACGGTCCCTCAGATACTAACAAGATATTTCGCTTCTTTTGGTCGTTGGCAGCTATTTGGTGGTGGCCCCTCCGAGTATGTAGACTATACCTTTCTCTGCAAATCGTGTTTCTTTTTTATGCTGACTCTTCAATTGCTTAACTGCTTACCCGCTGACGAATTTCCTTTTAATTATTTATCGTTAATGATGAAGCAGAGAAATGAGCAAGAATGCACAAAAAAATAAAAAACGCAGAGAAAAACAGAAAGAAAAGAAGGCTGCAGAAGCTGCTTCAGCTGCCAATGGTATATGATTTACAGATTTCCCAGTTGGTTGTTATTACGGGAGATTACCATTGGATGAAAATTTTGCTGAAAATCATCGAGAATTGGTGGATGCTGCATTTGGAAATCCTACTTGTGAGAATTATCTTACGAAGTAATGTCCTCCAAAATCAACAGCTTTTTGTTCACAACGATATTTCTGCTTCTAAACAAGGCTGAGAAGTTAAAACTTTTTTCTCATTTTTTTGTTAATTACGTGGGAAAATCCTTGAGAAATTGCTTGGGAGGACATTCAAAAACGTATACATGGCTTGAGAACCGTTTTTATCATCCAGGCTCTCTTTAACTTATGCTGCAACATTTGCATGTTATTGTCATTACATATTACGTTAAAAAAGCTAAAATATGCTCAAAGTTATATTTAATTTTTTTGAGCAATTTGGCAACAAATGACTCTTTCATTGTGCTTATTTTTCATTGACAATGCAATTATTTATTTATTTATTTTCACGTTGTTGCCTAGTTTGATGGAGGTAAAATTAGTTTGATGGCGAGGAGCCGAGGAAATTTGCTTCTTGTCATCTGTATGGATTAGATCCCGACTCCTGAGTATTGATAATGTTCCTATTTCTTGGTTCATCACAATCGGCAAAGCTATGCATGCGTTTCAACTTATACGGAATCTTTTGAACTCCGAGAGAGGTGCTAGGCCAAATTTTGGGTGTTATTTACATCTGGGATTAATTCAAACATGGACAAGAATTTTATTGGGTAAAAACAATGTCATTCTTGATAAAACAACTTGTGTCGTTGTTGGCTCAAATATATGTACAATCTTCTGGCAATGTCTTCATAAGAATGTAGGCTTCATGTTAACTAGTGCAAGAGAAGAACAGTTCAACCGCTTTGCCAGGCCAAGATTTGCTTTCCTCGAGTTAGAAAACTTGTTAGAAAGCAGGCCACTTCAACAAGGTTTATGTTCTCACATCACTAGCTGAGACGATGCCCAAAGCAAAAAGATGCAAGAAAGTAAGGTTGGCTTCGCTATTTTCACGCTAAATGCTGCATTTTTTCAGCAAGAACGTGGACCACATACAGAAGCAAAAAGACATTGGATCTCAAGAAGATACCTCAGGAGGCAAAAGTGTCCTGCATGTGTTGTGAAGCCAAATATTGAGAATCCAAAACTGTGTTTTGCAAACAAAATGAAAATACCATGTCGTTTGGATGAAGGTTCTAACTTGTGATAATGCGGGTATATCAGGATAGGAGTTCAGGACGACTATGAATATAATAAAAGCTAGTTCAATCATCTTCTATGGATTCAATATCGTCCTCTACGTTCCGGTATCCCCTTGGGTTACAGCACCAAGTTGGAGTGGTTCGAATTATTTTTTCCAGTGTGTACCTCTTTGGTACTTTCTTCCTTGCCAGCCTCTTGAAAAACCTTTTCCAGGCATACATAGCTCTTTCAAGCCTCACGCTTTTCCTTCTACTGAACAGATGTGTCACATAGTCCTTCACAAGTCGAAACAATTCTTCACCCCTGATGATGTAGATATACTGCAGAAACAGGGAAACCCAAATTGAGAGCAGTTAATTCATCTTCAATTGTTACAAGTGGTTTAAAGTGACCCACAAAAAGCAATAATGGATTGGAGCATATGCTTTAAAAGGCTTCAACACACGTACCGGATTTTAAACATGGAAATCATCAGACATGAACATGTTCATTCACTCATAATAGCAATTTCAAGGTCAGAAAAGTTGCTATAAATAATAATTAATCCTTTTGTCTGAAGCTATAACTTGAACTGGAATCCAAAAATACTTTTGTTTCACAGCAGGTGAACAATTATGGATGAAACTACACGATCCTTTTGCTTACTCGTAACCACAATGAAATACTATGCCCAGTTAAAAAAATTTTAAACATCGAATGCATTGCTATAATGCAAATGCAACACATGCAGTTTCATATGAAACACAATTGAAAAAGGGAAAGAAAAAGATCATGTAACATTTTTTCCCAGAAATACAAAGGCCAGGGTGGCTAAAACTACTTGCCGTATTTCATCATGTAAACCATCAAGCCCCTCATCCTCTGAATACCCAGAACCTCCACCACCGCCGGAGCCGCCTTCCTCAGCACACTCCCCTTTTCGAATCTGATCACTGAATAGACCGCTCCTCTCTGAACCCACTCGCGCATTTCTCCAAACTTTTCCATATTGATGACTAATAAAACCCATCATTCCCTTGCTTTTCTTTGCCTCCAAACGAGCACGCGAAACTTGGCCGCTGCGAGCTGGTGGACAACCCGGCCCCTATCGGGCGAAGGGGCCGGAAAGACACACTTCGTGCAACACATACTCGCGTGGAGTGCGGGCTGTGGGACGACTTGGGAGGTGGGAGTAAAACCCTATGCGTGGCGCTACGGGCTGTGAATGCTGACTTGCATGGGGCTCATTCTTGCAAGAAGCAACCGTGATTTATCACATGCCACGACCAAACCTCCCGAACAAAACCTGCAATTTGGTCTTGAAAAATTTGAAGTGAGCAACCGCCTAGGCATAAGGTTGTTGTATTGAGATCAATTTGGGCGAGGAATCAGAATCTCGCCTGTTCCCGTCATAACAGAGGGGAGTTAGGTGGTGATGTTCGCCGGGGATTGATGGAAGGAAGGTTGCGTTGGATTTACAGGTTAGGGTTTGTAAGATAGCCAGGCCAAGGGATCCGTTATATAATGAAGGAAGGTGGATGTGAGAAAGAAAATAACATTAATAGTTTTTAATTATTGTTTTTATGCATTTGATTAGAAAAATAAAATAAAATTTGTATATTTTTATTTTTAATTTTTCCTCATTTTTATAAAAAATAATTGTGAAAGAATTTTTTATCACCATAAAAAGTTAATTTTTTCTCACATTCTTTTGTAGAACTAAACAATTTAAATTTTAAGAAAAGATGTACACTTAATTGGTCTCAAGCAAAAGATAATAGTGAGAATAAATTTAATTTTATTTAATATTTGACTCATACTTATACACGGAGACGTATTTTATATGTTTTAATTAATTAGTTATGTAAAATATTAAATAATTAATAAAATAATATCGTGTCGTTATAATAACGCCAGTCTTATAAAATTTTACAATAAATTTGTACGCGAACAAATTATTTGATTTATAATTTATGTAATGAACTTTTTAAAATTAATTTCATTTTATTTAAATGAAACAAAGTATTAAAATAATAACAATAATTAGCCGAGTTTACCTCAAATTCAGCTTTGAACCCAATAATAAACTCAACGGCCCGTATATATATATATATATGTACGAGTTCGATTACGATTCTCAATTCTTCGCTCTCTTCCTCCCCACCCTCCCAACCGCGGGCGATGGATCTCCGGTCGACCTACGACGTCCCCCGCACCGGCGAGTTTATCATAGGCGGCGGCTTCGCCAGAGTTGGACTACAGGTTCCCCTCCTCCTCCTTCTCTTCGTGCTTTCAACTTATTGTTTTCTTGTGAGGTTCTTAGGGCCGTTGTTGTGGTAGTTCCCCGACGAGATGTTGAAGGATTCGATCCGAGTGGTGGGGTTGTTGAGGGCGGAGTTGAGCTCGCGTGACAGGGACGATGTGGCGATGTTCGTGATGGCGGACACGACGTTCGGGAGCTGCTGCGTCGACGAGGTCGCCGCTTCTCATGTTGACGCCGACTGCGTCGTCCACTATGGGCATACGTGCCTGAGCCCGTCGGTTATCTTTCTATTTGCATTTTTTCGTCGGGAGTTTGAATTTCGCTTGTGTATATTTGGTAGATGTGATTGGAAGTCTGGTTTGGCGGTTGGTTTTGTTTGCTGTTTGAGAATTGGAAGCTATTTTGTTGGGATTGTGTTAGTTGTCATGTTAGATTTGTCTATTATGTGCTCTTGGAGCTTGTTTAATAATATTCTTTTGTGTTGAGATATATGCTTTGCTATGATATTGTTTTTATACTGTGTGTTACGTCTTACATTGCTTTAAGCTGTCGTTCATATTGATGACTTGTATATGATGAGAGCATGCTTTTGTTACACCAGCGGTTCTCCCTATTCTCTGCGCTGCTATTGACATTTTTGACTTCATTAATATTGACAGAACTTCAAATCTCCCGGCATTTTTTGTATTTGGAAAAGCAGCAATCAATGTTGATGATTGTGTAAAGTTTCTGTCCGGCTCTTTGTCTGCAACTCCCAAGCCGGCTCTGGTAAGGGCTTATGTTTAGTCAGATAATCGGCTGTTTATGAATTTCAGTTCTGTGTAAACATGTTACTTTTGTTAGAGCCAAGGAGTTTAGTTCAGTCATTAGTGTGATGTCAACTGTCAGAGCTGATTTTGTAATTGATCTGACATTTTTTTTAACACATGTGCAATTTATGTTTGTTCTTTTTATTTGATTACAGGTACTTTTTGGGCTGGAGTATGCTTATGCCATAGAGGAGGTAAAATCAGCTTTAGTTCAGCAAGTGCTGTCCTTGAGCAACTCTGAGATCCACTTTGCAGAAGTTAAAGCTTCCGTTATCAAGCCAGCAAGTAGTAGTGAAAAGCAAGATGCAAAATCTCATCTATCAGCCAATTTTGATGCTAATGAAGTTCTATCCCATAATGCCTACGATTATAGTAACTCAAAATCTGGAAAAGTAAGGAGCTACAACTTAGGTGGTCTTATATGGAAACTGCCAGTAGATCGTGAGATAGCAGGCCACTTAATTTTTTGGATTGGTTCTGACAATCCAGCATTTGCAAATCTTGTCCTTACGTTCGGTGACTGTGAAATAGGTAGGAGATTTCTCCTCTGGTATTCACTCTGATCATCTCTTCTCTGCAGTTCTAATGTAGTATAGGATAAGCCTTTGGTAGCCTTTGCAGCCATGGGATGGTTACTCCTTTGTGATTGGAAGGTCACAAGCTCTAGTTTGTGGTGGTGTTTTTATACCAGTGTTGACTGTGTCCCCACAAACCGAGGATGTTCATTTAGAACAGTCTTTTAGCATAGTGTCTTTCCTGCAGATTCCTTGTTTGGGTATTCATAAATCCTATAGGCTAGTGCATTTTTAGTGAGACCTCTCTAAGGCAAATCGAAACTCCAAATTGAAATAGATGCCTTGTACATGGAAGGGGACAAAGAAGATGCATGCAAAATCCTCGGAAATGGATGGTTGGATTTTAGCTTCATGAAATAGTATAATATACACAAATGAAATGCTTCTTGATCAGTTTTGACTGCCATTCCATGATGCTTTTTTTATGCTATTAAAACATCCTCTTTTGTTAAACATGTTTTTTTCACCACGTTGACTCACAAATCTCGCAAAGTAACCTTTTTCTTCAGTCAGGTACGACCCTAATGAAAACTCTATTCAGAAAGATATTTCTGAGAAAAAAGGATTCTTAAACGCAGGTCAGCAAGGAAAATTGTAGATTTCATTTATGTGTGTTTTTTTGGAACCACCACCATCTTGATCATAAATTCTGACTAGAAAATATGTAATACAACCTAAAGAAGAGAAGATAAAACTGGAAGAATTACTCAAAAATTTTATAAGAGAACGTACAAAGTACTTGTGATAAACATTGGCTAGTGACATTCCTTAATACCTAGTGACAATAAGTGCATTTTCTCTTTGTTAGATATTACTTGGTGGAGAGAGCAAAGGATGCAAGTATTGTTGGAATTTTGGTGGGTACTCTTGGTGTAGGTAAATCATTTATATAATCTTCTATTTTTATCTTACTTTGTTGCTATCCTTTTTATTCAGTTGTTTGATTTGTTGGTTTGTTAAGCCACATGATGCAAACTTCTTTGTTCTTATTAGTCGTGATTGATAATTTGTATATATATTTGGATACCTCTAATTATACATAAAAAAGGGATTATTTCTATGATCGTAAGTCTGTAGAATAATTAGTTGGATTTTCAATCTCCTGGTAGTTGATCTTTTTTTTTGGTTGCTTGCGACTTGGAGGAAATTTCCTAAATAGGCCTTCTTTTAGTGCATGCACAAGACTTTGGCAGTGTCTTGTTTATTGTCATGTTAGATGAGAAATCACCTTATTTTGCTTGAGTCCTTGAGATGTTCAGCATGGAAGTTCGATTATGCCCAAATGTACAGTAACATTGGCTATATGTTGTGATGCAGCCGGATACCTTAACATGATCTACCAAATGAAGGATCTGATTGTAGATGCCGGGAAAAAGGCCTATTTGTTTGTCATGGGTAGGCCAAATCCTGCCAAGTTAGCAAACTTCCCAGAGGTTGATCTTCATAAATTCTTGCCATGCATCATTTATTTATTCCATGAAGTTTATTTTTTCCATTTTGAGTTAGGGGTGCTCACATTTTGTAACAAATTTGGATATGGGTACTAGAATAACTGCAAACGAATATTTCTGACTCAATTTTTTTGGGATCAGTGTGATGTCTTTATATATGTTTCTTGTGCGCAAACTGCTCTTCTGGATAGCAAGGAGTTTTTGGCGCCTGTCATCACACCTTTTGAAGCTATGTTAGCTTTTAAGAGGTACTTATTTTGTCTTTTAATGGTAGCATATTTCTTATGATGTTTATATCATTTTTCAATTTAATGTCATATGCTCAATGTTGTCTGTCTGAGGGATATGCACATTTCAAATTCAACAGTGTGCTCTTACACTTGAAATGTTATTGTTATTTGCACGTAAAGTATTGTAAGCACAACACTATTTTTTAAAAAAAATAAAGGATGTTGACCATTTTTTTGACGTTTGATGGGAATATTCCCAATCTGCTTGATGACAACACTACTGCTTCAATATCAACTAGTTATTTTGTTGAAATATACTTAAGTACAATAGTGGTGGCCTCTTGCTTACGATTCTGCTTTGAAGTTTGGCTGCACTTTAAGGCACTAGATCTATATTTTGCAAAATTATGAATTAAATTCTTTTTATAGTCTAGAAGGCCAAAATTTGTCAGGAGACAAAATTTTGTGTGAATTAGACAATGCGATGGTGAATTTAGGCTAGTTTGGAATAGATCCGGGCATCATGGGCAGCATAACTGTTTGATGGATAGCAAATGCTGGTGCAGGTAGCTATGTCTAGCCTAGGCGAGAATAGACAGGAACTGTATGGAGGGCACTTATGTGTAATAATAGTGGTGACAAACGAGAAAACTTAACTTCTCATCCAAATCTGGATGATCTACTGACTCTAGCTGGGGTCCGATTGATTTGATAGGTGGGGATGTTTGGTTAGCCATAGGGTGAGCATAATACTTTGAAAATAATGGAACTGAAACCGAACTGAAGTAGATAATTTGGTTCGGTTCCGGTTTTATGTGAGCTGTAGAAGTGGGTATTGATATTTCTGTAATTAACCAAACCAAATTGACTGAAGTAATTGAAGTTTTTAAAATATATTTTAAAATCTATATTTTATGTAGATTATCACAAAATTATTTTATTTTTATGGTGCATTTTTTGTATGTTTAATATGGTATATATGTTTAGGATTATTTTTATATGATTATGTTCTTTAAAATATGGCATAATTTTGATTAAATAATTTAAAAAAATTTATTTTCTATGATTGCAATTTGCTTATTCAATTACTAAATCGAACAAATCGAAATGATTGGATGCTTGAACAACTAAGGGATTGGCTTTGTCTTCCATGTTGATAAGCATGTGCACATAAAACCAAAGATTGTGCATTAAAATGGTTTAATATGGTCCCATAAAGTGATAACAATTTGTTTTTTATTACTGCATATGAACAATAATGTGCATTTATTTGACTGTATATGCATAAAAGGGAGAGTAAGCTTATTATTCTAATATTAGTTTAAGCTAATTCCTCTTTGATTGACCCACTTAGAATCTTAAGCATTAAAGATGCTAACCTACTTTTCAACATCTTTTGTTCAATGTAAAATATACAGTTTGATTGTATAAAGTAAAAGAAAATTCATTTTATATATATATATATCTCATAACAAGCACGTGAGAACAACATTCTTATTGTGTCGATTTTAGTATCTTTCATACCTACAAATTGAAATTTATAAATTGCAAATCCAGGTAAATCAAATCTTATATAGTTGATTGTTATCAGGGAAATTTTTTTTAATGACTACTTGGTATATTTGAAGCAGTAACTTCAACATTCTTAATGAGATAAAATTAATCTTCTTTTTATAAATTGAAGTCATTAGCAATAGAATTTTAGATTGTAGCATGCATCGTCGGAGACTATGGAAAAAAAGAGAAAGTTAATGATATCATGCATGAAAGATCATAATTTATAATATATGTATTTTTCATCGATGAGGACTATATCATAACTAATATTTTGATTATTTTTTAAATATATCAAGTCCTAAAATTGAAGAAATTATACTCTCTCCACGTAAAACTTGGTTCCAAGTCTATTGAGTTGATTCTTCATACAACAATCCACTTTGTTTTGCTTTTTCTCTTTGTAAACTCTGATCCTAGCCATGTCAAGCTTATTCCCTCTAATTCATCTCTATGTAAGTGCATGCACCAACTTCATGGGCATATCAATGGTAGATTGTGTTCATTTTATTTTTTCCCCACAATTATTAGTTATTAATGAGCTGCTTCATATCTCCAACAAGTAGACTCAATACCAATACAATAATAGTTAATCATTTAATCAGGTCAGGGCCCTTTGTTGCATCATCCATTAGCCCCCTTGTTGAATGTTTACAATTACGTAAGCATTCGACGTGAGGGCTAATGTATGATGACACGTCAGTCGCTAACATATTCAAATGTTTAAAATATTTTAAGCATGGGCTCCTATGAGTTAATGCATTAAGTTAGAGATAAGCATGGTCATCTAAAATGTACCTAGGATATATGCAACAAATAAGGTATATCTTGTCATTGAGTTGAGTGATTTTTCTCAAGATTAGAAAGAAGATAAGTGGATGATGATTATCATGATTTCACATTTGAGTCCATGTTTGTAAGTAGCCCCTTCCATACTACAAAAATCGAACTCAAGAAGAGTCTGATTTCATAGACTTAGGGACTCAATATATTTCAAAAGTAATCAAGTTGATAGTTATGATATGGTCTACCTAGAAGAAGACGTACATATTTTATATACCTTTATCTTTTGTTATATTTAATGCATTATATCATTAACTTTATTTGTTTTTTTGTTATTTGTAGTCTTGGATGATATATGTTATAATCTTAAATCATATTGTCAATCACCTTAAACCTTTATGAAAAGAAAACTCAATTTATCTCATTGATAATATTGAAGGTATCGATTGAAATATATACCAAATAGTTATTAGAGAAAAGAAGTATGTTTCACCTTTGGTACTATAATTAACTATATTGGAATTGATTTATCAAGATTTGCAAAATATAAATTTGGATTTGTAGATATAAATAAAGAATATTAAAAATGAATACAATAAGAACATTATTCTCCTAAATTTGTTATATGTGTACACGTGCCCGCACACACAAATGGTATATACCTACACGTTGCATGGTTTTTTATATTCTTTAATATATAGTGTCCTCATGTAATGGGGATGAGCAAATAACTTATTATGATTGGTTTTGATAATAATAAAATATAATTTTAAATATTTTTGAGATATTTGTAAATATCTATAAAATGCTATCTTTTTAAATAAATTAAAAGATAAGTACAATATGATCTCATACTTAATCTTATTAAGATGTTTGGAAATTTCTATAAAATGTAATCTTTTTAGATAAATTAAAAGATAAGTACAATATGATCTCATACCAACTTTTAGAATTTTTGATTTCAAATTTTATTAAGATATTTGAAAATCTCTATATCTTAAAATATTAATAGGGGGATATATTTTTTTATTATTTTAGAAAATTTTTAACTAATTTAATTATAAATATGATAAAGATAGAATATAGGAGTTGATAAACACATATATTTATTTATTATTTTTAAAAAATAATCAATTAAATTACAAATACGGTGAAGATGAAAACATATTTTTTATCATTTTCGGGATTTTTAATTAATTAAATTACAAATCCTTTTAGGATATGAAATAGGAGTTGATAAACACACTATTTTTCATTGTCTTCGAACATTTTTAATTAATAAAATTATAAATATAATAAAAATGAAAAATAGGAATAACTAATTATAATAAAGCATTTTCTAATTTCTCATTATAAGAACTTAATTAGATTATTAATTTAATTAATTAAAAAATAATCACCTATTTTTTCATCTTTATCGGATCAGTAATTTCGTTAATCAAAACATTACAAAAATAATAAAGAAATAAGTATTTTTATCAACTTTTATTTTTCATCTTTATCGAATTTGTAATTTGCTTGATTAACAAATTTTGAAAGAAATTAAGAGAGTGTTTATCAACTCTTATTTTCCATCCTTATCATATTTATAATTTAATTGATTGAAAATTTTTGAAAATAATTTAAAATATATGTGCTTTGTCAACTCATATTTTTCATCTTTATTGTATTTGTAATTTGATTAATTAAAAAATTCCAAAAATATTGAAAAACATATATCCCCCTAATTAATTGCTTAAAAATATAGAGATTTTCAACTATTTTAAAAAGATTTGAAAAAAATTCTAAAGTTATGTGATCGGATTGTGCTTTTCTTGTAGTTTATTTGAAAAGATTGTATTTTATAGAGATTTTATTAAGATTCAAAATAAGATCTCTTACTTTTATTACAACCAATCATAATAAGTTATTTGTTAATCCTTCATTAAAAGTTGAATACACTTGTTAACATTCATTCTCTTATTGTATATTTTATGATTTTTTTTACATTTGTAGAGTCTAATTGTACATTTAATGTTGAATAATAGATGTTGAAAAGTTAGATCTTTAATCATAAAGATTGTAGGATTGTCAATCGGTCGATCAAAGAGGAAACAACTTAAACTATTATTAGAATAGTAAACTATTTTTTCCTTTTATATGAAGTAATAGAAATCAAATGGGTATCACTTTCATTTTAATGCACAATCTTTGGTTATATGAAATGTTAATAATCAACTGGCTATAATCAAATTCATGCAAATAGTATGCATAACAAATCTGTGAGAGTAACATTGTTATTGCATTGACTTTTAATATCCTTTTACCTATAAATTTGAATTATATTTTGCAAATCTTGATTAATCAGTTTTAATATAGGTTATTACAGTATCAAAGGTCAAAGATGATTTCCTTTCTCTAACAACTGCTTAGTATATATTTGAACTGATAACTTCAACAATATCAATATGATAAATTAAACCTTCTTTTAATAAAAGTTTAAATTCATTGGCAATAGAATTTGATGATCATAGAATGTAAACAAATTCTGTGTATATAATCAAATTCATGTAATTTTCTAAGTGGGGATGTTCGTTTGACTTGTTGCATGATCTAGTCTGCTAGTTTACTTTTTCCTTTGGAAGCACTACGTTTACTCTTTGTTGTTCATGGCCTTTGTATTCCATTTCTGTTGTTTTTTGATGCAGAGGAAGCCAGTGGACAGGAGCCTATGTAATGGAGTTTCAAGATTTGATATCTTCTTCTGCATTGCAGCTTGGAGGAAATGCAGAAGCAACGAGATTTTCCTTCTTTGAAGGTGGATATGTTGAAGATTTTGCGATTGAAGGTATTGATATCTCAGAGGAAATTCACTTTCCCTGAATTTATGTTTCTTGTTTTAATGAACTGCTTCTTTTGAATCTATTTCTGAGTATTACCGTTTTCGTTAGAAATTGGAAAATTCCAATGTATTTTACAGGTAATGCTCAAGGATTTTGCCCTTTTTTAAAATTTCATGGATATTACTAAGTAGTCTCTTCGCTACTCTATGCATTTAGTATTCTTGATTTGTAAAATCTGCAGATCGAGAAGAGGAACATAATAGAGATCTTACACTGGCCAAGGCAACAAAGGAAGCCTTAACAATCGCCAAAAGATGTACAAGTTCTGGACTTGTTAAGGGCAAGGCCAAATCTGTCACTGAATTTTTTGCTTCTCGAACTTACCATGGGCTTGAAGTGACAAATGAAAACTCACAAACACAATCTGTCTTAATTGGGCGGACTGGAAGAGCATCAGGGTATGATCATGAAACCGGTGGCACAGAGAAAACGTAATTCATAAAATCGGTTGTTTGTTGTGATCTTCTCATTCAGCCGGATGCTTGATCAGTTCTTTGAAACTCTTATCTACACATCACAAACAGTATTTGGTGCTGTTGAGTGGATGCAATTGAAGAAGTGGTTTTGTGGAATTTTGGTGATCAGATTTGCTTTGCCACCAGGAATTTTGGTGCTGCGGGAATGAGAGCCTGTTGCTGCGGCAATTGTCACATCTGTTCTGAAAGTCATATGCTAAACTAATTGTTAGTTACATATCCGATATACACAAATTGAGACACCTTGTATTTTTGGACTCTACAAGCAAATTAACAAGGTCAGCAGTTTTTTTTATACAATTATCATCATCGCAGATCTTTCTTTGTTAGGGTTTCATTTCGTCTGTTATCTCCAACTGCTGAATAATGTATTTTCTCTTGATTCAGCATTGACTGCTTAGCCTATGAAGTGAATCAGCTGTTATATTTCCTAGTTAACATCAACTTATTTGGTATGAAAAGCTAGTGATTTTTCAGCAACGTAGCAAATAGTATACAAGTGAAAGTGCCAAGTTCCTCAGGCAATATAGCTATGACTAATATATATATATATATATGTATATATGCAATTGAAAAGCTTGTGATCTTTTGCCAACGTAGCAAATAATATGCAAGCGAAACCGCTAAGTTCCTCCGGTAATATAAAGCCTTCTCTTCTAGGGAGCAACATAATTCATAGTCCATTAAATAAGCAGCGGAACATAACTGAAGGTCCATTAAACATAAAAGAATATCAATATATTAGGACAAACTTAGGTTAAACCAAAACACATTATTACAATCATCCAATTCGACAATATTTTGCCAATTGGCCGAGTACCCAAATAACGATTTCCAATCCATTACAAATATAATAATTTTGCACTAACTGTAAAAAATAAAAATAAAAAACTGTAGCCTTGGCCAACGAATAAACAAAGACAATTTTTATGTCTTTGTCCAACGTCCATGATCTCGTTCGCCTAATGTCCAGGGCCCTTGGGACTAGGACCAGCTGCCAGCCGACCAATCCAACAATCCATAAACGACCTAGCCTTGTCATACATGGAAGGGTACGCTGCCAGGTGATTATCACAAGCAAAATCCCCCGATAAAACTCTGGTGGCTTCCACAGTTTCAACTGCAACGACAGCCATGCACACAACAATCACCAAGAAAAGAGTAACAGCTCTTCGGAACTCCATCGATCAAGACTAGTAAAGAGTAAGCTGGGTGATCAAAAAACTTGGGTACTGGGAACCCGCAGCTTCTTGCTATGCAGGCAAATGAAGGTATTGAATCAATGCAAGTGTTTGCTCTCGGTGGTTGGCAATGTGGTTTAATTTATAGTGAATGGTTGGGACTTGTCTGCTTGGAGATATTTGACTCGTTTGATCCTACATTTATGGCACACATTTTTCTTCTAGTTTTATCTTATTTATTCCCAATGTCTTTGGCTAGGATATACACACAAGAATTCTATGGTTTTTTTGTTGACCAGGGATCTATATTTGAATGGCGTGCAAATTATAAAGTGAAGTTGGTGTGGTAGCTTTCATATATGCTTGTGTTAATGAAAGTAATTTGAATCATAAACAATGCATGCGTTGAATCATAAGCCTGTATTGCATGAGATGTGAGTCGGAGGTGTTGAACAAAAAAATAATGACCCAATTTCGTTGAATCTTAACAATGGATCTGTGAGATGTTCACACTAACTGCGAAACGCATGTGACGATATACGATGGCATCGATTTGATTCGTTACAAAGTGTAGGCTCGTCCATGGTCTAAATCTCTGAATTGACTGTAAAAGTTCTGAGCTACGTATTGACCTGACTAACTGACCGTATAAATGAACGATAGCAACTAAGGAATGTGTTGGGAAATGCTCCCCAAAACGAGTAGTACTTGACAATCACAATTAAAATTTTGTGTTTTTGGCTGGCTTGACATTGGGTATGTCCTTGGCTATTTTAATTTTAAGTTTGACATCATGATCCAGGACTAGAGTTGGTGAGTAGTTTTGAGTGGTCTTCATCAATAAACTTATTATAAAAGTCTTTCCGTACTGTTATATGTATATAGTTGATACTTGGTACTGATTGGAGCATTAAGAGTATTGTATGTATGCTTGTTTGAGAACAGGAAGAATGAGTAAATGAAAATGGCAGAAGCTGGTTGTTGGAATGAGCCGCATCATTTGAACAAGGAAGTTCATAAGCATTTTCGTTCTACGTTGATTAATATTATAAATAGACCAAAGGAAAGAAAGTCTATGATCTTGCATAGTTCGTCACTGCGACGTAGGATATTCGCGGCATGCCGACGCCTGCATTATGAATTTTGCTAGCATGAAATCTTCTAACGAATTGAACGTAAAACAAATGTGGTGGAAGCTTCCCAAAACCCCAGGCTAGCAGATCTGGTCGGGCCGCCGATTCCGGCCAACCCCCTCTCCCCTCTGCCCCCTACCTAGGGCATTCCCCATCCTCGCCTCCTAAGCCTCTATCTTCCCCATTCTCTCCCCCTTTCTTCCCTTTAAAGAAGTATTCTGTTGTTTCCTCTCAATCTTCCACCATGCCCCCTTCTTTCCGGTGAGATCTACAATACAAGCTCGTTGTTGTAAGCTGCTAAACGAGTAAGCAGTTCAGCTTGTATTCAAACTTGATTTGAATAGTTCAAATTTGTTTAAACTTGACTCGAGATCAAACGAGTTTTGATTATATATGCTCAAAATCGATTCGAACATTTTTTATGTTATTCGAGCTCGACTTAAGCTTAAATATACTTAGATTGTTTAATTTTGACGAACTCGAAACCAGCTTGATTATAAGGTTAAAAGTAGCTCACAAGCTAGCTCAATTAACAACGAACACACGACCTTCAAATCTTCAATCTAATGCCCTCCCAACTGAGCTATCCTTATATTGATGCTTCTTTTTATTTTATTTTATATAAATAAATATAATTAGTTGTAATTAGACTTATATATATATATAATTATCTTAGCCATGACAGATAATGTTTCTATCTCAAACTTTAATATAAATCGTTCGATTATAAGAACAACCCAAATTTAATAAAAATAAAAATAAAAAATAAAACACCCCCATGACCACACTCCTTTAATACGTAGTTAATAATAATATTTATTTATAATTTTAATATATTTTAAGTAGACAAATAATATTATGTATATTATTATATTATATAATGGAGACAAGTTCAAATTGATTTCGAGTCAAGTCCGAGTTATATTGAGTCGATTCGAGTCGAATCGAACACTGCCTTGCTCAAACTCAACTCGTAGGATTTGAGTTTGAGCTCGTACAATTAAATGTCGAGTTAAACACCAAATCTTCGAGAGGTGACTCACTCAATTAACAACCCTATTGTTGATGATGATTACTTCCTTACTTGGAAGGCCTTTCTCCCCGGATCGGGATTTTTTCTACCTCGCCGCTAGAGCCTCATCTTCTCCCCATGCCAGATTTGGATCTTCAAAGTTTGGTGGGCCGTTGTAAGGGGAGCACCCTTGTAGGTCGCGGGTGCACAATAATTCCTTCGTTCTTCTTCTGCTTGTGGGTCGAACTTCATCACGATTTGTTTGTATTGCTTATTCATATTTGTTGAATGTTTAGCATGTGAATGTTTTGGGCTGGATACTTTTGTTTCTACCTCTTCGGATCTGTGTTCTATGTTGCTCAGGTACGACTCTTATCTACTTTTGAGTCATTTTATCTTTTCTTCTCTAACAGTTTGTTTATGTAAATGTCGTTATGGTTATTACTATGAATTGACTTGCTTTTCTACATTAAAAAAAAGGAAATGTGGTGGAAGCTGCGCAATATTATGCTTACGAACTTTATATATATGAGCTTCTACTAATATAATTTATATGTGTGATAATTTTTACTTGAAGTAATTTAGTAGGTCATATTATTTAAATCCATATAAATAAATATAAAAATTAATAGTAAGGGTATTTATAAATTTTTAACTCAATCTAATATTTTTTTATTTTCATTATCATAATAATTGTAACAAAAATTAATTTTAAAATAATTTTCTGAATAAGGCATAGCTCACTTTAATTTGTCCCTTATGTCTATATGTATATTGAACTAATAAAAGGCTACATTTGAATAGCCCTTCCATTTTTCTTATGTTATTTCTCCAAGCTTCACCGTGGCCTCGGATCAAATGAATATTTATGTGGACCTCTCGTCAAAGTGTATGTGAGAAGTGTTGGCAGCTTATTTTATTGTCATATAATAAAATCATCTTATCTCGTTTATTAATTTTGGGTACAAAGTAATAAAGTTAGAGTTGCACTTAACTTTTTAACCTTAGTAAATGTTGCTCATCAAAACAACATGTTTGATATGGAAATATATATATATAGGTAGGTAGGTAGGTGGGTAGGTTTAAGATTTTGTATTAGTGTATAACATTTGATGCTGGACAAAGAATTTGTTTTAAAATTTGGTCTATGGATAGTCAAGGTAAGATTTTTATAAAGTGTCGTATGTCGAATTAGACAAATATGTATAAAATTCAAAATCACCTCTTTCTAAGGAGACATATAAACTATAATAACTATCCGCCTACCGGCACCTGAAATAAAATTAAAACAACTTAATTGTAGAAGACATTGTTTAAGTGAATATTAAATGAGATTGGATAGCCTGCCCTTTTTCTTACCCTTAAATCAATTTAAGTCGTTTGATTTTAAGGATAACCCAAATTAATTAACATTTTAAAAATAAAATAGAAAACCATCAACTTTTAAGGCGTCGATGGTCGACCCACAGCTGGTCGGCGCCAATCCCAGTTGGGCACTTGGGCCTGGCCATCCTCTAACCGAATTTGGCTGGTTGCCATCGGATTTGGCAGAAGGGGGCCGTGCGGCTAGATCTGCCTGCCTGTTGACCGGATCCGGTAGCGACAAGATGGGTTAGCCAGCCTTCGCCAAATCTAGCCAGAGGCCGCCAGATTCGGTCGCTGGTGGGCGACCGATGACACTATGAGTGACCTTGTGATCAGACCAAATTGATTTCAGGCTAGGAAAATTTTCCTCACTTGTCCAGGTAAACTTTCCTCGTATTAAATATGAAAAATCAACTCTAAATTTGTTGATATATGAAAATATGATTTTTTTATGAAGTAAAGTTAGATTAATTCACATACTATAAAAAAGAGAAAAGACTCGATATCTAAGACTAATAGTATGTGAGCCTTCTTAGTTAAGCAAGTCTATTAGCTAGAAATTTACATTTTAGTTCCTAAAAAAACAATACTATTATGTTGTCTTCAATATAACTTTTTTTGTCCGAAGTGTTATTTGATTATGTCAAAAATCAAAGAGGAAGCTAAATATAAACTTTTCAAAAATGGAAAATTAATCAACACATTAGGTCTGTCACAGCCTTTTTCTAATTACTATATTATCTCCTATTATATGAATTCATAATTATAGGCACCTTTAACAACAACTGTGATTATTAATTTATTACTAAATTATATTAACATTTGTGACCCTTGTTTTTTCTTAATTTACTTAATATAATAAAATAAAACTAATTCTGCTAGATGACACTTCCATAATATTTCCCCCTGTCTTCTTGAATAAATTTGAGAAATTTGAGAAGTCAATATTAACTAGATATTATTTTACATTTACACTAAAACAAATTAGAAAACCAACCTCAATCTGTCATGTGTATTTTATTAGTTAGGTCACTATAATTTTCACATGTCTATTATTATTTTATAATTTTACTATTTTCAATTAGAAAGGTATTGAACTAGAATTAAAAATATACACAAAAAATATAAATTAAAAGTAGACTTTGATTACTTTAAATAAATAATTTTTATCACTATAAATGAACAATTTCGACAAGAAAAGAGGATATAATTTCAAAACTGATTAATGCGTATAAAATATAAAATATATTAGTAACTTCAATTTTATCATAATTAATTATTCGCGTACTAATATTTTTAGTAAACCGACTCGATCAACCACCCATCCGGTCCGGTCCCTACAAAATTACCACCCAAATCGCGATTCGGGAAACCCTATCAAAACCGCCGCCGCCGCCGTAATCTCCGCCGACTGCGGGCCGGGAACCATGGCCGCCGCCGCCCTCCTCCGCCCCTCCCTCCTCCCCACCACCCTCCTATTCCACCGCCCCGCCGCCCCTCTCCGCCGCCCCTTCTCCACCCCCACCCGCCTCGCCCCCCGCGCCTCCAACCAGCCGGCCACCACCCCCGCCGCCGACCGCCTCGCCTCCTCCGCCGCCTACTTCCTCCCCTTCTTCAACGGCGTGCAGTTCGGCCGCTTCCTCTTCTCCCGCTACCCTTCCCTCGGGCTGGCCTTCGAGCCCCTCTTCCCCCTCATGTCCCTCTACCGATCCCTTCCCTACGCCAGCTTCGTCGCCTTCTTCGCCCTCTACCTCGGCGTCGTCCGCAACCCGGCGTTTAGTCGGTACGTGCGGTTCAACTCTATGCAGGCGCTCGTGCTCGACGTCCTGCTCTCCGTACCTCTCCTGCTACAGCGCATCTTCAATCCCACCTCCGGGTTGGGGCTCAAGATGGTGGTGGTGGGGTATGATTTCATTTTCGTGTTCATCGTTACCTGCTTTGTGTACAGCGTTGTGAGTTGTGTGCTGGGGAAGACGCCGCATTTGCCGATCGTTGCCGCTGCCGCCGGTAGACAGTTGTAAGTGAAGGCATCTGCTGTAGTCGTTTGTACTTTTTCTTGATGGTTCTTGGATGAAAGTGAGAAAATTTGGTGTTTGGAACTTGCCATCTTTAATTCAATTGGTGCATTTTTTTTGTTTTTGAAACCAAGGAGTATTACTTGTTTTCCTATTGGAAGAGATGACCTTTCATCCTTGAATTGCTCATTACCATTGGTATTGCTTTTATAGCCGACTGTCTAGAGTGTTAGCATGTTCATTTTTCAGTAAATGGTTATTAGTTACATAAGTTGTGGAAGGCATTGAGCTTGACAAGAAGCATGCATGAATACTTTGTTTTTGGACTAAGCATGCCTGGATGAATACTTTGTTACTAAGGGCTTGCCATATTGTACCTGGATAAACTGTAGGAGGCTTTAATCTTTCCTCAACTAGAAGTTTTAAATAAGTATGCGGAATTACTCTTTTCTTTTGTAATTCATGAATTTTTTATATCCATATTATGTAGGTTTTAAGGCGCTTCTATGGTCATTTTTGTACACATGGCACATCATTTGAACTCTTATTTATCTCCAAGAGTTCATAATTTTTTCCTCATCTTGAAAGCTAATCAATTGACATACATATGAAGTCACTATCTCTAGAGTGATTTCTTATAATCTTACACCCTCTCATGCTCAAAATACTCCATATTTTGTAGGGTATACTAGTTCTTTCAGACACTCTATTGATATAAGTTGTTGCATCTGGGTTTTAAAGTTGAATAATGCTTTCTTTTCTTTTGTTTATGTGGATCTCATTTTAGCTACCATTCATTGATTAATAAGCCTGCAATCTTTGATAACGTTGAACCAACTGCAAATAACTTTGCCCTAGTAATCATATTTTTAGGGATGCAAGATTTTGAAGTGTTTGGGTATGTATTACATCTGCAAATATTTTGCAGTGGTGGGATTAAAAGCTATCATCTTTACTTGTATGCTGTTACTCTTTTGTTTACCTTATTTTTACCTGAGTTCGGGATGATGGATAATGGTCATTACAAATTTGTTGCAAGCTGTTTAAGATTGTAAGGTGATTAAGTTCATGGCAAGTTTGGGGTAGAACTAAATTGGGAAATTCTAACTCGATGCTTAGAGGGCGTAGGCTAATTTTGGGCACATGTTGAGGTGAAAAGTTGTTTTGAAGTGTTACCTCTAAGTATTTTACTTATCAGATGACAGATTTTGTTGTGTGGTGCTGCTATAGAAAAGGAGAGACCAAGTGAAAAAATATGTTTTCTTAGTGGTGATAGCAGTCCATAGTGGGATTCAGTTTAGGCATGTAATTTGTAAAAGGAGAGCCTGCGGGCATATTGCATGCAGAATTTCGTTAGATGGGAATAACTTGGTGGAAGTAGCCTGGGATTAAGCATTGAAGTAGGTGTGGAATGGATTAAATAATATACATGGATTGAGCAAACTGAAAGCACTTGCTCCGTGTAGGAGGAGAGAGTGGTCCTGCCCCAGGATTTTAATTTTTTCATGATGATACTCTAAAGTTTGAGGGGTTAAAAAAAACAAAAAAAGGATGACATGAAGATTTGACCTGTTGGTATGCGGCGTAAAGCCAAATCGTTTTCTTTTAGTCTCACTTGGATCAAGTGCATAACTCGTTTTGGAAGACTTTTAGCTTACCGGTATTGGGTTATCATTGGAACCGCGGCTAAGCTCTCTTGCGGAGAAATCATCAAAGTTTTTATGTAGAGAATTTATGTGATATTATTCCTACTCAACCTTTTTTACTCGTGCTTGAAAAAAACCCACCCGTTTTTACTCTTCCTATATACAACGAGTATTGATGATACTCGGATAATCATACATAATATGAAATTCCATGTATATAAACATTTGTTTTTCACGTAGAAACTACAATGGCTTTGTTTTCTCAACAAAACGCTTCCAAAGACACAGCAATAGCTTGTTTAGTTAGCCTCCAAATCGCTGCCCAGACTCAGATAAACCGCGGCTGTAGCACAAAGCGCGTACACACCCGCCACCGACCCAACCACGCCCTTTCCCGACCGAGTCAACGCCCCCAACCCGGCGATCCCGGCTACCCCCACCGGAACCCGCCGGAGCACGCGGCGGCGGGCGTTCGACATGATCAAGCCGCGGAACAGCTCCACCGCGAAGTCCATGAACTCGGCGCGGCTCAGGAGCTCGACCCTTTCCGGAACGGCGGCGGCGGCGGCGGCGCGGTCGACCTGGGCCTGGGTCGGAGGCGAGGGGGCCCAGCGGCGGAGGAGGGGGAGGCGGGTGTTGGCGTGGACGAGGGCGGTGGCGGAGAGGAGCTGGTAGGGGCGGAGGCCGGGGAAGGCGTGCTGTGCGAGGGCGAGGGAGGAGTCGTAGGCAGAGTCGCAGGCGGCGGCGAAGTCGGGGGAGCGGCGGAGGGCGCCGGAGACTTTTTGGAGGCGGAGATGCCCATCGCCGGCGAAAGAGGTTGACAGCTTACCTTCCTTTGTGGCTCACAGGTTGCCAGGCGGCGTTTTTAGCCATGATTGACGTTAGCGTAGACTGTCGTCATTGCCCGTTGCAAGTTTAGATATCGTCAGTCTAATTGGAAAAATTTTATTAATTAGTCAAGATTAATTTCATTATAATTATCAAATTGGTTAGGTTAGGATGATGTTGTCATGATCTTTTATATTTAATAAATGGGTATGAAAAAATGTTTAGACAGATTTTACATTCCGAAATTAGATTTTAAATTTGACGATCTGAACTCTAAAATTGCCTATCTTACCAGAATCAAAATCGAATAGGGTCAAATTATAGAAACTTATTTATTATTATTATTCGATTAGTGATGATGGTCACTAAAATCTCTTCTCCTGTCCATCTCTTTCTCTCTCGTAGGGTATATTTAGTTATCCTAAAATTATGTTGAAGAGTAGAGATAAAAAATTTCTTTCATGTTCGGTTTGTCCTAAAATTATATTAAAAAATATAAAATTTGGAGATAAAAAATTTTACTCCTGCGAATTATCCAATTTAAATACCTGTTAAAATGGCCCCGATGATTAACATCTCTCACCTTTGAAATTGCTCGTTATAGTGCTCCGGATCATTGGAGCAATCGATTGTTTAAATCATTAACACCTTAAAGGCCCATTTGCTGCCTTTTAAGCACAGGCCACCATGCGAGCGCACGCAGACATCCACTCACCCATGAGCCTTGAGTGAAGACCCACGCGTGACCAAAGTTTTTCCTAATAATTTTTATAGACTGTACTGACTATTTTTCATTGTGACGTTGATGAGTTAGGACTTGGTGGCGACATTGATTCGGCAAACAGTACCGACTAAATGCATTAGCATCGGTTGAAAAGTGCAATAAATTTTACAAAAGGTGCGTATGCGTATGTATATGTACCTCAATTCCTACCTTAAAGGCTGAGGGTCTTGGTTTGTGCAAGATTCCATTGTTTTTTAAACAAGGTTGGGGACCAGCCGGCAGCCAACCACAGCCTTTCCTTCCAAGCTAAAACGCTTAATTACATGGGCAAGCTTTGTGTTCAGCTTTCCTTCCAAGTTAGAGGTTGTCGTTTATTATATTAATTTAAGCAACGAGTAGGGTCATTTACAAATATGAGCTGTCGAGAATGAGTTATTTTTATTCTAACTCAAGTTAAATATGGACTAACATAATTTATCTTTGCCGATATTCCTTTCTCTATAATTAGCAGTTATATGATGTTTTGATATCTCAGTTTTTTTATTATAAATTTTGCATACAAAATGGTTCTTTGTATTATTATTTTGGAATTAAATATCAAACTTTTAGCTGAACCATAGATAAAGAAATCAGAATCAAAATTAAAATCAATTTTTGAAGGAGTCACTGAATCAGATCGAATCGGTTTAAATCAGTCAAGAATTAATTCAGTTGAATCTGTCAAAATCAGTCATATATAATAATTTGATAACTCATAATATAAATATATAAAAATTAGGTATTAATGTTATTTTGATATTATTGTGTGTATTATATTTTATAATATTTTATAATATTTTTTTGGATTTTTTTTAAAATTATTTAGAATTAGTTATTATTTTTTATTCAAGTCGGAGTATTGTGAGATCCCTCAATTTACTCCCACATCTAATACCTATTGGGAGAAAATCCTGTTTATAAGTTGAGAATTGACTATAGATCTTTAATTTGGGGTTAACCATTCTAAAGAAATAGGCATTAGGCCCAGTTGTCGCTTGTTTACACTTTGGGCTGGGTCATTTCAGTGCTGGTATCATGGTTAGCAACCTGGTTTTATATTATATAGTGGGTGGGCTGGACTAGGGACGTTGGTTAGGCTGCTAGTCACAGGCTAGAAAGGTCATGGGCTGAGGCTAGCAACAGACTAATTTCCTACGGTGGGACGTTGGCTAGGCTGTCGGTCACGGGCTAGAAAGGTCGTGGGCCGAGGCTAGTAACGGGCTAAGTATAAGCATTTCGGTGGACGAAATTTCTTAAGATTCCTCAATTTGATCTCACGTCTAATACCTACAGGAGAAGATTAGAGGCCCATTACATTGCACTTTGAGCTGTGAATTCTACGGGTCATTAGGAAGTCAATTTTAGATACGAGAATTCCACTGTTCCCCACCCCCGCGTCCTTGCCCTGCCCCGCCACCCCCTTCTCCTTCGGCCCCTACCGTCCGTGCCTTCGCCACTGCCCCACATTGCCCCAGCTGCCCGCGCCCATCCTCCTCCTGCCCCATCATTGCCCCACCGCTCGCCCTTGCTGCCTCATCCTCCTCCTGCCCCATCTCCGGCGGCCGTACGAAATCGACCGATTTAGGCCGATTCCAAAATTGGCTTGAATCGATCAGATTAGGCCGATTCACCGAACTGATTCTTATTAAAGTCGATTTACCCGCTAAATCAGATCGAAAACCTTTGATCCGATTTAAATTAGTCGATTTCGAGTAAAATTGTCCGGTTTCTTCGTCTATGAGCCGAACACTTCAATTAATTTGATTACAATTGGGATATACAATGAAGCCAAATCCGACATCGAACAAAATTAATTTAATTTTAATTAATAACAAATGACAAGGCTAAGTGATCAGGGGTAAAATCGGAAAAGCGAAGTTAAAAGTCCGCTTTGGATTCCGCCGCTCCAAAACGTAAACAGAAAGGCGAAATTGACGTGTAGGCGGCGGCGGTGGCGGTAGGCGGTGGCGGTGAGGAGGGCGCCGGCGGAGGTGGTGGAGGGCGCCGGCGGCGGAGTGTCTGGAAATGTAGGCGTCCCGGATGAGCTCCATCTGTTGTTGAGCCGGTCTTTGATCTTCTTTCTCTTTTTCCCTTCAACGTTTTGTAGCTATGCTATGGATTCTGTCTAGTGTTGCTGGTTCGTGCTGCCCGTGTATTTTTCATGTGCTGTTTGGGGGGTGTGTGGTTGTTGGGAGTTGGAAATTTGCGAGCGTTTTTTGGTTGTCTGTTTGTTTTGTTGTGGAGAAAGGGTGTGCATTTATGGCGGCTGTTGAGAGCTGGCTTTTGGTTTGCATTGAGTAGTACAGACAAGAAAGTGGGCACTTGTTTAATTTTTTTCTTTCTTCTTAGCTATGGAGACACATGTCTCAAGGAGTTGCTTGTAATGGAGACAGTTACGTTTCCGGTATGTAGTTTTGGTTAACTCATAATTGGTTGCTTTGTTAGAATGTGGTTGTAGACGCTGTTTGGTGAGAGTGATAAATGAAATTATGTATCTTGCCTGGAACTGCTGCTGAATCATAAAGACCGTAAATTTGGAGTAGGGTTCTTGAATCATGTTTGAGAGACTGTTCAAATCAATGTTGGGGGGTCGTCTATGTCTCTGCATTGTTTCTTAATCACATTTGAGTGCAGTTATCTATATATTTCTTGTGTCAAGTACTCTAACATGTAGTGTTTTTTTTTTAAAATAAATGTAGGTTTTTGTTTTGAGTACTAGGTTGCCATTAGATTCACAACTTTTACTTTCAATGGACTGTGAATAGAAAGATCTCGCCATCTCTTTTCCTCTTGGAGCTGTCTTAGCCTTGTTGGCGCTTCTACAAGAACCAAAGCTAGTTGCTTTTATTGTTTTAAGGTTGAACTGCAACTTGAATTTATAGACGGTTTCTGAGCATATCTGAGCCATTCTCAGCTGAACTATTTGTCATTTTTTTTACTTGTATATATGTTCTTGGTGTTCTTGAGTATTATTATTTCATGTTTTACTTTCTGTGTTGCAGAGACTGCATTAGTGTTGCTGTGGTCGTCAGCATGGATGAATGAATGCCTTTGAGAACCTAAAACACTGAATCCAAATGTTACCAATGGTCTAGTCAATCTATGGAGTATCTCAGGGCTACTTTTCATCTCAAATGTGAGTTGCCAGGTTAAAACTTTGAATTGACATGAGTTTACTACCATTCACTTATTTTTATGATTCAGGGTATGCTTGACTGCATAGAAGATGTTGATTTTTTTTCCTCTTGGTATTTTTTTTGAACTTCATGAATCCTCAGTCATGAAAATGATTGAACTGAGGAAATTGAAAGAGAAATTCTTTGACTGGTGTGTATTGGAGTACTGCAGTAAGGCAACTTTGTTATTGAACCATGTGCATGCTTCTGCTTGGTTGCGACTTGCATGTGAAATTATGTCTTCGAATCTGTTCATCCCTTCCAAGTTTTGGTTGATGAATCAACATTTCTATTTGCAGGTGCTTTCTCAATCTATCTGTTGTTAACAACTTCCTTTTTGAGATTGAAAGTGACAGCATTACTGACAATATCTGCTCACATTTCTTCACAACATGCATTTGTCCCTTCGAGCCCTCCTTCTGGCCTTTTTGATCCGATAGAAATCTCACCTGCTGTTATCCCTTATTATCCTTACCCTGGGGAAGCGTTGCCTCCCATGTTTCCTTCTTTCCCCAACACTTATAAACCTGTTTTAACTGGAAATTGCCCTGTCAACTTTTCATCACTCTCTACTATAATGAACATAACAGCATCAGATTGCTCTTTGGCAGCACTTGTTGGAAATGTTATATGTTGCCCTCAGGTGAACAGTTTGCTTCACATTTTCCAAGGTCATTATGACAGTGGTCCAGATATTGTGCTGAACAAGGCAGCTGCAAATGATTGTTTTTCTGACATCATCAGTATATTAACTAGCAGAGGCGCTAATAGTACAATAACCTCACTTTGCATGATCAAACCTTCAAATCTGATTGGTGGATTGTGCCCCATAAAGGATGTGGTAACTTTTGAGAAGATAGTTAATACAACCAAGTTATTGGAATCTTGTACCACCATGGATTCACTTAAGGAATGTTGTAGGCCTGTATGCCAGCCTGCTATCATGGATGCTGCATTTCACTTGTCATCTGGGGCATCAAGTCTTTTTGGCAGCCCTCTTGTTGATGAGAATGCTAATTCAATCGATGTCCTTAGTGATTGTAAAGGGGTGGTATATGCATGGCTCTCCAGGAAGCTGTCAATAGATGCTGCTAACAAGGCTTTCCGCATGCTATCTAGTTGCAAGGTTAACAGAGGTATGTATGTGTGTGGTCGTCGGTATGATGGCATCCTGACCTGGATGAATTTCAATGGTTATTAGCTATATATTATAAACTATGTTAAATGTCCGTACAGTTTGTCCGTTGGAGTTCAAGGAGCCTAAAGAAGTCATTAAAGTATGTAATGGTCTAGGATCTCCAAACCCTTCCTGTTGCAGCTTGTTAAATACTTACATCGCCACAATACAGAGGCAGATGCTCATTACAAACAAGCAAGCTATAAACTGTGCTTTTACATTTGGTACTATCTTACAGAAGGGTGGTGTTATGGCAAACGTGTATGAGCTCTGTGATATTGACTTGAAAGACTTCAGTTTGCAAGGTATACTCAACCTTGATCACCCTGATCCTGACACACTTTGTGGATCTTGAATGTGATGACTAACAATGTGTTTCTCTCATTATGATGCACCCCTGCAACTGACGACTGGAACAACATATGGGCATCAAGGTTAGATTCTCTCTTTCTATACTGTTTGTTTGCTGGACGTTTTTGTAGTCTGTTTTGGTTGTTTGTCTTCTTGGTTGTATACAAAGCTCTTTGTCTAGTGTGCTCTGCTTTTCTGTTCTTTTCAATACTCTCAAACTTGGAAATATGGGCAGGCTGTTTGCTACGAAGTCTACCTTCAGATGTAGTAATTGATAACAAAATTGGCTTCAGTTTTAATTGTGATGTGAGTGATAATATAGATGCACCATGGCCGTCATCATCAACTCCCTCATCCCTCTCCTTGTGTGCCCCAGGTATGTTTGGACAATTGCTATGTTTATGATTATAAGCACAAGCTCACAAATATCAATGGGGAAAATAAGTCAGTACCAGGAATTGTTTTTGCCAAGCTTCTCAATATTGTAGCATGATATATTTTCTTAAAATTGTGCAGAAATGTCCTTACCTGCATTGCCATCTCAGAAATCTGGAAGCACAGGTTGTTCTTCTATGGCTCTGCTTTCATGCTTTTCACTTTACAAGTTTTTTAGGGCTTCTTTGGCTATGTTCATTTTGTGTTCTCCCTGCCCACCGACAACTGGCCATGGCTTGATTCAAATGGCAAAGAGCGTCTTCAAAATAAGAAGCACAATTTTAAGCTTGGCCCAGTCGATGATAGATCTTTTCTTACCTCATGGGTCGTCATATCAACATGGGTAGCCTTCATGTAGCATTCTGTTTTCCCATATTTCCCTATCTCTCCCTCTCTTTCCCTTTCCCTCCACCAGCAGTGTCAGGGGTGCGAATTGGATCGTGACTGGTTTTTTTTATCTTGACGACACCTTTTGATTTTATTTTACTTTATCATGCAATGGTTAATTACTGATGCAGTTGAGCAGTAGATGCCAATACTTCATCTGCCCTTTAATGTCAAGCATGAGTACCTTTATTTTATTTGAAGTTTCACCTCTTGTTTTGAATTATGCAGGAAAATTTGACATTAGCATCAGATATTTTCTCCCCATTCTTTCAGCTCTTCTATTCAAACTGCTTCAATGAAACAGTGCACACTGGTATCGATTTGTGAATTGTAGTGAGCATAAAGTTTATAGGGGCTGGGAAGCTTTGGATGCCTCCATCACTTTTAAATTGAGTTAAAAATTTATGTATAGTTAGGCAATACTTTGGGTTGTATATATGTTTTATTGTCTATTCCAACAGCCATCTTCAGCTCTTCTTTTTTTTTTCGAAAAAAAAACTTGATATATTTTTTAAGAGGTAGAAAGCAAAAATGTCATGGATAATTAGGAGCACGGCAGTATCGACCGGAATGGGTCGTTCATTGCTGAATATATCCACCCCTATTGTTGTGGACATGCAAATTAGTTAATGACTAGATGCCGATATACAATGTAAAAGACAGTGTTTTGATATCAATGAGACCTTCAATGTGCTCGAAGATCTTGGGTAGCTCTAGGTGGTTATTGTACGCAATTTTATGTTAGTATTTTCTGAGGATTGTAGACCGATGTTGGAAGTTCCGGCGGCAGCAGCACCTCAAGAACAGCCATTCCAAACTGCAAACAAACTATTTGTCACTAAAAAAATAGTTGGAAAAGCAATCATATCGAATGTGGGCAACTTACACCATCTTGAGCCGGGACTTAGTCTGGGAATCGACAATCGGAACCCTATCAAGTTGAAAGAAGGATGGCTCCCTGGGTCTGCCCGGGGACTTCCTCAACAGAAGGGGAGAGCTCTTAGAAGATGAGGATGGGGCTGAAAATGGCGGTGAAGGGGAGGAGGAAAACGAATACTTCTCCCATCCAGGTCCTACACTCACGGGTAGAGGAGATGGAGGACTTGTTGGAGAAGATGAAGGTGAAGGAAATTTCATTAGGCTTTGAGAGTGTCTCCTACTCAAATAATTCGGTGAAGAGTGCTTCATGACCTTCTTGCTAGGAATGAGCTACCCACCAGTTATCGTGCTCAAACATCACCAAACGGTCTTCTCCTAACAGTCCTTGGAAGATTATTATTATGGTGTTGAAGCTAGCTGATATGCAGGTTCTGAGACTCAGAAGCCAATATATTAATTACAAGAGTGGTGCAAATTAAATCAGGATATCCATGTCAATTTTTTTGAACAAATCATAGTTAAGGTGGGAAAAAAATGTGGAAAATTTTGGTGGTGTATAAAGGATATCAGGTCTTTAAGTGGTCCGTAACTTGTAAATAAATCGACCTTTCAGAGTAAAAAAATTGTCAAATTGCTGCAAAATACGACTCAATGGAGAGCTAGTAGGGTGTGTGCGGTTGCTCGGATTCGGTTAAGAAAAACCAAAAACCATGTCCTCTTCCCTAATTCCTCCCACCACTACCTACCAAAACAAAAGCGTGCAGTGATCTTATTCTTTCACAGAGGTGCACAGGCGCTTCTCCGGTGAATCGTCTCTGCTCGATTTGCTCCAGAAGGCAGTCATGGAAGCCGACCAAGGCTGGTGAAGGAAAATGACGGTTGGTTGTGTAAAGTGATAATAGTTTAATTGCTTTTCTCATGCATGAGTTCATGCATTTATATAAGAGTTTGAATTATGGATAACTAGAACATGTTGTATGAGTTCCTAAGTACAAGGGAATTACAACTCATTGTTATGATTACCCAATATAAGAGGAGAGTCCATCGGTATTGCTTGGAGTCTCTATGATACAAGGAAGGATTATTCCAGATATGTCTCAGCAAAGATGCCGATAAAGTCTGGATCAATAGGAGGAGGTAGAGTAGCTTTTACACTCCCGGGCAAGCTAAGCGGGGTCAGAGTGAGGGTCAGCTTGGAGGAGAATGCAGAGTGTTGTAGATGACTCAATCCTTTTGTAAAGATATCAGCAATTTGGTCGGTTGGAACATAAGAAGTTTGAAGGCAACCTTTGAGCAATCCTATCACGAATGAAGTGGCAGTGGAACTCAAAGTGTTTGGTTCGATTGTGAAACACTGGGTTTGGCTGCTATGTAAGCGGCTCTTATGCTATCACATCAAATGGTAGGCACCTTTGTAATGCACTAATTGATCTCCTCAAAAATTTGTAGAAGCCATGAGATTTTAGGAGTTGTGTGACGTCCAAAGCCCTGTATTCAGCTTCGGCGCTGGATCGAGAAACAGTGGATTGTTTCTTTGGCGCCTATGATATAATATTGTCACCGAAAAATATGCAAAACCCCGTAGTCGAGCATCTGTCATCCGGGCAGCCAGCCCAATCTGCATTAGAGTATGCGACGAGGGAAAATGAGGAGATTGGTTTAAGGGTAATCCCATGGCTAAGAGTGGCTTTAATGTATCGAAGGATCCGCTTAACGACACTCCAGTGAATAGCGGTAGGTTTTTTCTGAAATTGGCAGGCATGATTGATGATGAGAATGTCAGGCCGAGTCATTGTAAGGTAGTGAAGTGCTCCCACTGCCGATCGGTACAAGGAGGTTTCAACCATTGGTGTGCCTGAAAATTTAGAGAGTTTGGATCCGGTAGCCATTGGAGTGGAGATAGGTCTGGCATCCTCCATCTTCAAATGGCACAACAAGTCCATGGCAAACTTCTGTTGGGAGAGATGTAGGCCATCAGCATGGAAGGTGGATTCCATGCCTATAAAATAGTGTCGAGTGTTTAGATCCTTCATCCCAAAATGTAAAGTAAGAGCACCTGTCACATTGTCAAGGAGATAATCGGAACTGGTCATAAAAATTATATCATCCATGTAGATAAGAAGGAATAAGATATCTTGACCATCAAGCTTTATAAAAAAGTGAGGTATCAGCTTTAGAACCAATAAAACCAATTTTATGGCTAGAGAAGTCATAAAAAGTGCAATGTTGATACCATTGGTGGGGAGATGAAGACATTGGTAGCCTTTATAGTTTGGATGTTAACCAAGCAAGGCACAATGGATGGAACGAAACTCAAGTTTATCTTTAACATACGGCCGTAAGTTAGGAAAGCGTAGACACCCAAAACCCGTATGATTCATAATCAAGGAGTGGTCTTAAATAAAATTTTTCATTGAAGGTTGTTGGATTTATCCCACATCATGTTTAGAGGTAATTGGTGATTTATATATATATGCTAATGAAAAAATTTTATTTATTGAACTAATTTTTATATTAAGAAAGGCCTGTGAAACCGGTTAGTTTGCCCCTGAATTTGACTACAATATATGGACCTAATATGAAAGGGGGATGATATTATTCGGGAGAATTGACATGGACCTAGCGTGAGGGGGAGATGATATTATTATTCGGGAGAATTGTTGGGTTTATTGCATGTGGACCCAGCATGAGGGGGAGATGAATTATTTGGGAGAATTGTTAGGTTTATCCCACATCAGTAGGGGTGGGCATGGACGTCCGAAGCATTTCCGATCGAATTTGACCAACTGAATTTAACCGAATTAAAACAAACCAAATATCTACCAAATATAGATATTTTTTTGTCCACCAGAATGTCTGATATTTTATGTCAATAAAATAATGCCTTTAACATTTTTAATGCTAATATTATATTTTATGAAAATTGCAAAACATTATATACAATAAAATTGATATTTAATGCCTAAAATAACAAAAAATGACATACATAAAAAAAGGATAAAAACCACTCTTGTATTTAGGAATTTAGAATAATATATTCGCATTAATAATCATATCAACCACTTTCAAAATAAGTCAAATAAGAAGTCTTCAAGGAAGAAACCATTAAATAAAGTCACACAAATATAGTAATTTTAAACCAGCTAGTAAAATCATACAAACATAGTAATTCCAAACCAGTTAATAAAATCACACAAAGGTGAAGAAGGCACTAGTGGAGATTATAGATATGAAGATATTGAAATATTATCTTCATCAACATAATTATCAATATCTTCTCATTCTTCTATATTTATTGTTCCAAATAAATTTGATGACAAACTTTGTGGTTTCCCTACAAGGAAAAAATATAGTAAGAGAAAAATATATATGTTAAAAAATATATCAAAAATAAAAATACATAGATATAAAACATAAATTACCTTCATATTCACTCCAAAACCAATTTTGGGTACATATCAAAGCTTCAAGTGTTTTCGGGCTCAAATTATTCCTAGTTGAGCCAATTATTTGCTCTCCAATACTAAATGCCAATTTGGAGGCGGCGGTTAACATACGAATGGCTTAAACATCTTGAGCAATTTTTCCCAAAATAGGATATTTTACTATGTTCAATTTCCACCTTGATAATATATCAAATTGCTCATCCACTCCATCCACAAAAGGAATAGTTGGTTCATCCAAATAATTCTTCAAATCCGTTTTTGTTGGCTCCTTTGATGAACATTTCATAATTAACTTGGTTACTCCTTGCAATCTCTTACTTAAGCCTCCAATAAGACGAATATTTGATGAACTTTTAATTTCAATAATGGGCTTTTTGACATACATCTACCTCTAGACTTATTAATGTTTGAATAAACATTATATATGTTTGTCAAATATTGTTTCACTTTTATGACTATATCGTCTCCCTCTTCCTTGTAAATCATGTGAAAATAGTACATAACAAAAGTCATTTTTGATCTAGGGTCCAAAATCAAAGCAACTGCCAATAACATATTTGTTTCTTTTCAATATTTATCAAACTTTTCCAATATTGCATTTCCCATTGATGACATCAAATATAATTTACTACTACACCATTCCATCAATTGAAGTTTGAGCTCACAAATCATGTTGAAAAAAATATTTGATATAGGATACTTAGTGCCAGAAAAATTTTGGTTAACTTATAAAATAGAGCCAAACATTCATGGATCACTATTATATCTTCCTATTCATCCTCAAAAGGACATATAAAATTCGCTTCAAAGCAACTATAACGTTCAAAAACATCTTTAAAATCTAAAGCCACACCAATCATTTTGTAAGTAAAATTCCATCTAGTTTTCACATCAAGCACTAAAAAATGTTTAGGTGCATTCAACTAACTTGCATATTTGTAGCAATAATCACTCTTTATAGTTGAACCTTTAATATATTTCACACATTCACGAACCTTCTCTATGGACTTAGCAATCTCATTCAACCCTACAATCACGTGAAAACAACATCTCATGTGAAAACAATCACATGTAAGATTTAGACTTCTACTTGAAAAAAACTTCATTTCTTTGGTAGCTCTATCATTTGCACTTGCATTGTCAAATGCAACCGTAAAAACCTTTTTATCAAATTTCCATTCACAAATTTTACTAATAAAACACTTGCCTATGCATTCTCCAGTATGTCGACTTTCGACTTTAGCAAAATTCAATACTTTTTTTTGTAATTTCTAATTTTCATCAATAAAATGAGCTGTCAAAACAATATAAGTAATATTCTGTGAAGATGTCCAAATATCACTGGTAAAACTAATTTGACTCTTAACTTTTTCCAACATGTCAAACATATTTTTTTTCTCCTTTTCATAAATTTGAAGACAATCTCTTATAATTGTTCTCCTAGAAACCATCACAAATTGTGGTTGCAAGTTACTAACCCACTTTCTAAATCCTTCATGTTCCACAATTGGAAATGAATACTCATGTAAGATAATTGCCTCAGCCAACTACAATCTACTACTTCATTGATTAAATTTCCAAACTTCTATTTTATTTTCTCCATCTACTTTCACTCCCATCTTGAAAATTTGTTGCCCAATATCACCACTTATATTTTTTGTCTTCTTCATTTTGAAATTAGGGCATTTCCCTTGAACATGACTATATAAATGAGTAGTTTCATAACTTCCTGCTCCCTCAAATTTCTTTTCACAATTACGACAAATAGAAGATGTTCCATTCTTCTCATATTTTTTATCAAAATAGGCTCATACACCAGATGTCATTTTCCTCTTTTTTGATAATGAACCATCCATAGATTCTTTTTCTTTAGCAATTGATTTTTTCTTATCTTATCCACTTCCACTTTGCTCATTTACATTTAATAAAGAATTTGTATGATCCATCTCTAAAAAGAATATATCAATTTACATTTAGTACCAATTCCATCCAAGATGCAAGCTTCCTTCACCAAACAATTGCACAAATTTTTATAATTCAAACGCTACACAATTTGTGAGTATATTTTTTGTGTGCATTATATCCAATTATAAATAATCATTAACTTAATAATTATTAACCTTATAAGTATTTTCAAAATATAAAATAATCAGCATTACTCATGGCGTCATCAAAATAATCAAGTGTTACTCATGTTGATTCAAAACAGAGGAGAAATCTTATACTAACGGTGGCAAAGAGTGGCAGTTTGGTGGAGGCAGAGGGCGGTGGTCCGGCAGAGGCAGGCGACAGAGGGTCGGGTAGGGCGGCGACAAGAGGAAAGGGGAGGGCAGGGGAGGGTGGCGGAGGTCGGTTGTAAAACCCGCGACTCGAGTCAGGGTTTTATAGTCGTTAGCCGGTCGGTTTGACCGTAGTTTGAGTCGGTTCAGCTTTCAGAACACGTGTGCGAGGCCGAGGCCGACCGTGCGCACGTGCTATGAGGGTTTATGTATACCCAAGTATCAATGATAGCGTCAGATACGTATCAGCAGACTGAGTTATCAGTAGATATGAGAGTATACAGTTGATGATTTTATTTTTTATGTTGTGACCGTAGAATTAGTTTAGGCCGAATAACGCATTAGGACGCGTTAGATGGTATTCGGGTGGGTTATTAGTTATACGACATGTCATTTGGATGTTGTGATATTTTGTTTGATTTTATGGGATTTTTCCCAATTTTTCTAGGATTTATTCCAAGTCAGTTATCATTCTTGGCTCGAGCCGGTATCGAGTCAAGTCTTATTTACAACTTTGCCACCCCTATACTTCTCATCTTCCTCCCCCATCCCGTGTTTTCACCACCGCCGCCCTTGAGATTTTGCCACCACCGTCGACACCGGACCGCCGCCGATCGACGCCGCCCAGCCCGGTCGTGCCGCCACCTTGCCACCTCGACCACGCCTGGCCACCGTCCAGCCGTCGTGACGCCGGAAATCGCCCTTGATTTCCTGCCGTTCCCGACGCGATTCCACCGCCGCCATGACGTCGGAGCTTCTCCCCTCGACTTCCCCTACCTTTCCCCTGCCTAGCGCCGCCGTCGAGGCTGGCCGTGGGTCTGATCGGAGCAGCCAACCGCCCCGACCGCACTCGACGCCACCGTTGGTGGCCATCGCCGCCGCGGCTGCCCTCGTCGTCACCACCATTACGTCCAGCTCACCGAGACGGTGCTAACCCTTACCTCCGATTGCCTTGCCGGAGCAGTCACTGGAAAACCACCGGAGCTGCTGGAAAACCGCCGGCACAGTGGCTGGAAAACCGCCGACTCGCCTTCACCGCCTTTGTCCGTTGGCACCGATTTCAGCGCCAATCGCGAGGTGGTTCTTCCTTCTTTTTTAGAATTATTACATACATGTTGTGGTCATGGTAGCATATTAGAATTAATTGTTTTAACTTCATGATTTTAGTTTAATTAATCGTGATTATGATAAACCTGTGATGATTAGCGTAAATTGTGTTGTGTGATGTAAATGCTCACTAATGAAATTGTTAGTAAACCATGAAATAGTTAATTAAATGTTTGTTAACTAGTTAATTTATGAATTTGCATGATTTAGGTTTTGCATGTCAGTATTAAGTTAAACAGATTAAATTGATTAAACCATTGTCACCTAATTAGAACAGGTATGCTTTGAAATTGGAATCAAAAGTGCTAGGTAATAAGTAACATATGAAATGATAAAATTATTAACTTGCTTGAGAATTAGAGATGTAGGGTAATTGTCGAGATAATTGTCATGTTTGATTAGATTTATGTATGAATGTGGATATATTAGTTATATAGGCGTGCATCATATATGTATGGGCGTTAGTAAATGGTTATGTTCATGTAGGTTCGTTGCAGGAGCTCACCGTCTAGGCACGAGACTGCGCTTGGAGCTTCTGACAGGTCCGTTAGGACACACTTCTCAGGTTTTATCGCTCTATTCTATCGGTGATTTGATTTATTGATCGTAGGACGTGTCAAGTGGATGATTTATTGGAACCCACCTAACACGGGTCACCTGGTCGATGTTTTTCAGAATTAATAACCCTCGAGGATGAGATCCCTCGAGTTTGTTTTCGAAAATAAGATCCACCTCAAGTTGCCTTCGGACCTATTATAAATCCCGACCCAGCCCTATAAATAGTTTTATCGAGTTTTCAGTGAGACAAGAGAAGATGAGTCGACAGCACGTACCATGAGCGGATGCCGTACCAGTCAAAGCGGGCTCTGGATTAGTGCCAGTGGACTGTTCCATTCCCGAGGGATCCTGACAACTCCGCGTTTGAGTTCCTCACACCCGGAGGATGTAGAGGTTTATGGGTAATGTTTAGTACAACGCATGTCCAGACTTGTGGTTCAAAGGGTACTAAAGGTGACTGCCTGAGAGTACTCGGTTTACGTGCTCAAGGCTAGGAGTAATATGGAGGTTCGGAGAGGGCTTAGGATAAAATTTTTACGTGAAGTACTGAAAAAGAAGTGTCGTGAGCGGCACAGTACCAGATAGATTGGGATGCTGTTGAGTCAGCTGCTCAACGACTCCTTTGTAGTTGCCCTTATGAGAGTTCTTGAGGAAGATATATATGATGGTTTGCTCTCATGTTCCAGTTTGATATTAGTTATTTCCAGACCAGTGACACCCGTTGCTGACGTTTTTCTACTATATGTAGGTGAGGATGAGGATTGGTGTATGCCGGCCTCGACGAAGGAGTAGCGCTTGCATTGCACATACATACCTGGTGCCGCGCCGACTTTTGCGTAAGATGTGATGTGATTGGCTTTTGTAGTAGATTTACATATTAGTATTTATGCATGTGTTTGTGAGGCTTGTATGCCTTGTTTTAAAAATGTGTGAAAATGTTTTGAGAAAGGCTCTAATGATGTGCTATGCTGAAATGAAAAGGAATCAAATGAGCTGAGTATGAGATTGCAGGTGCGCTAGACCCAATTACAGTATGTGTGGATGATTTGAAGTCTATTACGATATAAATTTTTGTTTTATATATATACTATATTGTGTCGTATTTTAATAGGTCGTCCCCTTATTGCACTTTTAGGGGAGGCTCTGTCCATTTTATTCCAGGTTTTATGAATTTTATTGCTGTTTTAATTATTTTGGTGTCCGGTGATTATCATGACATTCACGAAGTATCCTGTTAGGGTTTTGCATCTCATTTATATATTGTTTGCGCATTAGCGGCGTGCTCCATCTTGAGACGTCGAGAGGGTTATGTCGTAGCCGTTTAGGTTTTGGGTCAACCAACTTAATCGGTTTTCGAGTAGTTCGATCCTTTGTAACAATTCTGGTCCGGGTTGAGAGTAAACCGGATTGGGGTGTTATATCGGTAGAGGGCGGGGGGGGGGGGGCCAGCGGAGGTCGGGGGAGGCCAGCAGAGGTCGGGGGAGGGCAGTAACAGTAGGAAGGGGGAGGGCGGGGGAGGTTGGGGGAGGGCAAGGGAGGGCAACAGCGGTATATTATGTTGGTAAGTAGGGTCAGGGTTAGTAATTAGGGTATAATTTTAGACTATCCATTGATGTTGTCCAGGCCCGACGGATAAGTCAGACATTAACTCGGTCAAATAACTTTTGCCTGAAAAAATTTTGGACGGACGAAGATAATCACTTATCCGACGTCTGTCTGACCGATGCCCACCCCTACACATCATATTTAGAGGTGACTAGTGTTCCTAGAGGCCCATACGGCCCAACAAAGGTGAGTTATAAAATTGACTAGGCATGCAATTTATAAGATATGCAATAGTATAGAAGGCAGCATCCCAAAATTTCTTAAGCATATGGCTCTGAGATAATAAAGAGAGACTAACCTGTTTTACGGAGGGGTGTGAGGGTAAGAAATCGGATGAGTAATTCCAATTTGAGTAAGAAAAAATTGAAATGTTTTGTTCATGAATTTTTTGCCCCCATCCCTTCGAAGAATTTTGACCTTAGTGCAGAGCAAGTTTCCTATGTTGGCTTTAACTTGACAAAATAAATTGTAAATGTCCGATTTAGCATGCATGAAATAAAGTCGTGAACTTGCTGTAAGCATCAACAAAAGAGACATAATAACGGTATCCATCATGAGAAGGAGCAGCACCACCCCAAATATCAACAATAATAATTTTCAAAGGCATAGAAGCTTTATAATGATTATTCGAGCAATGAGTTGAACATGAGCTTTCAAAAAGTTAATCGTAGCCGAAATTACGCTCACCAAAGAAGGTAGGTGCCTCGATCCCATAGGTTGAGCCAAGGTCAAAATTCTGGTTATGGCCAGAGAAGGTAATGATGGCTGGGGAGGTGAGGGTAGACATAATCGATGCCCAAAAAAGGTCAGGGTCTATTCCATGTAAAGTGATAATAAATTCGTTATTTTCTCGTGCATGAGTGCACATATTTATACAAGAGTTTAAATTACACATAACTACAACTTATTGTATGAGTTCCGAAGGGAATTACAGCTCATTGTTATGATTATCCTATGAGAGGAGAGTCCATTGGTATTGTTTGGAGTCTTTGTGTTTTAAGTAGGGTTGCTAAATGAGTAAGTGAACCAAAATCAACTTATATTCGAACTTGGTTCAAATTGCTCGAAATTTATTTGAATATGACTCGTTATTGAACGAGTTTTGAACATATATATTCGAATTTGACTCGAGTATCTTTTATACATTCGAGCTCGATTATATACTTAAACTGTTTAATTTTGACGAACTCGAGCCTAGCTCGTTCGTGAGCTCGAAACTAGCTTAATTAAAAGTCAAAATATCTCACTTAAAAAATGTAATCAACATAACTTGAACCGACAACCTCAAGCCTTTTTAACTTCAATACCTACCATTTCGACTATCTTACTTCATTGTTATTATGTTGTATATAAATATAACTAGTTACAATTAAACTTATTAGTGTGTTTGTGTGTGTGTGTGTGTGTATATATATATATATATATATATATATATATAAAGATAACATTATTATATTATTTATCAAGTCGAGTCGAATACTATCTTACTCAAACTCAACTCAAAAAAATTGAGTTTGAGTTAAATTCGAGCTTGAGCATTTAAATATCGAATTTCGAGATAAGTCAAGCCGAACGCTAAATGCTCACGAGTTAGTTCACTCAATTAGCAGCCCTAGTTACAGGGAATGATTATTCCATATATATCTCAGCCAAGTATACCGATAAAGTTCGAGTCAATAGGGACGTAGAGTAGTTCTTTTAGGTTCTGACTTCAACCAGCATCCTACAGCAAACCTCCCTCTACCTGCTATTGCCAACCCCCTCTCCCTTCTACAACTGACCTACATCCTCCCTCTGCACCCATTGAGCCTGATATTAGCATCCCTCTCCTTGTTACCATTCAGCTCCCTCCTCCTGCTACCCTCGAGCCACTACAACTCTCTCTGATCCTTCTTTGGCTACTGACATGCCAGACGATCTTCTTGATACACGCTCGTCCTTCCTTCCGTGAGTATATATAAGGTTCGTGATTCAATTTGGTTATTGTTGTCAATTTTTTGTGTTGTTTTTTCTTGTTATATTCATGGTGGATACTTTGTATTCTATTTCCTTTAATTTAATTATTTTTTGGATATAATATATATATATATATATATATATATATATATTGATTTGTATAATATGGTGAGATCTATTAATTTAGTTTATATTTAACACCTATTGAGATAAAATCAAATTTATAAGTTAAAATAAACCATAAATCTTTAACTTGATTAACCACCTTTAAAGATATAAAATAAACTCATTAATTTATACTTTGAGCAGGTAGTTGTAGATAATATTAACAGAACTTAGCTTCATGTTAAATGATAGACTAATTTAAAGACATTGACTTAATTATTAATTACATGCCAAAGAGCCGGTGCACTAAAGCTAACAACGATATAATAAGGTGGGTGGATTGTGATTTGGAAATGTGAAGACCCTATAGAGCATGTATCACAAGATTACACTAAGCGGCTCAGACACACCGAGGAGACAAATCCTCTTTGCCTCCGCATTGATCTGGATGGTACCAACCTTCTTTTATTTGAGCTGTCCGATTACAAAGACGACTCAAATCAAAGTCGTAAAAAGCCTTAACCCTAACCCTTCCCATCCTCGACAGTGGCAATGGCAAGACAGTGGCGACAGGGGTAGGGAGGCGGCGACGATGGTGGCAGGGACGACTCCGATAGTAGCGACTCCAATGGCAACATGGGCAGGGAGGTGGCGATGGGGAAATATATTATCAGATTATACAACCACAACAACCAATAAACAAGGGGACAAATTTTAATTACAAAACCCCTCCAACTCCAATAGAACTCACCACCTCCGACACCTTGAAACCACCGGTTAAGAAACCGACGACCTCCTCCATATCAGGCCTGTCCTTAAACTGCTCGTGGCAGCACAGACCGGCCACCTTGAAATACAACCTCACCTCCTCCTCCGCCACCCCGTCCCGGCCCATGGACTTGTCGAGCAACTCGGCCCACTCCCCTCCCCACCCCCTGCAAAGCCCAAGAAACTAGGCCCATTTCGCTGCCCTCGCCGCGCGCCACGGGCAAGTTGGGCCGACGCCCGGTGGCGACCTCGAGCATCAACACACCGAAGCTGTAGACGTCGACGGCCGTCGTCGCCGCCGTCAAGCCGCTCCGGTACTCGGGGGGCATGTAGCCAGTGGTTCCGGCGGCGCTGGTGGAGACGTGGGAGTCGGCAGGTCGGAGCTTGCGGGCGAGGCCGAAGTCGGCGATGTGGGCGGCGAAGTCGGAGCCGAGGAGGACGTTGCTGGCCTTGATGTCGCGGTGGATGACGACGGGCTTGTGGGGGAGGGGCGGTGGAGGTAGGCGAGGCCGGTGGCGACGCCGGAGACGATGGAGAGGCGGGCGGGCCAGGGCAGGGAGGGGCCCGGGCGGGATTGGGGCTCGTGGAGCCACACGTCGAGGCTGCCGTGGGGAGGTACTCGTAGATGAGGAGGTGGTCAGCGCCGGCGACGCAGAAGCCGAGGATCTTGACGAGGTTGGGGTGGTGGAGGCGGCCGAGGGTCTCGACCTCGGCGCGGAACTCGCGGAGGCCGTGGGAGGAGGCGTCGTGGTCGAGGCGCTTCACGGCGACAGCGCGGCCGGATGGGAGGACGGCGCGGTAGACGAAGCCGAAGCTGCCGTCGCCGACGATGCGGTCCGGGTCGAAGTTGCCGGTGGCGTTGACGAGCTCCGGGAGGGCGAAGCGGTGGATGGAGGGGTCGAAGGAGATGCTATCGGAGGCGGCGGCGGGGCGGGTGTCGATTCGGGTCCGGCGGCGGCGGCTTGTGGAGCTGCAGAGGAGGAAGATGAGGCCGATGATGATGGGGATGGCGACGAAACTGGCCGATACGGCGACTAGAGCTCGGACGGTGGGATCCATGGTGGGGGAAGGAAGGGTTGGCAGGTTGGTGGGGAGGAGGAGTGGAGTTGTTGCTTGATCATGCGTCTTGTTTGGGGTGGTGGGAGGAGACCGGAGAAGGTGTGGACAAGGTCGGATTCGCCGCCTTTAACGGGGGCAAAGCCTCTTCATCGCCGCCCGGGAGAGTAGAGGAGAGGAAAAGGGCTGCTTGGGGTCGTCGGGCCAAAGTCTTCGCCGCAGCCAAACCGCGGGGCCGGCCCACCGTCGCCTTCTCGTCAATGCTGGGAGTGGGGACCCATCACTTGGATTAAATTAAATTTGACCCCAGTGAGACAAATGCAACATAAGATGGATGTCGTCTGGTCAGTCCACTCCTCACTTCTGTGAGCTACACATGAAGGATGTCGAATCGTGCGCCTCAGAAATAGATTAAGATTTTATAAATAAATATAATATTCAATTGATATAGAGTTGCCAACACAACGGATGCTGGAATATACGAATGGTGCTTCTCAGTATTTGAACACTTTTTTGATCTGATTGTGTTGAATATCAACTTGAGTTTCGCAATAGGAAGCCGCAATTGGATGGAGCTTTTGTTAGCTCACCCGCATCAACAGATTTAGACTTGGCTCAGAAGAAGGGCTCTCTTATCTTCAACTTGAAATGCAGCGACGGTCAGGTATTCAAAACTTTCCTTCCTAACATATTTTTTAACTTATTGGAGTTACTCGGCTACTAGCCATATTTTGTTCTCTCTGTGTTTTTGTTTGTTTGTTTGTTTGTTTGTTTGTCGTGGTCTTAGACAGGGCTCATGAGCAAAGCTCTTCTCGAGTTTCATTCAACCACATGCATGAGAAAGAGAGAGAGAGAGGAAACCCAAAAGGCTAATACCAGAGCAGAGAATCAAGTTCTTGGAAATAAGTGCCACAGGTTGCATTGGTGTATGTATAAAGAGGACTTACTGTACTTGTTGTAATATATATGGCACGAGAGGAAGGTGAATATTTGGTTTCTGGGATGAAGACTTTCTTCTGTTAAACTTAACCAATTACATGACTTTTTAAAAATTGTGTTTAAAACGTTACAAATGAAAACCCATAACTTCTAACTATTTGATTGTGTGAAGATGGTAGATATTAGCAAAGACTGGGCCGATGGGGGCAGGACATCTTCCCCTTTTTGATTAAGGGATTGAACTGTCCCAAATTGCCAATCTTATCACTCATAGGAAGGTTTTCTTCTCATATAACCATTGCTTCCAGCTTAAGAAATGATCTTGCATTGCTGTTTGTGGCCTTGGAATTGCATTTTTTGGGGCCCAAAGGCACAAGCTAACTAGTCAAGATAATCACGGGATGCACATATATATCTTCGAGGAATTACAATTAAACAGTGGCTGAGTACACTTTACGATCTAGTTTAAGGGTGGCTTGTAATTTGCAAAGGAGTTTTTATTTGTATCGTGGTCCACAGTTTATAAGTCTGCCGCCTTAGCGTTCTGAAAACATATATTGACGAGTAGTGACGGGAGGAAGAAATGAACTATTTTAAGCAAATATATGATCCTGGGACGACGGCCCTATTCCCTCCTTGTATCCTTAAACTTCCGTGGTTATTAATTATTAATTGAAAAATTAAATACTTGCCTCCATGTCAAAAGGGATGATAGGGAAAGATAGAGAAAGACAATTTATTATGCACTTGTGAGGCGAGTAAAAGATAAATATTGAAAACTATAGGTTGTGGGCCAGGTAAAGTGTGTGTACATATATGAGATTGTAGTTAGATGGGGTAGTCATCTTTCAATGCATAATAAGAGCTCGACATAGGCTCATAATCACTAAAAAATTTCAATTAATAATGTGGTAGAATATATTAGCTTGTTTATTGCAATTATAGGACTCAATGATTTTATCACTAGCGCAAAATTACTTAATCTAATTACTGCAACATAATGGGTCTAAATTATTTCTTCAAAAATGGTTAACTACTTTTAAAGAGACAATATATACCGACTAGTTTGTACTTTAAGTCGGATTATTAAAGATGATATCAGAATAATCTAATTCTGTATTAGATGATGGGCTAGACTAAGGACGTTAGGTAGGTTGTCGGTCACAAGCGAGAGAAGGACGTGGTTGGGCTAGCGACGAGCCAATTGTAAGAATTTCGAGAACAAAATTTTCTAAAATAGGTGGATTGTAATATCCCTCAACTTAATCCCACATTTAATACATAATGAGGGTAAGATCATGTTTATAATTGAGAATGAATTATAAATCTTTAATTTTGGTTAATTACTTTTAAAGAGATGGCATACCTCATTACTCTCTACTTTGGGTCGGGCAAATGGAACGATGGGTAGAATCATGACTATTGGAAGACTCTCACTTACTAAAGAATTGATTTTTCTCATTTTTTATTATACTTTTAAGTTGTTTGCATGACAGTGAAATTTCATTTCGTATCATGGGGTCTTATTGGATTTCGAACATTGGTGATCTTATATTTTATTTAATGACATGACTTAGAATTAAAATTTTAAATAATTCTTTACGTCATATATTTATTAATGATATTGATAAATTTATAAAAAATAAATTTACGAGACTATTTAGTTTATATTGTAACACTTGGCCTCTGGCCTGAGTTAAAGTTTGACTCGAACCAAGTACTTTACATTAAATAAAGTACTTTAAATAATTTTTATATAGCCATCTATATAAAATATAAAAACTAATAAATATAATTATATTATAATAATAGTTTTACATGATAATCCAATGATTATATTTTCAAATAAGCTGTTTAGCATAGAATAAAATTGATATATAGAATTAAAGTATTAAACTAATAGAACTATATGTGAATAATAATCTAGCTATTTATCAATGATTTTATTTTCAAACTATTTAAACTTTCATGATTAATTTTATTTGAAGTTTAACCAGAAAATATATATATATATATATATATATATATATATATATTATATATATATATATTTCGGGTCAGTGAAAAGGCTCACCCGATTAACACGCATAACTAATTATTTTTATGTAGCATTAAATTGAAATAGCTAGGGTGCTACATGTCACGTCCAATAAGGGATTGGGACCACAAAACACCTATTAAAATAATTTGACCTCGATTAATATCCTTTTCTTACAAGATATTGCTTCCACGAATTTATATATTAACTATATACGTAGTAATTATCTAACCCCTTGCTTTCTTACTCGACGTCGTAAGTTTATTGTAAAGTAAGAGTTTTAAAAACTGAGTTCGCTTCGGATAAAAGAACTAAATCTCACATGAAGAAATATTTTGTGACGAGATAGTTTGTAGCATACTTCAAATTTCACTGACAAAATTTTCATCAATTAAAGATTAATTTTTACCATTGATTGTACATATGCATGCAACATCGAGAGTGGAGGGAGAACCCTTTTGTTTTTACTTTTTCTGGGCAGCAAGAAATCAATATTTTGGTCACTGAAAATCAAAGGCTCAATGCATATCTCAGAGCCATTTCACAGTAAAAACCTGAAGGGTAGTACTATAAGTATGCATCATATAGACTTTCAAAACCACACTTTTCTTTGTCACCCTAGTTTTTTCAAAACTTGGAAATTATGATATTTAATGGTTATATAGAATAACATGAGCTTTTTCACTGACTGTTCGAAGTACAATGAGCATTTTTGAATCCTAAACGTCTTAAATTGGCATATGTAATAATTGGTCTACATATCAGTGTGGTTCATCCTTTCGGTTAACACCCCTCATTTAATATTATTGCCCACTGTAATACATACACTACATGAAATTCACACAATTATATTATACTATATTATATATTATATATATATATATATATATATATATATATATATATATATATATATATGTATGTATGTATATACACACACACAAATTTTTCAAATGTCAAATAAAGCACACATGTTACAAAGCAATTATATCATTCTTGTTCCAGCTAAAATCTTGGTAACTTTTTTTTTTATCTCGATGCATTCAGAATCTTGATGCTGTTGTGCAGCTCCAAGTTGGCAGCAAGACAATATAGCACTTGGTCACTGACCTTTTGTCTGCTTGATCAACCTTCGTCTGTATATGTAGTGGGGGTCTTATCTCATTCTCAATCAGATCTCCCTCTTGTGCATTAAAAAATCTGTTCTCACTCTTTATATTATACTACTCCTTACTACCTAATATGTCCATGTCTGCCTCTACAGCCACTCCATCTCCATTGGCATGCGATGGAGATGTGGGAATTCCCACTCAATTTGTCTGGCCCAAGGAGGAGAAGCAGGACCTTGGGACGGAGAAGGTCATCGTCCCCGTTGTCGACCTTAGAGGCTTCCTCTCAGGCGACCCAGATTCGACGACGGAGGCAATGAAGGCCGTCGACAATGCTTGCACGAAGCACGGCTTTTTCAAAACATCAACCATGGCGTGCCCCTTGCACTGTTTGCCGCCGTCCACCATGCAACCGACGCCTTCTTCTCGTCGCCCGCGTCCGTGAACAAACAGGGTTAGTGTACCTTCTGAGTATTACTTTGTGTCGGCCACCCTAACCTCTCCCCACATGGTGCAGGATTACTTTGTCGACGTGCTTGGCCATGACTTCCAACAAACAGGGTTAGTGTACTTTCTGAGTATTCCAAATTATTATTTAAAGTTTTCAACTTTGTTTTCTACATGCATAGGTATTGTGATTTCTACTTGATAATATTATGAAATCCACAGACGGTGATCATGAGTGGCAATGGAGCAAACCATATCGAGTATTAATTGTGACAATTAATTTATAATTATAATTAAGATGTAGCTACTTATAATCATTCATGATTGTCATGTACGAACATGTTTGGCAGGGTTGTGTGCCAGGAGTACCGTGAGGAAATGAACAAGCTTGCATTGAAAATCATTGAGCTTCTGGGGTTGAGCTTGGGGTTGGGAAGAAGCCAATTCACGGACTTCTATGAGAGGAATGAATCAATAATGAGTCTCAACAAGTACCCACCATGCCAATAACCAAATCAAACTCTCGGTTGTACAGGGGGTAGGTAGTATAGGTGGTACGAAACACCTGTGCGATATGGCTGACAATGTCATGGAACAATGCGCCCCACTTTAGCTATACATATAAGTGACAATGCTTAAATAAATAAAAAAAACACAAATTTTTTTATTATATTTTCGAAGACAAAAAATTCCTAAGGGAGATTGTAAAAATCTTCTCCTTATGACTCCATTATATTTTCGATGATAAAAATTCCCTAGTTGGTGAGATTGTTAAACCTCGGAAAAAAAATAATTAGGTTATTTTATTTAGGGTTTTGTAAATTTTAAGAACGAATTATAAATAATATTTAATTAAATTAATTTTTAAAAATCAATATTATAAATTATCAATCATAACCTTTAGAGTACCATACAATGATATTTATAGACAATTGCTTTAATTCAGTAGTCAATTTTTTTGACTTTTCATTATCACACAAATAATTATTGTTTAATATAGTTATGTGTGATTACGTTCTTTTCTATATAATTTAATGCAGTAACTTCTTAAATTTTACACATATTAATAAAATTTAATGTATTGATTTCTTGAATTTTATACATATTATTTTATATAAAGGAGAATTCTGTTGATTGTTAAATAAAACATCAAATTGATACTTTGTGAGCACATTTGGCTCACAAAGGAAAAACTTTAAAAAGTTTCATTCATATTAAGATCACGTGTCATAGTTGCGTCAACAAAATTTTAGGTTCATATAATTACTCAATGTTATATATTCCGATGTGAGAGTCTTGGTTGGCCTAAGCCCATATTCGACCACCATACGCTAAGCATAACCGGGGTCAAAGAATTCAATTCGACACAAGGCAGCACCTTTAAAATTCTTGAAAGATTAAATATATGCCCTCATGTCAAAAGAGGTGACAGGGCACAGTGGCGCAAGACGACTCATTATGCACTTGTGATACCAAAAGGGTGAGTCAATAGTAATTATTGGTAACTACAGACCGAGGGCCACATAGTGTGTGTATGCATATATGAGATTGTAGCTGGATGAGCGGCCACCCACCCAGTAAATTAAGAGCTTAGTATAAGTTCATAATCATTAAAAGTCGAATTAATGATGTTATAAAATATATTAATTTTTTCTTGTAATTATATGACTTAGTGTTTTTATCATTAACACGGAATTTCCTCCACTGGTATGAGCATGGAAAGATGGGTAGAGTCGAGACAGCTGGAAGACTTTGTTATTGGAAAAGATTTTTTGCATGCCAATGGGATTTTGGTTCGGTTTATGGGGCTTAGATAATTTCGAGTATTTGTGTATTAAATTTATTATTATGGATTATTTAAAATCTTGAAAATGAATAGAAAATTAATTTATAAGACATTTAGTTTCATATAGCAACACTTTCGTAGCTAGGAACAGGTAGGTCATTACAGGCACATAGTAATTTTTTTAAGGGTGTTGCCCTGTGTCGGACTGAGTCAATTCTTCGACCCTAGTTGCCCTTGTGCATGGTGGTCGAATGTGAGCTCAGGCCGACCAAGACTCCCACATAAAGATATATAACATTTCGAGTAATTATACGAACCTGGAATTTTGTTGAGACACCCGCAACTAAGACACGTGATCCTAAAATGAATAAACTTCTATAAAGTCCCTTTGTGAGCCAAATGTGCTCACAAACTATTAATTTGATGTTTTATTTAACAATTAACAGAATTCTCCTTCATATAAAAGAATATATATATATATATATATATATATATATATATATAAAATTTAAGAAGTCACTATAATAGATTTTATTAATGTGTAGAATTTAAGAAGTTGTTATATTAAATTTTATAGAAAAAGAACGTAATCACACATAACTATATTAAAAACCAATTACTTGTGTGATAATGAAAAGTCAAAAAAATTGACTATTGAATAAAAGTAATTATGCATAAATATCATTGTACCGATACTCTAAATGCTATAATTGATAATTTATGATATTAATTCTTATTAATTAATTTAGTTAAATATTTTTTATGGTTCATTCTTAAGATTTACTAAACAAATCTTAAGAATGAACTATAAATAATATTTAATTAAAATAATTCTTAAAAATTAATATTATAAATTATAAATTATAACCTTTAGAGTATCAGTACAATGATATTTATGGATAATTCACTTTTCGTTCACACAAATAAATGGTATAGTTATGTGTGATTACGCTCTTTTATAAAATTTAATATAATAACTTCTTCAATTCCACACATATTTTTCTATATAAAGGAGAATTCTGTTGATGGTAAATGAAAATGGCTCACAAAGGGAAGACTTTAGAGAAGTTTTATTCATATTAAGATTGTCTCGTAGTTGCGGGTGCTTCATCACAATTTCAGGTCCGTATAATTATTTAAAATGTTAAAATGTTATATATGCTTGTTTGGGAGTCTTGGTCGGCTTGAGCCCACATTCTTGTTTGGGAGCCTTGGTCGCCCTGAGCCCACATTCGACCACCATGCGCCGAACGCGATCAGGGTCAAAGAATTGTTTAGTCTGACATGAGGTAGCACCATTAAAAACAATACTATGTGGGAGTCTTGCTTAGCTTGAGCCCACATTCGATTACTATGCGCCGAGTACAACCGAGGTCAAAGAATTGACTTAATCCGACACAGGGCAGCACGCTTAAAATTCATTGAAAGATAAAATACCTACCCCCATGCCGAAAGGGGCAATAGGGCACAATGGTGTAAGACGGCTCATTATGCACTTATGATACTAAGAGGGTGAGTCAATGATAAATAAGAGGGTCACATAACATGTGTACGTATATATGAGATTGTAGCTGGATGGGCGGCCACCCTCCCAGCATATTAAGGGTTTAGCGTAGGCTCATAATCACTAAAAATTGAATTAATGATGTTGTAGAATATATTAATTTTAGCTTCTAATTATATGACTTAGTGTTTTTATCACTAACATAGAATTGCCTCTGTAGGTATGAGCATAGAAGGACGGGTAGAGTTGGGACACCCGCGCGTGCTCACTTGCGCACACACACCTGTGTGCCACAATGCAGTACCGCTATTTTGCTTGGTACTGGCGGCTGCTCGACATGCTGTGCTGCCCACTCGGGGTAGCTTGATCGGTCCTCTTTGTTATTGAACTATTCTTTTTCTAGATTGTTTGCATGGTAGTGGGATTTTGGTCTAGTTTATGGGGTTTAGATTATTCCGAACATTTGTATATTAAATTTATTATTACAGATTATTTAAAATCTTGAAAATTAATAAAAAATTAATTTTATAAAACCCATGAACCGAACCAAAATGCCAATGTCATGGAAAGAATCTAGAAAAAAGAATAGCCCAATAATAGAGTCCTCTAACTATCAGCTGTCCCGACTCAACCTTTCATACCTGCAGAGGCAATTTCGCGTTAGTGATAAAAATACTAAGTCATATAATTACAAGAAAAAATTAATGTATTTCACAACATCATTAATTCGACTTTTAGTGATTATCTCAAGCCTTTAAAATGCTAGGAGGTTGGCTGCCTATCCAGCTAAAATCTCATGTATGATTTAATGTTTTTATCACTAAAGTGGAATTACCTCCACACGTACGAGCATGGAAGGATGGGTAGAGTCGGGATAGCTAGAAGACTCTGTTATTAGATTTTTTTTGTAGATTGTTTGCATGACAGTAGGATTTTGGTTCGGTTCACAAGGCTTAGATTATTTGGAGCATTTCTATAGTAAATTTATTGTTATGGATTATTTAAAATCTTGAAAATTAAAAAAATTAATTTATGAGATACTTAGTTTTATATAATAATACTTTGTTCGTGGCTTAGAACAAGCGGGTTGTTGCGTGAACATCTTAGTCATCAAACAATTTTGTTAGGAAAAACAAAGTGGAGAAAATATATGAAAAGCATTCAATGAAATTGTGTGTTAATGACCATTGAACGTGCAGGCGTTAACCAACGGACGATACCGTAGCTGCCTTCACTGCGCTGTGATTAACCCTCGAGCTCCAAGGTTCACTCTAACGTCCTTCATGAACCCGGAAATGGAGAAGGTTGTGGGGACACCAGAGGAACTAGTAGATGAAGACCACCCCAGAAAATATCCGGACTTCACCTGGTCTGATCTACTGGACTTCACTCAGAAGCATTACAAGGCGGACATGAACACGCTAGATGCGTTCTCCGAGTGGCTATCTTCCTCTTCATCTGCTTGATCAGTTATGTAATATTATGAAAGCTAGCGTTGCATTTGTGACTTTTAGTCATTGCTATAGCTGAATAAATAAATACTGAAGAAGGTAGTCCAGTGCTGGCTAGTGACATAATATGTGGGATATACATGCATTTTTGTTTTTGTCGTCTCTATAATTGATTATGAAGTGGAATATGAGACAAATAACGGTGGCTGAGTACACTTTACGATCTAATTTGAGGGTGGCTTGTAATTTGCGAAGGAGTTGCCCCCTTAGCGTTCTGAAAACACATATTGACGAGCAGTGAAGGGAGAAAGAAAATCAACTATTTTGAAAATATATGATCCTGGGACGACGGTCCTATTCCCTCTTATCCTTGAACGTCTTTGGATGTATAAGGTCATATTTTTACCAAAGGTGTCATTTAGTAAAACACTAAAAATGGGTGCTTAATTATGAAGTTTCAAATCTTTATTTATGAGCACATCTCTAATTTGGAATATATTAAGGAGTTCCACCACATAAAATTCACATGCCATTATCAATATGCTATATTATTTTTAGTCTTCTACAAATAGTGGTCTTTTCAATCAACTTCTGCCAATATCTATGCCAGGAAATTATGAACATAAACCCAATATTCTGAAGAAGATGACCTAATGAAAATATCTATGCCTAGACCGATAAACTAGTCGTACCAAAAATGTTATATCTGTTGGTTTGTTATGAAGAATTTGACTATAAATAATCTCTTGACCATCCTATCAAATTATTGGAGGATTCATTGATTAAATTGTGAAATATTACCTTGTGGTAAAGTGATGTGCTTCCAGTGGTAATAAAAAGTGATTCATCTTACGCTATTTAGCATCTATGGAACTGTTAAATAAATTTTATTCCAAACCAAAATATTATATGGAACACCTTGTCCATAACTAAAATTATGGGTACTAACAGCTTGATCGACATCGAATTCGCTTGATGTTTGGCTAGATTTTGGATAATAAACACATGATCATGTGGGATAATTATTAATAAATAATTATTTATGTAATATTAAATAAGGGTATTGTGTTTTAATTTGAGATATGTACATTATTTATATTAGATAATGTTAATAAATACCGAAGTTAGTCATTACCTACATGTGTTAGTTAATGGCTATATTTAATTAATTAATTAATGACATTTTAATCTATTGATTAACTTGTTATATTTAATTAAAATAGTAAGGATGAAGTTTTTATATCTTAGCAAGGTAATACACATATATGCTCATGGGTTATTAATTATTTATCAAAACACAATTATAATTAATCATGGTTGAGTTAATTGAAATGCTATAAATTCATGTGTATGAATGTATTATAACTGTTCCATGAATATTTTATTAGTTAAAATATGATTATTATTAAATTATGGTTCAGTGTTTACAATCAATTACATTTATGATGTCACTAATAAAATATAAAGATAAGCACTTTATGTACTTGTATTGGTAAATTAAGGTATGAATTATTAGAGTATAATAATATAATAATCGCAAACGTTGAATCGTAATAGCAGCTTAAAATAAATAATGTTGGAACCTTTACCTAGTTAAGTAATTTAAAATAATCTTACAGTGCTATCCTTTAAATTTTAATAGAAGCGACATGACGATCTAACACACCGTTAATAAATTGTTATTAATAAATATTCAAGCTATTAGTAATGAAATAACACACCGTTATTTCTTAATAGGAATTAAAATTTGATATTGATTAAAAATCTAAATGGTAACCTAAATTTCTAGAATGATAATCTTAATATGATTTCTTTGGTTAAATAATTAATGCATCAAGAAAAATATACTAATATTAGTAATTAAATACATGTTAGTAAGTTAATAATCATTTTATCGTTGGTTAAGGGTGAATTGTGATTTGAATAATTATTTTTAAATGTAAGGTATGACTTAACTGATTGTGTCACATGAATAATTAATTATCTCACTGTACTTGTTGTAAATATTGTAAATTTAAAGTTTAATATTTTGTTTGTTGCATGTTTATTTTGTCAAGTTTTAATAATCATATAATAAACTCATTTCATTGCATGCAATTTTGTTCGTATAGAATTATACCTGTGTAAAATTTTATTGTTTCATTCAGATTAGCATCGTGTGTTGTACTTGCGGGTGCTTCATCAAAATTTCAGGTTCGTATAATTACTCGAAATATTATATATTTTTGACAGCCTGGGTCGGCCTGAGCCAACATTTGACCACCATGCGCAGAGTATAACCGAGGTTAAAGAATTGATTCAATCTAACAAGGGCCTGGGCTAAAATTTTTGAAAGATTAAATATTTACCCACATGCCAAAAAAGTGACAGGGGAAAATGGTGAAAGACAACTCATTATGTACTTGTGATACCAAGAAGGTGAGTAAATAATAAATATCGAAAACTACAGGCTATGGGTCACGTAGTGTGCGTATATATAAGAGATTGTAGCTGGATGGGGCAGCCATCCCTTAATGCATAATAAGAGCTTGACATATGTTCATAATCACTAAAGAACTCAATTAATGATGTTGTAGAATATATTAGTTTGTTTATTATAATTATATGACTCAATAATTTTATCACTAACACAAAATTGTTCAATCCAATTAGTGCAACATAATGAGTTTAAGTCATTTATTCAAAAAGGTTAATTACTTTTAAAGAGATAATGTATACCATTTTTTTGCACTTTGAGCTGCCGATCACAGGCTAGAGAAGGATGTAGACTGGGCTAGTGACGAGCTAATTATAAGAATTTCAAGAACTAGATTTTGTAAGACAGGTGGATTATGAGATCCCTTAACTAAATCCCACATGTAATATATAATGGGGTAAGATCGTGTTTATAATTGAGAAGGAACTATAAATTTTTAACTTTGGTTAACAACTTTTGAAGAGATGACATAAGTTTGCACTTTGGGTTGGGTCACAGGGAACGGTGGGTAGAGTCAAGATAGCGAGAAGACTCTCTCTTATTAAAGAATTTATTTTTCTTTTTATTGTTATATTTCTAAGCTGTTTACATGAAGATTTCAGTTCGGTTCATTTCATAAGGTCTTAGTTGATTTTGAGCATTGGTGATCTTATATTTTATTTAATAACATGAATTAGAATTTGAATTTTAACTAATTGTTTACGTCATAGATTTATTTATGATATTGATAAATAACTTAAAAATTAATTTATGAGACATTTAATTTATATTGTAACACTTGGCCAATGGCCGAGTTAAACTTTAATTTGAATTAGAGTACTTTAAATAAAGTACTTAATATGATTTTTATATAGCCATCTATATAAAATATAAAATTTAAATAAATATAATTACATTATAATAATAGTTTTAAATGCTAATCCAATGATTTTATTTTCTCATAAGATATTTGGCATAGAATTGAATTGATATATATAATTAAAGTTTTAAACTAATAGAACTATCTATGAATCATAATCGAGCTATTTGGCAAAGATTTTATTTTCAAACTATTTAAACTTTCATGATTATCTTTATTTCAAGTTAATCAGAAAAATATGTGTGTGTGTGTCTGATATATATATATATATATATATATATATATATATATGTATGAATTGAGCTAGCTCATTTTGACTCGAATTTGACTTAAACTCGAACCTTTTAGATCTAATCTCAAACTCAAAATATACTAATTGAGCTTAAGCATGGTTAAACTCGACTCGGCTCAGATACCTAAGACATTAACATGAAATTGCAAGGCTGCTACTTGTCACGTCCAAGAAGGGATTGGAACCATGAAACACCTATTAAAATAATTTAACCTCGATTAATGGCCTTTTTCATACAAGATAATGGTTCCACGAATTTATATATTAACTATATACGTAGTAATTAGCTAATCCCTAGCTTTCTTGCTCGACGCCATAACTTTATTGTAAAGTAAGAGTTTTAAAAATTGAGTTCGCGTCGGAAAAAGAAATAAATTTCACGAGTAAATATTTTGTGCCGAGATAGTTTGTAGCATATTTCAAATTTCAATGACAAAATTTTCATCAATTAAATTTTTTTACCATTACTTGCACATATGCATGCAACATCGAGAGTGGAGCCAGAACCATTTTCTTTTTCTTTCCTTTTTCTGGACAGCAAGAAATCAATATTTTGGTCACTGAAAAACATAGGCTCAATGCATACCTTAGAGCCATTGCACTGTAAAAACCTAAAGAGTAGTACAATGAGTATGCATTATATAGACTTTTAAAACACCACTTTTCTTTGTCACACTAGTTATTTTCAAAACTAGGAAATTATGATGTTTAATGGTTATATAGAATAATATGAGCCTTTTCAATGACTGTTCGAAGTACAATGAGCATTTTCGAATTCTAAAACGTTTTAAATTTGCATATGTAATAATTTGTCTACATATCGAGTGGTTCATCCTCTCGGTTAACACCATTTATTTAATAGACACCCCTCATTTAATATTCTTGCCCACTGTAATACATGCACTACATGAAATTCACACAATTAAAGGTCAAATAAAACACGCATGTTGTTACAAAGCAATTATATCATTCATGTTCCACCTAAAATCTTGGTAACTTTTTTTATCTCGATGCATTCAGAATCTTGATGCTGTTGTGCAGCTCCAAGTTGGCAGCAAGACATTATAGCACTTGGTCACTGGACCTTTTTTCTGCTTGATCAGCCTTCTTCTTTATATGTATAGGGGGTCTTACCTCCCCATTCTCAATAAGATCTCCCTCTTGTGCATTAAAAAATCTGTTCTCACTCTTTATATTATACTACTCCTTACTACTCAATATGTCCATGTCTGCCTCTACAGCCCCTCCATCTCCATTGGCATGCGATGGAGATGTGGGAATTCCCACTCAATTTGTCTGGCCCAAGGAGGAGAGGCAGGACCTTCGGACGGAGGACGTCATCATCCCTGTCGTCGACCTAAGAGGCTTCCTCTCAGGCGACCCAGATGCGACGACGGAGGCAACGAAGGCCGTCGACAGTGCTTGCACGAGGCACGGCTTTTTTCAGATCATCAACCATGGCGTGCCCCTTGCACTGGTTGCGGCCGTCCACCATGCCACCGATGCCTTCTTCTCGTCGCCCACGGCTGTGAAGGAGACGGTGCAGAGGAAGGTAGGGGAGAGCTGGGGCTACTCACACGGCTACAAGGGCCGGTTTTCCTCCAAGCTGCCGTGGAAAGAGACCTTCTCCTTTAGATTTGCGTCGGCCACCCTAACTCCTCCCAAAATGGTGCAGGATTACTTTGTCGACGTGCTTGGCCATGACTTCCTACAAACAGGGTTAGTGTACCTTCTGAGTATTCCAAATTATTATTTAAAATTTTTAACTTTGTTTTCTACATGCATGGGTATTGTGATTTCTATTTGATAATATTATGAAATCCACAGTCGGTGATCATAAGTGGCAAGGGAGCAAACCATATCGAGTATTAATTGTGACAAATAATTTATTTATATAATTAAGATGTAGCTACTTATAATCATTCATGATTGTCATGTCATGTTTGGCAGGGTTGTGTGCCAGGAGTACTGTGAGGAAATGAACAAGCTTGCATTGAAAATCATGGAGCTGCTGGGGTTGAGCTTGGGGTTGGGAAGAAGCCAATTCAGGGACTTCTATGAGAGGAATGAATCAATAATGAGGCTCAACAAGTACCCACCATGCCAAGAACCAGATCAAACTCTTGGTACAGGGCCGCACAATGATCCTACATCTCTTACCATCTTGCACCAGCAATTGGTGGAGGGTTTGCAGGTGTTCGTAGATGGACAGTGGCAGACCATCTCTCCTAGACCGGATGCGTTTGTCATTAACATTGGGGACACCTTCATGGCAAGTTTTTAAGAGCTATAAATTAAATTTTTGGCTACATATTTTACATACATTCGACGTAAAATTTATATATATGACAGTTATTAAGATTTTTCTATTAACTATGTAACTTATGATCGAGTATAATCGAAGAAATTGATGATCAGTTCCTTTACTGTACAAATTGTAAATGGCCATGGAATTATGCAAGACATTTTCCTTCTTAGCATGCCTGCATGAACATCTTAGTCAAAGTGGAGATAAAATATGAAATTCATTTGATGAAATTTGTGTTCATGACCATTGAACGTGCAGGCGTTAACCAACGGACGATACCGTAGCTGCCTTCACCGCGCTGTGGTTAACCCTCAAGCTCCAAGGTTCACTCTTACGTTCTTTATGAACCCGGAAATGGAGAAGGTTGTGAGGGCACCAGATGAACTAGTAAATGAAGACCACCCCAGAAAATATCCGGACTTCACCTGGTCTGCTCTACTCGACTTCACTCAGAAGCATTACAGGGCGGACATGAACACGCTAGATGCGTTCTCCGAGTGGCTATTTTCTTCTTCGTCTGCTTGACCAGTTAGATAATATTATGAAAGCTAGCGTTGCAATTTTTGACTTTTAGTTAATGCTATAGCTGAATAAATAAATACTGAAGTAGTCCAATGCTGGCTAGTGACATATTAAGTGGGATATACATGCATTTTGTTTTTTGTCGTCTCTAATTGATTTTGAAGTGGAATATGAGACATAATATTTTTGGGTTTATAGCCCTTAGGAATTTTATATTTCTTAGGTCGTCTTTTTGTTGAAGGTGCTACCCAAATTCTATATTTAAAAATTATAATTGTTCACGAGAACTTTCAATCAATCAGCATCTAGTAATTAGTATCAAAATGAAGATCCAAATTGTTTTTTAAACTAGGGGCCCAACGGATGTCGACCAACCTAATCGGCGTGGAGTTTCCATTCATAATATTTAGATTAACTAGACATAAACACAATTGATGGCTGAATAATATTTTTAAATTAGCCCTTTTATTTTTGTGCTCGATGCGTTTTAATCTTTCTTACATTATAGTTGATTCTAATCTTTCTTACATTATAGTTAATTCTGACCCATATTATTATACTTAATTTAAAATTATTGTTATTATTTATTATAAAAAATAGAATATAATTTTACGTGTAGATTTTTTACAAAGGATGATATCCACACCCACAATATGTTACAAAAGAATCATAACAGCCCGTTTTGTTGCATAAGAAAAAAATTAGAAATTAGATGAAAAGAGTAATATAAAATTTATTGTAAGTAAGAATAAAAATTTGAAAAATCGAAATTTGACAGTTACATATACCCATCTTTTATATAAAAAAATTACTTTGGCATTCACTTTTTCCCATGTACTGTAACTTCTAAGTCTAATAATTAAAATCACAATATTATACAAAAGAAGATATAATTCAACTTGATTATTATAAATTTATTATGTAACTCATATATAAAAAATAAGGACATAATTATATCTCAATAATTTGAAGAAATTTACATATCTGTGAGCACTTATGAACCAAATATTCATAAACTAACAAAACAATAAAACAAAATCTAAGTACCACCCAAAGAACAAAAAGATAAAGCAAATTTATCATAGATATTTGAAATGACATCAAATCCATTACCTGAGGTTTAAGTGAAGAAAATAATAAAGTTCATTGCTAATAGAACTTTTTGAGTTCTAATTTAATCCACTCTATAGGACAAATACAAATTATTACAAACACGACAATTTCGCCCTGCAATTACAAAATACAGATTTGCATTGTTATCTCATTTTAAAAAATTTTCCCAAGCCGACATTGTTCATATGTTACGAACTTCTGTCAATATCTTGTTGTTGCTCATATGCAATTCTCTCGAGCCTCTTTGCTCTAGAGTGTCAATCTATCTTCAATGGCGTATAGGCGTAGCCGGTAGCACCCAATGACCAATCTAAAATAATTGACCGGACAGACACAACGGGTTACAAGTTAACGAAAGCAACACATGCAAAAAATAAAAAAATGGCAGTATAATAAAAACAATGCCTTAGAATAAGCATTGCCTGATTTGATACGTCACATAATTTCCAATAAATTTTAAACACGATTAAAAATAAAAATTATGCAAATATGATTGCAATGTAAAATCAGGAAGAAACTACCTTAAAAGGTTAACTATCTATTCTAAAAATGATACTATAAACATAATTTAGCCAGACAAAAAGACCTTGATTCACATTGAACAACACACATATAACTTCCAATTACTACCTAATTAGAAATGGGCATATCAAAGAGAGACTAAACAAAAGAAAGTGAAGAATATCCAAAATTTCACCAAGTAAATCAAATTATCTTCGATTAAATCCTTTCACATTTTAGTGCAAAAGCAAATAAACTACTCACCATATATTGAGAATGGATAGATATATTTAATCAATAGAAAAAAGTACATACATGCTCAACTTTGCAGGTACTGTATATGAAAATTTTTAACCAAAATTATTGTTGTACTTGGCTACATCTGCCTAATATCTACGAAAGAACGTAATTTCCGATAGCATTATGGCCAGTTCAGACCAAGAGCTAGTTGTCTTGAAGTTGATTTTCAAAACAGATCTTCCATTGAAATACAAGCTCATTCATCCGCATCTACTTGTTGCAATCAGACTAAAGACAATTCACACTTCGATTCTAACACTGCATGAATCAAAATAAAATTTACATTGAAATCCGTACAACAGAACAAAATAAATCCCATATTTACATATCTTTTCAAAGATAATCAAAGTCAAAAAATCGTGGGCAGGTTAATCATATAGTTCAATGTTTTACCGTGGCTATCACATACATTTAGAATGACTATTTCTAATTAGTAATCGCCCAAAATTCAAGATTTACAAGTGCTGTACCCAAATTTGAATGTGAAGAATATCGACTACTAATCTAGAGGAATCTCAACACTTAAAAATTGAGAATATACCTCATATATGGGATCTGAGGACCACTAGTAACCTCGACAAAAATCAAACAAGCCAACTAACAACCACAAGCAAAACAATCAATGGCATGATAACCCAAATAACACCAGATTTTAATTTTATAAAATGATGCAAAAATAGAGATGGATTTGGGCGAAAGGGCAAGTAGAAAGATTCGACATAGCTACAAAAATTGAATTCGGACATTGAATCGGATTGAAAGGGAGTTGTTGAATCCGACCGATTCATAAAAAATCAGACAAAAATCAATTTATTTGAATAAGTTATAATCGGTGGGTTATTAATTATACAATATGTAATTTTAATGTTAGAGTGTATATTATATTTTATATTAATTTTTTATTTTTAAAAATTATTTAAATTTAGTTATTATTTTTATTCGAATAAGAGTCGAGTCAACTTTAATTACGAGAATACTTCCACCTATTTTTTCACAAATTCTATTTGCCCAATACTCGGCGCCGGCACCCCCTCCCCCCCCCTCCTCCCATTTTTTTTAACTTGGCCGATTCATCGAGTTTTGCGACTTTTTGCGACTGAGACCTTTGATAGCAATGCTCCAACTATCCTTGGACGACACTCCAAGGATAAAAGGTAGGTGGGATGGAAATCATAAAAATATTGGGTACTTGTATTTTTTATTTCTAACCACTCCTTTGTGGAACAAAGACTCTAATTATATTTATTTTGATTTTGAGTCAAAATATTATTAATATTCATTTTGTTAAAATAATGGTCTAAAATCATGTTAACAAACAGTAAGCTAAAATAAACAATAATTCAAACATTTTATGTTTCAAAATCACCCACAAAATCATTTGGGAGCATTTGCTTAGACATCAATGAAGACTTGCAAAAAGTAGACCTTTTGAAAAACAGATGAAACTCCGTAAAATATTGGTCTTTACATTGTAAAAGAAAAAAATTCCATTTTTTTCTATAAGTTATAAATATTTTATTATATTATATTTATTTATTAATATATTAAAAAGTACTTGATTCATGCTTTATAAATAAGTTAATTACTTTTTTAATTGTTCATCACAGTTGTGTTAAAATGAAAAAAATTTCTCTCACAAAAAGAAAAAAATAGAAAAGAAAAAGACACATCGACTGTAGTGAGTCAAAATTTTATATATATATATATATATATATATATATGTATATACATATGGCAGCGTTATGGTGCGCTGCCCTTTTTGGCAGCGCACCATGCGTTGCCAAATATGGGCCGTTAGATTGAAATCCAGCGGCCTAGATTTCACTATCCTAAATCTGATTTTCAGACCCGTCAGACCCAGCCCTAGACCCTCCCGCCCATTTGTCCGTGGGGCTCGCCGGACCAGTCTGCTTGTCTGTGGCGGCTCGTCGGACCGCCCGCCTCCCCACCGACAGCGCCCCTCGCCCCCGCGACGACCTCCGCCACCCCCAGCCCTGTCGGCGCCCTCCCCCGGCCTCTGCCCGCCCCCCCCCCCCAGCTCCCCCTCGCCCCTGACCGACCTCTTCCAACCCCCCAGCCGCCGCCGCCGCCTCGCCGCGCTGCCCACACCCACGCCCACCCATTCTCCTGTCCACCCACTCGACCACCCTCCGCCGCTGCCCGCGCCTCCCTCCCGCCCCATCGGCGCCCTCCCCTGACACTACCTGCCGTCGCGCCCTTCTAACCGGCTAACGGGGGCGGCGGCGGTGGCGGGGGGGTTGGAAGGGCGCGGCGGCAGGCAGTGGCGGGGGAGCGCCGGTGGGGCGGGAGGGAGCGGTGGGATGGGGTGCCGCGCGCGGGGAGCAGGCAGCGGCGGAGGTTGGGCGAGGCGGGCGAACAGGCGAGCGTGGGTGGTCAAGCGGGCAGACGGGCGGCCGGCGAACGGTCGGGTTGTGGGCTGGCGAGTCTCAGGCGGGTCTAGGGCGGCTTATCAAATCTGGGCCGTTGGATTGAAATCCTGCCGCCTAAATTTGGTGCCGCATGGTGCGTTGCCAAAAAAGACAGCGCACTGTAGAAAAATTATATATATATAATATTTTGAGATTTGGCCGATTTACGGGTCGGTTCAATATCGTCCGGTTCATCTGAAACCGGGTTTCGCTGTGAAAAAGTGGTTCGATCAATCCATGCCCCTCCTCCGCCGCCGCCGCAGTCTCCTTCCATCTTTCCCCTTCCGACTGCACCAACCGCTCCCTTGCTGTCGAGATCGCCGCCGCCCGCTCCCGTATCCGGTAGAGATCCCTCCGTTACGCCCGCTTCTCGAATGTCTTCATAAGGATTTGTAAGGATTTAGAAGATTTCTTGTTAATAATGGTGGAGGGGATGGGTGAATCGTTTGTGTGTGATTTTGGTAGGGTCATTAGCATATTGAGCTGTTTTGTAGATCTTTCGTGTGGGTATAGTTTTTAGTTTGAGCTTTAAAACAGTCACTGCTCGCGTGTTCCCATCTCTTTCTTGCCAAGTTCTTCATTGCGTTCGCTCTTCCGTTTTCCTTTATATTATCATTAGATTTTTTCTTCTTGGTTGTTGAATTATTCATTGTTTTTTTTGGCATTTCATATTTTGTTGCATTGTTACTCCAATTCTTAGTATTTAAATTGGCCTGGTGCATTGTTATTCGATGTGCTCTTTTATGAATTTGATGACTATGTTGTTGAGGTAAATTTGGATGGGATGATTAATTTGGCAATTGTTACTTTTCCAATTGGAGTTTTTTTCCTAAGATTTGTTCTATGATTGTTAATGCTTGTGCGTCTTTTTGGTGGAAAAGAATGAGTTAGCTTAACATAATTTTCATTTTTTTTCAATGTTGTTGTTGCCTGATGCCACAATAGGTAGGGAAAAATTCAACTCTTGTCTGTCAACTTCGTCTTCTGACAAGCTGAAATTTTTATACGTATCATGAATACAATGATAATGCTTTTTAGACAATAAACTAGGATTTAGATCTGTAAAATGTTTTTAATACATGCATACAAAATTCCTAATGTTACATGTATTCAAGGGTACGTATATTATTTTATTTGGTTGAACTGATTCCAACCACTTCAAAGCTAACCGATTTTTGGCCTGAATCATTTGAATTGTTCCGATTCTGTGTTTTTTTCTTCTGCCGACTCAAAGGGTGGTTCTAATTCATGCAACTGTGAATCTAGCCCAAGTTAAGCCTAGTAAAATTCAATTTCACTTGGCCCTCTGCAAACGCCCCAACTGAATGCCCAACACCCATTTTTTAACACGAAAACCTTTGAGGTCGATGCTTTTCCTACCTCTTCTGAGCAGACTGCTCTGATCGCCACTGCTGATGCTTTCAGAGAAATCCACCGTGGCCACTGCTGTGCACCTCATTCTTGTTGGTGAGATTGGTGTCTTGTGGTTTTTTTCTGTTCTATATCTGTTTTTGCTATTTTGGTGTAGCATTTTTTGTAATGTGTATTCCGATCCGTTTTATTCGTATGCTTTATTGGATGTTTTCTGTTGGTGTTGTTGTGTTGATTACAGTCTGCTCTTTGGTGTCCTAGAAAATGATGTGTGTTCCCATTTTCATGTAAGATTAGATATAGAATGCATTAGACTTGTACAGTTCTACATTGTATTCTTCACACCTTCAGCTCTGGAGGATCTTAAAAAATGCTGTATTTAAATGATGTTAATTGTATCTGCAGACTGTATTATTTGCGTTCACATTGCTCTTTCTGATATTGCTTCACATATGTTGCAGTCAAAAGTTTTAAGAATTTTAGTGGTAATGCGATAGTGTTATTAGGTCTCAGAGTGTGGTGTGCTTCTCAATTTCACAAGTGGTTAATGTTCAATGGGATGAGCTTTTCCTTGTCATACACTTCTATATTCAAATGTTTCTAATTTGAGGTGGGTAATAGGCACTATCCATAAAATGGGCTATTCATTAATTTTTATTAACAGTTTTTTGCTGTGATTGCACCATGAGTTGTATTGTATATTTATCTGTTTGATTTTGCAGCCTCTCAGTGCATAGGGTTTTTAGTGCCTTCCCTTCCCTTGTTGCAATCTCTTCCTACCTTGGTACAGCTAACACTCTATCCTGGTTTTTCACTCTCATGCTATCCATCTTTGTCAATCATCTTCATTCATCTCTTCTTCAACCTGCAGCCTTTTCTATGTAGGTTAGTGAGTTATTGGAAAGTGATAAAGAATGGGGAGCAGATTAGGGAAAAGGATAATCCATTTTGCAAACCTTCCCATGAAGCTTTTGATGCCCTCGTCTGTTCGAGAACATCAGAGAAATTGGCCTGAAAACTATTCCTTCTGCTACGAAGGTTGTTTTTCCATCCTGTATTTTTTCCCCCACTTTTCTTTTCCTTATCTTGGTTTGGATGCTTATATTTTTTTCATCATATTTTATTTTTTGGAAGATTGAGATCAAGCGGGTACTTGAATCTTTGTATGGCTTTGAGGTGGAGAAGGTTAGGACCATGAATGTGGAAGGGAAGAAGAAGCACAGGGGAGGAATATTGCTTGCCAAGCCTGACTATAAAAAGGCATATGTGACTTTGAAGTATCCTTTGTCTCTCAATTCAAATTTGTTTCCAATCTCATTGGTGGTGGAGGATCGGAAGAACAAGGAGCCCAAACAATCCAAGGAAGTGATTGTTGAAAAGAGCAATGAGTGCCAATCACATTGGCTTGATGAGGCTCGGGAGGAGAGTGTTAGAGCTACTTACAGGCCTGGCAAGCAGGGTGACCGTAGACCCATTTTGCTGGAGAGGAGAGTCAATGGTTGTGGTAACGCTCGCGAGAGCCGTGATGATGGAAAGACAAAGTTCCCTTGGAGTAGTATGTGTACCAAGAGGTAAATGTTATGCTACACTGAGGTTTCTGCAAGGAACAAGCTTTCAACTGACGAAAGTTTTATGTATATGCCTTTCCTGACAGGAAGATTTTGTGTCAGAAGTAAAATGAGCCGAAGCTCTAAATTAAATTTGAAATGCTAATTGATGGCTATAGCTTTAATGGTTCAATTTTAATGAAGTATGCTTTTTGTTTGTTGTTCTGTTATATCATCGTTCGTCTTGAAGGCAATGTGCTATTTGATGAATCACTGACTCATTTGTAGATGTGAGCATTGCGGTCATTTGGACTTACTTTATTTAGTTCATTCAACTGTTTTTTTTCTTCGAGGCAACTGTTTGTCTTCTTTCGTAAATAGAAAAGTTGAGAGCAAAGAAGAGACAAGTGAAGATGATTGATGAAGCAGGTTCATTACATGAAAAACGTGGTTTGCCTTGTTTTCATAGAAAAGCGCCTCAAGCTTTGAAACTTGCATCAAGCATGGAACCTTGTTAACACCACTTGCGCAGCTGTCTGGTTCCAAACTTTCAACCTTCAAGCACCTGGATGGTGGAGCTGAAAAGTGAAATCTGGAAATCAAGTTGCCACAATTGAATAGAAACAACTAGGTGAGTTTTAATTTTATCTTGGTCAGGGCTCTTTGTTCCTTCTCATAATTGGTTATTCTAAATCATATCTTTTCGTTTGTGGTATTTTTTTCAAAATGCGTTTGTGGGTTTATTGAACTCCATGTAAGGGCGCATTTTTTCCTTGAAAATGGACGTGACTAGTACCTTGCTTTCTTTCTAATCCTCTTCATTCCTGCTAAGTGTTAATTATATAGTGTTATATACCGTAGAACGGTGCATATGTGATATATTCATCTTGGTCGTTGAGAGTCTCCTGAATTGCGTGGTTTGCATAGAAAAGTGATAAATTCTTCTGTCGGTTTGATCACGTCCCGGGAAATCAATTTTCGGGGAAGATAGCCTTGCAGATGGACAAATACACTAATATTATGTCTGTTAGTCTTTTAATTTGTTTTCTAAATATTGATGAAAATCAGATAAATATTTATTATTTTATTAACAAATTAATTGAATAAAATAATTATTGATTTGTATAAATTAATTTTGAATGCTACTAATGTATATTTTTAAGAATTTTTTAATAAATTTTGAAGGTTTCTCGCCGGTCTTCCACTAGTACCAATAATAATATTCAAAATTTTAAATGCCGAATAATTATTTTACATATGTAAAATAGAGGCCAACTTTCAACCAGTTTTAAGCCTACTTTCAACCAGTTTTGCTTGTTTGTGAATAGAGGCCGAGTCCTAGCTAAGTTTGTATGGATATGGATTTGATAATGGCTTGGTTGATGATTCATAAAGGTATAAAAATGTTAAGAAATGTAATCACGGTGAAGTCTTGAACTTGATCTTTCTTTATGTTAATCCAATCATGGTTGCATAAATTGGAATCAGAATCGGTTTTCGAAGGAGTCAGATTCGGAATCGGAATCGGTCTAAATCGGACAGGAATCGGTTCAATTGAATCGGTCTGAATAGGTCTAAATCGGTCATATATAATAATTTGACAACTCATAATATAAATATATAAAAATTAGATATTGATGTTATTTTGATATTATTGTGTGTATTATATTTTATGATATTTTTTAATATTTTTAAGATTTTTTTGAATTATTTAGAGTTAGTTATTATTTTTGACTCGAGTCGGATACGAGTCAAGTTTTAATTACGAGAATGCCACTGAGTGTTATTTCTTTCCCTCGCCCTTTCTCTCCCGCATCCGCCCTCCTTCCTCCTGTCGCCGTCGCCGCTGCCCGCTACTGCCACCGCGCGCGCCCCCCTCCCCCAGACCCGCCCCGCCCTCGCCTGCCGCCCGCCTCGCCTTCGCGCCCGCCACGCCCCGCCCCCTGCGCCCCGGAATCGGCTGACTTTGGGCCGATCTCCCTCGAACCCCTCCAGTCCGCCTCGAATCCGGCCGAGTTCACGAACCGATTCGGATAAAAACTGATTCAATGGGTTTTTTGAATCGGTTTTCCTCCAATCCGAATTGAATCGGCCGATTCCGAATCGGAATCGGCGATTCATGCAACCCAGAATCCAATTAGATTATAAACTTGTTTACAAGCAGCTTAAATTAATATAAAAATATCTGCTCTACCATCTATTTAAAATATATAGCTACAATTTTTTGTCTAAATTTGATAAAAAATATCTGCCTTGCCTTAACTGGTTTAGAAATATTGATAAAACTTAATTATAACCACGGGGTTTTTTAGATGTCAACTTACTTCTCATCCTTATTTTTCCTAATTAATCTTCAAACCCGAACTCTAACAACAAGGTGAAAACCCTGATATTGTAAAAAGATCATCAACGTTCGTATAAAAAATATATCAAATTTAATTAAAAATACTTAGGGCCTTAATTGCCCCATTAACCTTGAATGATTTTTAGTTAAAACCACAAACTTTTTCACCAAGCCAAGAAATTGTGAAAGGCATTCAATGTTTTTTGGAAAAAAATTAATCTTGTATATGATACAATTGTTTATATTAGGAGCTGATGATATAAGAACATTATTATAATACCTTATTAATTATTAATTGGATTAGGATATACCGATCTAGTTTTCGAACTTCCCATTGTACCCTCCATAGAGCTCCGAGCCAAAAACTTGAACCCTCGTTTCACCGTCGTTGCGCATCGGCCGCCGGAAAAGTCGGAAACCCTAGCTCGCCGGCCGGAGGATCTCGTCGTCGGCGGCGATGGACGCGATAAGGAAGCAGTTGGACGTGCTCATGGGGGCCAACCGGAACGGCGACGTGAAGGAGGTGAACCGCAAGTACTTCGACCGCGACGTCTGCCGCCTCTTCCTCGTCGGCCTCTGCCCCCACGAACTCTTCCAATTGACAGTACTTTGTTGATCGCCCTCTTCGGCTTTTCTTTTTTTTGTTGAGATCTGTTCGTCTTTTCAGATACAATAGTCCTGTTGAGGATCGGGCTGTTCTTGGGTCTTCCATGTTTTGATTATTACTTTGGGGTGCTATTTTTCTTCAATCAAGTCAGGAATTTTGTTCATTTACGATGTTGTTACCTACTGGTTGCGTGTTGTTTGTGCTATTGTTGTATTGTTGCAAGTAAAAGTTGATGCCTCTTGCATTGCATTATTGGTAACTAGATGTGTACCCGCTCCTTGTGCAGGCTAAATAACTTTTTTTTTCAGCTTCTGCATTTTTTATGGTTGATTTTTTTCTGTCATCCTTTTTGTTTTGTTTTTGCTATTACTGATGTTCTCACTCAATCAAGACTATGTCATACCTTATAAGGCGGATTTTTTCAATATAAAAATCGCTATTGAACATACTATCTTGTTATTTAAATATAAAAACTGATGTTGAACGCCAAATCCTAAACCCTAAATGTTAATGTAAAGGTTGCTGTTGGACATGCTGGCCTCTATCTAGTTATTTATGTTGCTGTTTGTTTTTTCCATCCGTTCATAATTCAATGATTAGTCCGGGTAATTTTTTTCCTCTTTGAACCAGAAAATGGATATGGGCCCTTGCCCAAAGATGCATTCTCTACAGTTGCGAAAAGAGTATCCTTATTATTATGTTCTTCTCTTACTGTGTAATAATCCTTCAAGCTCTTTTTCATCATTTTATATGGAGGTTTGTGATTTTGCATATGTTTTTGTAACGACCCAGCCCAAAGTGCAACGTAATGGGCCAAGTCATTTCTTTAAAATGGGTACCCCGGAAGTTAAAGATTTATAGTCCATTCCTACTTATAAAGAGGATCTTCTCCCAGTAGGTATTAGATGTGGGACTAAGTTGAGGGATCTCACAATCCACCCACCTTAGGGAATTTCGTTCCCGAAATGCCTATTCTTGGCCCGTTGCTAGCCCCAACCCACAACCTTTCTGGCCCGTGACCGGTAGCCTAGCCAACGTTTCTAATCCAGCCTACCATCTAACACGGAACCAGGTCGGCTCTGATACCATTTGTAACGACCCAGCCCAAAGTGCAACGTAATGGGCCAAGTCATTTCTTTAAAATGGGCACCCCGAAAGTTAAAGATCTATAATCCATTCCCACTTATAAACAGGATCTTCTCCCAGTAGGTATTAGATGTGGGACTAAGTTGAGGGATCTCACAGTTTCATTGTTGTATTGTCTATTTTGTGTTTTCGATGCGACTTTTCTTGCAAAGTGATTCCGGAGGAATGATAAATTTTAGATAGTATCTGTTCTGGTTCCATGCGTTCGTTCTTTAGCTATTATAGATATGAAGAAGCCAAAGCACAAGGAGTGGATAATTATGATAGGGAATTGGAGGATGTAATTGACAGACTTATTGTTGAGTGTGATCGGAAAATTCAACGGGCTCTTAAACGATTGGAGGATGAAGATGCAAAGGCTGCAGTTGCCATATCTGTTTCAGAAGTCACCCTGGTAATACACAAGTATCTGGTTTCTATATTTTATACCGTATATTGCTTTTATGTTAATCTTTATCTTTGGTCAAATGCAGTCCCCGAAATTGTAGATTTATCAAATCAAATCAAAGAAAAGCTTAAGGAGGTTGACGCTTTAGGTAATTGTTTCATTGTTCATGTTTTATGTACCAGATTTAATTCATTGGATTTTCACTTTATCTATTTCAACTAAGCACATAATCATATATGAAAAAAATGATGCAGCATGTAAATAGTAATAGTAATGGAGTATATGTGAAAACATGGATAGAACGCAAGAAGGCAATGGCTCTTCGTTTGCAGTTTTACTTGGAAATACTGTTGCTGTTGACACTTTAATATCTTAAAATTCGATAATAAGAGTTGGTCTTTTCTCTGTAGTTAGTGAGGGAAGATGATGGATGAAATCTCTTTAAAAATTTTAGTTACGTGGGTACCTTAGTATTGTTTTTCCTTTGTCAATTACGTCATTTATTATCTAAAAGCCATAGTTAGTGATGGGGAGTGATGCTGTTTTTCTGACAGATCTGGAAGGCAAGACAGATGACAAAATAAGGGCATTGGAGTTGGTGGAAGAACTCAGAGCCAAAAGAGCTGACAAACAGGTGATTTAGTTTTCTGGTATTTTGGTTTGATCTTTGCTTTCTGTTTATCTTTTATTGGTTACTTATTGATTTTGCACGTACATAAAAAGGAATGCACTTTGTGACCTACTTTTTCTCATCTGAGAGCCTGATTTTTGGATGCAGTCCATGCTTCTTTTGGATGCTTTTAACAAGGATAGAGCTTCTTTACCTCAGCCTCTTCAAAATCCTCCAGCATTGGCACCTCCGTTAGTAATTGCTCCTCCTGATGCTCGCACGCAGGAAATGATAAATGAGAAACTGAAGAAGGCAGAAGATCTTGGTAAATATCAATAAACCTTCATGTTTGGCACATAATCTTATCCATTGGAAAAATCGGAGTGGCGATTTGCATTTAGTTATACATTGGACAGAGATCACTCATATTATTGTTTGTCAACATCTGTTTGGTTGTATATCTATGAGTTAAGATCTTTAAATGATGCATACTTTTTTGCCGACAATTGCTTTAATAATATTTGTCTTTATGTGATTTTGTGTTGTCAAAGTTTTGTCTGCTTCTTAATGTCCATGTTGTTTCACATAACCTTCAAGTCTTCTTCCTGCTGCATGAATTCAATATTTGTTTTACTTGGAGAAAGCAATCTCTTCTCAACAGCGCCTTTGTTTTTTGATCCAAATGGCTTTCTGTTGGAAAGGAACATATTTGATAATGGAAGCATTCTCTGTCTCTGCATTTGACTGTTTTGTATTCTTTACTTTACCCATATATTATACATTGCAGGTGAACAAGGAATGATTGATGAAGCACAGAAAGCATTAGAGGAAGCTGAAGCATTGAAAAAGGTTTTTCTTTCTTCTGGCAAATTTTATTCTAAGTTATTTTACCTAATTTTGAATCTTTATGGAATTTGATTCCTATAATAAAAAGTTTTTGTGTGTTTCATTTTTTGTTCTGTTGGTATTAATCTGTGTCATTTTGTGAACTGCAGCTTGCTGCAAGGCAGGAGCAACCAGTTTTAGATGGATCAAAGTATACCCCTGCTGATGTTCGAATTGTAAGTTCTATTAGAGCAAAAAAGTGTGTTTATTTGTCAAAATTATACATCTTGACTCTTTGGTTGCATCATTTATTTCTTTCCTAAGCCTTGCCTCAAGCTATTCTGTTTTTTTCAGACGGATCAAAAACTACGTGTTTGTGATATTTGTGGTGCATTTCTGAGCGTTTATGACAGGTATTCTCTTCATATTTTGTTTTTACTTTCATAGGTGTGTTTAGCATTTCTGTTTGGACATGAAACTATGGCAAAATGTTTAGATTTCAAGTCCTCAGATTTTGACTAGGAAATTTATAACTCCTTGTTACCGGCAGGGTTTTTGGTCCAGTTTTACGAGGAAATTTGCTGCTAAAGGATGTGCGTCTTTTTTAATTTCTATATTTTCTTGTGGTTTACAACTGTTGTGATGTTAGGGTTATTTATCAAAATAAGGGTAGCTTTCTTTTTTCTTTTCTTTTTCAATCCCAATGAATGTTTTTTACTTTGTCATGTATCAGTGACCGTCGACTAGCTGACCATTTTGGAGGAAAACTTCACCTGGGATATATGCTAATTCGCGAAAAACTAGCTGATCTTCAGGTGAGATAGATATTTTTTGGTGCGTGTTTAAGCATTTGAGTTCATTTTAAACGGGATCTTAATGTGGATGCTTCTTTTTCCCTTTTTGAAAATTTGGCTGTATTTCTCTACTGCTTTGAAGTTGGATCTCTGGACCTCTTGATTCAGATGCTGTGGTATACTGTTGCATTCTTCTCTTGATTATCTGTAGAATGTCGAGTGAGTTACCTCAATCCTAGAAGAAAACTTTTATGATTTTGTAGAAATTGTTTTACAAATTGGTCCTATAATGAATTTTATCCTGGTGGGAATACAAGCATCCTGGTGGGAATTAATCACAGGCAATTTGAAGTATGAACTTGTGAGATTAGAATAGTGAAATTTATATGTGAAGATGTTGAGCACATGCGATCACGATTACCCTATTGGATTTTGTAAACTCAGTGTATGTGGCAAAATGACTGTATTTCTATTCCCTGTTTGAAGTACATTTGTTTATATGGGCCTGGGGAGCTGTCTTATGGGCCATTCCACAGTAAGTGCATCTGAGTGGTCCTTTATCCATCCATGAGACTTTTAGATAATAGTTCTTAATATATTTGAATTGAGCCTGCTATTATTGTAATGGTTATTAGGAGTTGGTATTTCATTGTGATTTGAAACTTTTGGAGGCAGCTTATCAGAACAATTGGAATTTTTCGGGGATTGGATGCAGTACTAATTCCTGACATGTACAGTATGAAAATTTCATTCTTGATTCTACGAAAATTTTTATGAAAGCATTTCATTTGCTTCTATTCCTTGGAAGTTTCATTTTACCAAAATGTATCCTCATTTCTGGCCTAATTCTGTTTTTGATGATTGATCCAACCTCCTATATTGGTTAATGAGGCTTAGTTAGCTAGTTGTGCACACTTCCTATTGATGGTTTTTGGGTATGAATGGAATCCCGATTGACATTTGTACATGAGTTTGCTGGACCTTAGCTACTTGAAAAATGATTTTTTAAAAAATATTATTGAAGACAAAGGGGTAGCGATGGTATCAAGAAGGGCATCCGGCCATCCAAAATTTTGTCATTTGTAATTACATGGATCCTTAATTTAGAATCCATATCCCCAACACCCTTTGGGTATTTGGAAGAAGAAGATTGAAGACTTTTCTTTACTAAGTGCAATATTTTTTGTGTTCTTGATGTCATGTGGTTAGTCGAGATTCTATATGTCCCCTGCACCTTGTGTTTGACATTTATTTGGTTTGTGCATTATTTTTTGTGTTCTTGAGGTCTTGTGGTTAGTTGAGATTCTGTGTCTTGTGTGTTTGATATTTATTTTGACAACAATTTTTGTACTATTTCTGTGAAGTTTGTGGCACCAACCAATGTGTCGGTCTTCATTTCTGTTTTTTATCCCTAGTCCATATTAGTACTTTTAAAGATGAACACCATATCAGGTAGTTCTTTGGTGCAGTGAAAGCTTGATGTTCTTCCTCAGGTTCGTACTTGAATGATTCTTTGTGATCTTGATAATGATGTGAAATTATTTTAATTTACAGGAAGAAAGAAACGAAAGCAGGAAGAAGGCTGAGGAGGAGAAAAGGTGTCACTCTGTCCTGAGTTCTTGTTATAATATATAAAATCCCATGTGTTTTTTGATAGGCATTTCTCTCTTTCTTTCAGATCAAAAGACCACAATCGTGATGATGACAGAAGACAGAGTAGCAGGGACCGGGACCGTGTCAAGGAAGACCATGGCAGCAGCCGTGACAGGGCAAGAGATTATGACCGCCGTGGTCGAGGTTATGACAAAGGTCATGGGTATGTGAGGGAAGGTGATCGTTCTCGTAGTTATGATGATTCAAGGATTCGCAGAAGGTCACGCTCTCCTGTAAGGGATAATTCTCGAGAATATGACCGCCACAGGTATCAAGTTGGCACGTGTGTATTCTGATTATATACAACTTTATGATTGTGTTTTCTGACATTTTCTTCTGCATCATGAAAATTATTAGACAAAACATGTTATCTTGCTGTTGTCATTTTTTCATTAGTGAAAACTTGCTACTCAGATTTTACAAATTTTTTTCAACCACCTGGCCTAAGCTAGAGGATACCTTCCTCTGGCACAATTCCAACATCCATCTTTTTTGCTCTAGTACCATGTAAATTAGATGATTTAACTGGTGCCAACAAGCCCTTTAGGAAAGGAACCATTTAATAATATTTTCATTTAATGAATCCGAAGTATAATTGTATGGGAATTTTAAAATTAGGGATAATTTAGATACATGTTCATCATAACCGATATTGCAGAAGGGCTTTACTGGTGCTGCTTATGTTCTTGTAAGGCATATCTTTGTTAATGGTCCAGGAGTTGGTTTTATTAGTGTCATCAGATGATTATTTTGTTTGCTGAGCATTTGATTTAGCAGGATAAGTAGGCTTCTGCCTGTAGATATGAATTGTTACTGTCGAAGTCTGCTTTTTAATCATTTGGAGCTAAAGCAATTCTTTCCTGTCTGGTTGCAGGCGTCGTGACCGATATAATCGTTACTAAGCTGCATTCTGCAATGACCTTTGGGGTTTCATCGATCATGCAAGTGTGTGGAGATGCCTTTACAAAAGTAATATCATTTTGGTTGTGTTAATGTAGGTAGTTTATCTCTAGCAGTAGTTCGTACGATATAATTATATGAGGTTACCTTTTTACATAGCGCATGTCTTGGCCGTGTTATCTTCTATGCGGATTCAGAACTGAACTATAAAAAACTTTACACTGTTCGGTAGTGTGCCCGTTTGGATGGACTATTTTAATTTTAATGTCAAATAAGCTGACCGGACATATTATCTGCCTTAGGGTTGCATCCCTGTTCTTTAAAGTGATTCGGATTAGGGTTTTCATATTTGAAAGTAGTTATCAATATCAGTAGTCATCAATAACTGTGTTGACAACCAATTTTGGTTCTTGATTTTGTGTGGTAGAGGTTACCCAGAAGGTGAACTCCATACTCTTGAAGTTATGTAGTTAAAACCATTTTCTTATCCAGTGCTACGGGGAGCCTGCGATTATTTTATGCGAAGCCTACGGGTTGTGGAAGAAATGAAGGCTGAACGAGTCGCCTAAAGAGAGATCTTTTTACAACATTTTTCGTCTTCGTTCTACTTTATATGTCTTGAAATGGTACGTTCCATTAAACAAAGAATAAACAACCTTCGAGATTTTTTTCTTTTTATTTAAAGGAGAATAATACACAGAATGAAAACAAAATGCTCCATTTTTTGAAAATGAATTCTTATTTTGGTAGAGCGAAGGCTGAGTTATAAACATTTTAAACTTAGAAGCGTGTTTATTGAAAAACTTGCCCTTTGTTTATCGCCGCTAGCCTGTCCATTGACGCTTAAATAGAACATAAAACTAGTCAAAGTTTTTGCCAAAAGGCAGGCATTGTATAAATTAATTTTTTAAAAATATTAAGATCAACATTTTTAATTAAATATTTTTTAATAAAAAAATACATTGAAGAAAATTAAATAAATATAAATAATAACATAAAGGTCTATTATTTATCTAGATTATAATTAATTATATTTTAAGAATATTTTATTATAGATTCGATTGTAATTTAGTTGGTTGAAGTTAAAAATTTTCTTGTTACATAAATATTTGATATGTTATGAAAGTGGTGTTGGAATCCTTCGAAGGTAGACGAGAGACGACAAAGGAATAAAATACAGAAGAAATTATGAAAAATGAAACTCTCCAAAGAGCAAGCGTGGAACTCAAAAAAGGTATGGCATGGGCGAAACGACGATGGATTAAATAAGCTAGTAATAAGATGAAGTATATCATAAATTATGAAAAGTAAGAGATGCCTTACAAGAGCTATGGAATGCGAGATGTTCTCAAGAAGTGCAAAAGCTGGAGTGCACACTACCAATTTTCCATGAAAGCCACCAATTCTTCATTGTCGAATTTCATTCTTTAGTACTTGAACTGTTGTCAGCTGTGGTTTCTCTAGAGCTAGGTGCCAAAGGACCGCCTTTGATCCTTTCACTGGCCTGCTGGTGAGCACGAGGAAGTTGATCCGAGATATGGGTTTGTGGGTTTTGGTGCTGATGATGTAGCATTTGTTTCGGTGGGTGCTGAGAATGGATTTGAAGCTGCTGCAGCTGGTGGGCGGCCAAAAGCGTGTTGTTTTGAGGATAATACTGCTGAGTGACCCCTCCAAACTGGGATCCATAATTCATTTGTCCTCCATTTGGCATCGCCTGCCCTGTCACCAACTTCAGACGTTGAACTTCCTCCCGCAAAGCATCATTTAGGGCTGCATAGCATGTGATTTAGTTAAGGCCATTTTGAGTTTTTCCCATATAAATGCAAAACCTTTCCATTGCAGTGAAAACTTCACGACTCACGTAAACTTGGAATTTCAAGACCAATTCAGAAAGTAGTACATCAAATTCTAACGACTAAAAGCAGTTTTCTGACTTCAAGACTGCTCGCACGAGCATACATGAAGATATACAAAAGAATAAGAAGATATAAAAAACAGCATGTAACCATCAATACTAATATACTATAGATAATGGGTGCTTCCAGCATATATGTACATCTTAAAATTAGGCAAAAAAAAGAACACATCAAATGACTTACCGTCCTGCAAGTGCACCTGTTGCTCCATTGTTTGAAGGCGCAACTTTAGCTCACTGTTCTCAGCAGTCAAAACTGTTGTGTCCCTCTGTGAAAAGAAATAATAGTGAAGGGTTAAGGGCACGCAAACAAGAAAGAAGAAACCTCCGGACAAAGCTGCAAAATGCAATGCTTCACATTTTAGTCAACTTCTAATTTTCCACATTCTGCTCACTTTTTCTTTGGGGAGGAAAAAGTAGAATGCTTAACCAGACACGAGCTTACGTTGAGATAAAATTAAGATGATCTGGTCAACTCAAAAATATAGGCATAATTATCATGAAGATCATTTGTCTAATTAAAAACTGTGTAACTCAACTATAAAGAAAACAATGAGTCATATTTGAAGAAACACAATGCCCTTAGTTGGAAGTTCAGTGACCAATCCTTTCCCATCATCATTTTGACAATCATTAAATATCTATGCAAATGATCTCGACATTTTGCAAGAAAGATCCAGCATGCCTATGTATATCTACAATGAGAAGACTTGTAACGATTCGTTACAGGTAGTGTCAGAGCTTGGTTTCCTACTAGCTCACAATTTATGACTCAAGTACTTTATTGAAAAGTCCAGTATTTATCTTTTCTTAATATTTCGTGTTGTTAATCAACGAATTTTTTGCTAATAAACCCAAGTCATAACTTAAAAACATATTAACCAAAAAAAAAAATGATGTTTCAGATGGCATGCATGCGTAGACCGTCAAACCAATCTACTCAGTTAAGTTTGAACATGTAAAATGTATTGGCTCATATCTTAGTGGTCATACAAGGACTGGCACAAGCTTCAACAAATACTAACTCTATTGTTTAGAATATTGTCCAATGGTTACTGAAAGTGGTAGTTGGAAATGGAGCCTCGAACTAAGGAGTGGGTCCCACCATACCCACAGACAATGGTTAGGGGAGTGCCCAAGAGCAGGCTGGTTTAGTGGACTCGGGCAGGTGAGGGGGGCTTCTGAACTGAGTGCCACCAATAGTCAGACAAGTGTTGTCGCGAGTTATTGATGATAGTGATTACTATACTGTGGGAAGTTTAAGAAGAATAGAGCTGAAGTATTTGTTGGAGGGACTGATCCAATGAAGGCTGAGAGTTTGATAGACATCACAAAAAAAGCTTTGAGGGCTCTGTCCGTGCCCCCCCCATCAAGTGAGATTGGCAACATGTATGTTTTAGGAGGAAGCATCTTATTGGTGGAAGTACATAGAGAAAACTACATTTCATCGACATAAACCTTCTCCCATCACGTAGGCAGAATTTGTGGCAGCTTTCAATGGACAGTATTTTCCGAAGCCTATTGTCCAAAAAAGAGCGTTGGAACAACCCAGTCCAAGGGGAAAACTCACTCCGGGAATATGCTAAGAAGGTTTTACAGTTGGAGCGTTTTGCACTTGGAATTCTGGCAACCTAAAAGGCCAAAGCTAGACAATTTTTTGGGGGGATTGAAGTCAGAATTGAGGACTTAGATTGCTACGCGCCAAAGAGTATGATAACAGAGGTGATCGACTTGGCCACTACTCAGGAGTTGGTGTTGAGTACGATTGTGCATAGAAGCAGGGGAAGGTTACTTCATTGCAAAAGAATGCCAACCCTCTCAGTAACCAAAACAGGGCAGCAAGGCACAAACAACAGAGCCACCAGGGTAACATAAAGGGGAGCCTTAAAAGGAAGCGTGAGGATACCCAGTTGAGGCAATGCCCTACTTGCAACAAGATGCATTCAAGGAGATGCAGGGAGCCCCGTAGGTGCTACAATTGCGGGAGGATGGGCACTTGCAGATGGAGTGTCGTCAACCTTCGAAGTAATAGCATGAGCAGCCCGAGAAGGGTAAGGCACTAGCTCCTATTCGCCACCCGACACTTGCACAACCGGCAGACAAGGGGAGGACGCTGAGGAGGATGAACGTACTACTCGAGGTAAAATTCTAATCTAAGGAGTCATTGTGGATGTTTTATTTGATTCGGGATGTGCACATTCATTCATTTCATCTCGATTAGTTAAGAGTTGAGGACTCCAAGCATCTCCATTTTCCAAGTCCTATATCACTACTACAACGGGAGACGATGAAGTCACCACGTTGGGATTGACTAACCTATCCTTAGATATATAAGGAAAATCCTATATGTGAAACTTTATCATGTATGGGTTAAAAGGATATGATGTACTGTTGAGAATGGACTAGCTGTCTACACCCTAGGCTTTTCTTGACTGTGAAGGGAAGAGAATGGTAAAAAACCTTGTAATTGTGAGATGGGGGTCATTTTTTAAGGGTCATTGCTTGATCCATCTTCTTATATCGTGTCGATTGGTGAGGCAATTGAGCTGTTTGGTGAGGGTTGTAAAGCCTTTATGGCTAACTTACTTGAGTCTGAGTCCAAACCCAAAGACTTGTCCATAATTCCGTGGTTGCAGAGTTTTACGATGTGTTCCCAGACAAACTTTCAGGGCTACCTCCTAAGCAGGAAGTGGAGTTCGTCATTGGCCCAGCACCTAGAATAACACCAATTTCTATATTACCCTACCGCATGGATTAGCATTGCTACCAGGCTTAGTTAAAGTGCACAATGTTTTTTATGCGTCAATGTTAAAAAAATATGTACGGGACGAAGGACACATAATTACAAATTTTGAAAACTTAAAGCTACAATCAGATGTAACCTACAAAGACAGGCCGATTTGCATCCTAGCAAGAGAAATAAAAACACTTCAAAATAAAAAAATTCCCTTGTTAAAAGTGTTGTGGAGGGACCAGGTGTTCAGAGAAAGCAACATGGGAGACTAAGCAATAAATATCAAGAAAATATCCAAATTTATTTGTTGGTTAACCAACTTGTATCATGTACTTGCACGTTGAATAAATGTATATGAATTTATTTTTCTCCCACTTAGTTTTGTTAACGCTTAAAGAACTAACTTAAATATATTAACATAAAATGTCTTGCCCCCTTGTAAGCAAAATCTTAATGATAACTGACTTAACCCTATTCACAAAAAATGAGCGAAGGATCTGCATTCTTTAATGATCCATCCAATCATGAGAGTGATTCTCAATATGTGAACCAACCATCACGAGGGCTACTATTTCACAATTTTGATCCACCTCAACATGGATTGGAGGTAGCTATTGCTTTGGAGCACCTTATTAGGATTTTGCACACAGACGTCCACGTAATGGTAAGGCGACATTTGTACACTATTGCGCAGACCGCCAGATATGCTACGCATTATGCACAATTGTTTTCCCAACAAGGCGGTACCTCTGGTTGGCTGAAAGACTAAGGTAATAATGAATCTTAATCATTCTTTTATCGTTATAATATTTACGATGACGTAAATTTTTATGTTGGGGATATTGTAAAAACCACGAAATAACAATAATAAAAAAATAAAAATAATTTTCTCTGGGGAGGTTGTATGGATAGAATTTATTGTTAAAATTTAGTGGATATTATGGTTACGATGGAAGAGACTTGAGAGAGGTTTCAGTGAGATCTTTTAGGGATCAAATTTTTATGTAGATTATGAGACGTTTTATGAGAGATTTTATGATTGTGATGGTTATCCTAGATCACCTTCAATCGCTAAATAGAGAGGATTGCGTGAAGAGGTTTGGACGCTAGGTAGGCCATTGTCGGCATTGTTCTACTCCCCACCTACTTCTTTTCCTTCTCATCGGTACTCTCTTCATTTTCTTCTTCTTCCTCCATACTTCTTTAGTTATTTTCCTCCTTGTTTATTCGCTAATGGATTAATTACATCACTATTAATCTTTGTATAATATAATTAGTATTTGTGGTTTATTGCATGTCGTTAATAAATTAAGTAATATATAATATTATAAGGAATTTATAAAATAAGGTTAGCATCTTTATCGTGTTTAAAATTAATATTATGTGATTAATATGTCAATCATGATAGAATTATTATTAAACTTTATTCAAGGCTTAACATTAAGCACAAAATAGATAAAGTTGATTATTTTAATAATCGATTAATTAAGACTTGTAATGAGTTATCAAAATTTTGATAACCTTAAGTGTTGGACTATAATAGCATGCTTAAAATAAATAAAGTTTGAATATTTCGTGAGCGATTAATTTAAAATAATTTTACAAATGTTATCCTTAAATTATGATAACACAAATTATTTTAAATAATTTAATGGAATGGGTTAATTAATGGTGGGGTAAATATTTGGAAATAAGTAAAAAGGTTAATCAATTAGTATAGGTATACCCAAATTATTGTTAATAGAATAAGTATCTATTACATGCTAAATTGCTGTTCAATACTGATATTAATTAAAAGTCTTAATTGTGATTTTGATCACTGAGATGGTAATCTTAATATATTTCCTCATTTAAGTGATTGTCGTGTTGAACAAAAATATATTAATGTTAATAATTATATAGATGCTAGTAAGTAGCAATTATTTATCGTCAACTAGTGAATTGTAATTTAAATAATTTGTTTAAAATGTCCAAGGCTGCACTTGAGTGTATAAACCAAGTAATTAAATATATACTAGTAAGTCAATAAATTATTATGTTTTATGAAAAGATTAATAAATATTTGGTTACACTTATTCGCTAGCGGGTTACAATTTGAATTAATTGTTATTAACTTTTGGGTGGTTTAAGCTTTAATATGATTATATATTTATTGATTGATAAATCAATTATTAATTAACTTTGATAAATTCATTATTTTTCTTTGGTGTATGATATTATTCCATGTCGCATTCATGGCATTCATTTAGATCTCATTGTGTACGATCTAATCTAGTTCTTTTTCCTTAGACTAGAGTCCGTTTTTCTGCTCGCGCATCGGTTTAGCTGTGTTGCGATTTGAGGTCCATATAATTATTTAAAATGTTGTATATTCCTTTTGACAACCCTGGTCAACCTGAGACCAAATTTGACCACCATGCACCGAGTGCAACTAGGGTCAAAGAATTGACTTAGTTCGACACGGGGCCGCATATTTAAAATTATTTGAAAGATAAAATATTTGCCTCTATGCCGAAAGGGGTGACACGGGGTAATGGCGCAAGACAACTCATTATGCACTTGTAATACCGAGAGGGTGAGTCAATAACAAATATCGGCAACTACACACCGTAAGCTACGTAGCGTCTATGCACATACATGGGATTATAGTTTGATAGGGCGGCCACCCCTCCCGGCATAATTAGAGTTCAGTATAGGCTCATAATCACTAAAAGACTTGATAAATAATGATATGAAATATATTGACTTGTTTCATGTATTTATACGTCTTAGTGGTTTTATCACTAACGCAATTTTGTGACCGCATGTGAATAGCTTCAGAGTGATGGTTAAGAGTGTAGTTGATGGTTCCCTTACCAACCCAAGTTAAAAGAATTTATGAATAAAATTAGACTTTTTATATTATTTAAGTTATAATTGTGACAATGAGAAACGATTTAGTGGCTGTGGAACTTGTTTTTGTGCAGTTAGTTTACATTATGTTATTGTTGCATGTTATATTTTATATAACATGATTTATTTTATGGTTAATAAATTCTGAGAGATATTTGAATTTCATATTTAATTATTTTCATTACATTATACCTCAACCATAACTATGTGCTATGCTTGCTTTCTTATTTTTATATCCTCCGTATTTTTGGGTAACCCCCGCCAGCTAAAGCAAGTCGTTCCAAGACTTCTCAAAGATCTGACGCATTCATCTAAAAACTGTCTCCTTTGTCACTCCGCAAAAAGTTTTTGTCACTCAATCAACTCTGTAAAATGCATGTCCCACGAATCATGATGTACATTCACACATTCCCATTGCACATGATAGAGTAAAAGATGCTTTGTATATTGAACTACGGTCACTGATTCCCTACCTTTTCAATAAGTTACAAATGATTGGAAAGTCACATATTTAAAACCAGAATACCTCATGTTATTTAAGCAATAAAGGATACATACTATCAAATCAAATAGCACACAAGGGTAGACACATTTAGCTGAAGAAAGACCATATAAAATGCAAATTAGGCCTACATAATAGTGAAATACTGTAAAATAGCCACTATTGATGGATTGCCTCCGGATAATTTTCACGACAGAGACTACTAGGTAATTTTAGAAGAATGTTCAACCCAGCATAAAAAATGTTCTCTCAGCTCAGTTTGAATTGACAAGGATGAGATGAAATATAATGCCCGAATTTACCTGCAACATGGTCAGTTGGGCTGACAATGTAGTTGATTCAGTTTGAAGAGTCTGAACCTTGCGTTCCAATTCAGCAATGTAGCGCATTTTCCTTTCTTTTGATCTCGCAGCAGATTGCCTGTTGGCCCAGACTCTGTACAAAAAAGCTTATGAATCAGGCACATAGCATTCTGATATACACTTATTCTCTACAAATACCTGACAATAAATTATTTTTACCCCAAAATCATACTACCAGCCATAGCAAAACGAACTCACATCATGTTCAATTGGATAAAAATTGACTCGAGAGCATTTGTAAATGAAAATTTTCGATGAAAGCCGATGACATGTAAATCCTGAAATCACATATTGACATTCTGGACAGAGAAAGAGGTTTATGGCAATAATAAATTCTTTTATTTTTCTTCTACTAGATTCAAGCAAATAACGTATGGATACAACAAAGGGGCTATTGTGAAAAAATGAAAAATGATTTGGTAGGCAACCATGAATAAAAAGCCACCATCAAGATGACGTTCAATACCGAAGATAATAGTACTGCGTAAAGTCATCTCATCTCGTCCAATGGAAAAAAAGAAATGGATGACGAACCCGATGAGGCAACAACAAGTCACAGTCGAACTAGGCTCAACATAAGCATATCAAGATACCCCAAGCATTCGAATATAAGATCAAACACTTTAAGAAGCTCATAGAGTAAATTACAATCCAATAATTTACATTCACCGATCATTGACGCTCTATGAACAACATTCTAGCACAAAGGTGGCAGAAAACGAAATGTATAAAAAGCTACCTCTTTGCACGTTTCGGGTCAATCAAAGCAAGATCCGCCAGTTTCGCAGCCGAAATTGCCTTCTTCGCCTCGGACACCGACATCCCCTCCGACCCACCGGCAGTCAACTCCGGCTTCACCAAAGGCGACCCGTCCATCGACTGACTATGCTGGTGCCTCACCCGCGGCCGCTCGTTCCCGACGCCGGCGGCCACCGCCTCTTCAACCGAAACAGCACCACCCCCCACCGCCCCAATCTGCAACCCGGACGTCGCCGACGAAGACGAGAACTTCTCCATGTCAATGTACATGGAGAAGAGGTCGTCGTCCGCCTCGTCGGAGAGGGACAGCCCGTCCGACGCCCCGCCGCCGACGAAGCCCAGATCGCTGTCGAAGCTGATGTCGTCGGGCAGGCCCAAGATCTCCGAGTGCGCGCGCCGGTGGCCCCTGCTCCTCGGCGGGCAGTCCGGCATCCTGCTCACGTCATGGCTAAACTCCTGAGAGCTCGTCGGCGACGCGTACGCCGGGAACCGCCCGCCGGCCGGCGGCGGCAGCCCCCCGCTGCCGTTGGCCGGCGACTTGTCCTTCTCCATTGTTACCACGCAGCCTCACATGGAAAAGCCGCCGGAAAAAACGGCGAGAACAAGCCGTACAAGGGACCTCCGGGGACGAAACGAAGAAGTGAGGGGAAAGATCGAAGCTTTCATCGGAAAAAGCAGGAGTGGAACCGATCCGGCGGGTGGCTTGGGTAAAGGTGGAGTCTTTGGTAGGAGGTGCTGGTGGCGATCGGCGGTGGGGTGAGGGGAGATCTGAGAGGCAGGAGGTTGACAACGACCAGCGTTAGTGGTTATAAACGGAGAAGATGGAAATTTACGATTAACGTTGACGTTCTTCCCACGTTAAACGCGCTGGTTGGGATCAAATTTGATTAATTAATTTGTTAATTAATTAATCATGAATAAATTTATAAAAATAAATATCAAACAGTTTTTTTTTAGAATAAATATGTGAGCACAAAGAATTTGGTAGAAGACCCAAGGAGCTGAATTTGTGTCTTAACGCAATAATGTATTTGCTATTGAAATGTTAAGGCGGAATATTGACTTTAATTCTTATAGTAATTATTATATATAAACAAAATAATGGAAAGTATAAAAGAATGTATAATTGAGTGAATAGAATATTAATATTTCAAGCAATTAGTATGTGTTATTAGACTTATAAAGCATTAAAAATAAAAAAAATTAAGATATTTTTGTCCGACCGATGCTTCGTCTCCTTGCCGGTTGTGTATAATATGTCACTTTGGTTTGGTAGTGAAGATCAGAATGTAGTTTAATTCAGTGGCTGTGGAAGGATATTTCAGATATAATGAGCCGCGTGATTAATTGATTTAGGTTGGGATTAGATGGAAGATCTGATTTAACATTTCGACAGGAGGATTATTATTATTTATTTTTGCAAGGGGGAGTTGTAGATGTAGTGAAAATCACTTGAATGAATATTGATTTTCAAAAATATAATTATATTTTGAAAATATACTTTATTAAATTTGACTTATAAGATAATCTTAAATATGAAATGAGATAAGGCGTGAATGATGTTCCATTAAACATAGCCATCCACTGGCAAACGCCACGCTCCCATATTCTGCCTCCAGACCAAGTCCATAACCTCTCGGTAACCCAATCTTTCTTTTTCGTAGCTTTTAAATTAAAGAAACATGTTTTTTCATCCACAGACCATACCGTAGTTGCAACTAACAATCTTCTCTTATATGCAGCCCGTGTTAACGATGGTTTTGTGGTGATATTTTCTATGAGCACCAGTAATTTTACATTATAGCTTTAAGGACGGTAGTAGATGGCGACGACCAAATTCTTCACATTCTTTTTTTCAAAGCCAAAAAAATTCTATTTGTGCATTGTAAACACTAAATGCGAGGGTGTGGATGGCGCAATTGGCCGTCGCCCATCGCCACGAAACACGCTTGTTTTAGCAAGGAGATTAGGCGAATACGCCACAATTAAATGAGAGCGTTCGGAACAATGTTGAAATTTTCAGCGAAGCTATACAGACTAAAGAGTCAAGCCAGCGGCGTCGACACGAAGAAAATGACATAAAATAACGGTTTATACCTCATAAAGATATGAACTCACTCAAGTTCTATTATTGGTCCAACATCACCTATGCAGGCTTACGTACAAGTGCCGCTAGAACTTGTTGCAGGAAGCAAAAACGAGTTTATATGAATGCATTCCAGGATAAAGTTTGACTACACGTCTGAACTCGGGCGTTTTCAAGTCTGAACATCACATCCTCTCTGGCAAGTACTTTGGGGCTTCGACAGGTAAATATACTCGTATTTCTGGACAACAAAAAGTGGCAGTTCTCTTAAGCACGACGCCTTGGCATGTATCAACACTTTACAAACTCAAATGGCGGTCGGAACTTTGTGCATTAGCACCCGCATTTTCGCAAGTTTTGTTCTGCAAATGAATATCGTTAAGCTCATAGGCACATAGGTCATGTATTTATATATGCAGTCATCTTCAAACGAATTTCTCAAAGATGATACGCGGGCAATAAATTGAATAATAGCGCAATCTTAACAAAGAATCTAGAGCAAGAGGGGCAATATAAACACAAACCAAGACGGGGATCATTTCTCATACGCTTTTCTGAGATTACTCGCGTGCCCATCTTACATTCACGGCATCAAGTGCAATTTTCAACAGACAAGGGTAGTAACCTGGTAGTTAAGCGACTTATCTGCACATCCTTTTGCGAAAAAAGCAGGAGCTTTCAACTACAAAAAATATTTCATTTCAGTATTCGACTCATTCAGTGGCTGACCTGGGATATCGTGTTAGTTCTACAAGTCACCCGCCACGAAGGCTACAGCAGGCAACATTCGATGAAGCCAAGCAAAACTTGACACAATGAGAAACACGATTGCAAAACTGATCTTGCGAATAAAGTTCTACCTAGTGCATGGATTATCCTCGTGGAATCCCTTCAGAGCCATGGTACCATTGTTGTCACCACTTTGTTTTAGGAGGACGGAAATGTTAAATGACAATGGTTGTCAGTCTCACAGTATTGATATGTCAACCATCACACTAATTCCCAATCACCCACAATTAACGAAGCATACCAGAAGTATGGCACACATATTTCAAAGAGACATCAAGCTCTAGCATGTCCTAGATACTGGTACTAACCAGTCCAATCCCGCTACTTTATCTAACAGAGATTCAAACAAAGTATTGGCTGTACAGGAGTGACCAGTAGTTTGCCACAATTATAAACAGATGGTTGTCGATGTGTAATTAAGTGTTATTAGATAGGATAAACTTTCTTCCTGTTTTTTTTGTTTAATTAATTCATCACTCCCTTACCTAAAGAATTGGAAAAGAACTTAGGCTTCTCTTCATTGTCGCTAAAATCTCATACAAAAAAAGACTTCAATTGTTTTACCGGAACATACAAATATTGTACTTGATTACCTATCCTTGTAATACAAAACATCCGCACTACATGAGTTTACCGGAGAAAAATAGTAAGACCACCTAATGACACCAATCTCAACAATATACAATAAAGATAAGACACCTCCAGGTAAAATATTCATCTCAACTCTGAATTTCACAAACACTCACTAATGGTCATTAATTTCGGACATATATTAGTATAATTAAGCAAATAATGATAGGAAGGGAAACAAATAATTTGTCAAAAGAACAAAACATTAATCTAGACAGGCAATACAAATTAATGGTATTAAGCATTCAATTCACACACAAAGGTTTAATATATAAGCGCTGAAGAAGAGTACTAGATTTCTCACATCATTGTATCATCAAACGAAAAATCAAAAGTAATCTTCAATTTTTAACTTAACTTCAAAGCTACATTCAAGGTAAAATTCCTTAATGCCCCGAACCCTACCTATTATATTGATTAGAATGCCTGATTACATCTAAACCTACTGAATTAACCTCTGTTCAAGGTGAAACATCAAATAGAAGTCGCTTTCGAATCAAAACACAACACGTCCCCCAACTTGCAAATGTTATAAGATTTCTAAGTTAAGCTTAGCCAAAACATGACAGGGTTCACCCCCCCCCCCCCCCCCAAGCTAGGAAATTATTTTAACAAAGCAGTCATAATAACAGTAAAAAAGAAACATCTAAGTTCCACCGCAATGCTAAAGGACGCTGCCAAATGTAAGGCTAAAGAAATATTGGTAGGACAGAAAAAATTCACAACAGCATCACACAAACAAATTTGTTATCCATGGCACACTATGGAACAAACAACATAAAATTTTCTGGTTAGAGATTGGGAAGATAGAAAATACCTGATCCACATACTTCTTTATTGCTGATTATTAGGTCCTTGCATTCCTTGAGCATTTGCTTGTTGCTGCTGCTGCTGTTGTATTTGCATTAAGAGACTGGCTGCAAATTGAAGAGTTGACTGGTACCGTTGGTTTTTATCTGCCTCATTGTCTGGCTGGCCCTGTCCAGATGCTGAAACAGAAGGCTGAAGTTGCAGCACACGATTGGGTAACTCAGCATTCGAATTATCATATACGCCAAAATGAGGTTGTGAAGTGACTGTGCCTTGAAGTGCCCCGGGAGTAACAGAAGGCATTGGTTGTTGAGGAAGTGGAGGGCGGAACATGTCCAATGGATACTGTTGTGCAGCTTGAGGGACACTCATCTGAACTCCTTGAGTGGGCACCACATTGTTATTCAATGAAGCAGAAGAATTGGGGCCAGTTAGTTGCAGGTTCCTGGCTGCATCATAAAGTTGTGTACCACCATTCAAAATTGCTTGCGCTGGAAGTTCGGCAGCACTAACAACAGAAGAATAGGTCGGCATCTGAGACAAGATAGAACTTTGATTATATTGATGACCTAATTGCTGCTGAGATACAAGACTTGATTGGTCATCTTGCCTCCAACCATGAGTCTGTACAACCTTCTCAGGTCCAGCAGCAGCAGGATAAGAAGGCAATGGTGGTCGTACAGAAGAGGCTAAAGCTATTTGAGCACTAGTTACTGCAGGCTGTGCATTGGATGGTACAAGAGCAGCTAAAGTGGCAAGAAGTTCAGGTGTCAAACCAACCCCTGGTTGAGATTGACCAGCAGGAGCGCTACCTCCATAATCTGTAGTTCCAGGCAGCAGTGCCTGGGATTCATCAGCACTAGCTAACAGCGGTTTAGAACTTCCAATATGAGAAGTGGACTCGTCATGCAAGATCCTTCCATAGTTCATTTGCAAACCATGATCCTCTCTTTGCGCACCCAAACTATAATCATGCTGGGTGGATACTGGTGGTCTTACCCGGTATTCAGAATTTAATGTTGGGGAAACCAGATGCTGTGGTTGTGTTGAAGGCAATTTAAGAACCACACCATATAGACGTTCTGGACCAGACACATTGAGAACTTTAGACAGGAAATCAGATGGCGGAACCAAAAAGAATGTTGTTCCATCATCAAGTTTGGCAACGCCAGCTCTATTTCTAGAACCGAGGTAGCGCAAAAACTCTGTGTATGAAGCAAAATCATCTTCACAGTCGGGCAAGAAGTAAACAATGTCAAAACCTGTAGCATCTGCGTAATGTTTTGTGAGCATATCCAACCCAGTCTTGGCTGAGCAATTCACAACATCAGGCCTGCAAAAAGGTTAGAAATTTTACAACACCGTAAAAACCACAAAGATGGATGGATAGAATAGAAGAAATCTTTTTCTTCCACTTGATACCCAAAAAGTGTTAGGAACATGGATTGGATCCTAATCTAGGATTTATGTGATTACAAATGGCAAAATTTAGGATGGCCGGATGCCTTCCTGATGCCAACCCTCCTTTATCCATGCATGGGATTGGCAAAGCACAAGCATTGGCAATATTCTGAATATAATAGAAGAAATATGAAAGAAAAAAAATGTAAGAAAAAACTTACAGCTGTGAGTCTATTCCTTTCCCAACAGATACACATCGAGCATGACACACAGGGCTTCCACCTTTAGCAATAACACCACGCCAACAGTAATCAATCTCGGGCAAACTTTGCTGATCACTGTAAGGACGGTCTAAACTATGCCCTCTGCCAATTAAAGGACTATCATGAATTGGAACTTGAACATTGCCGTCAGTTGACGGGCCATCAAGCCTTGACCTCTTTGGTTCCCTTTGAAAAGAATTTGCTTCATATCCGTCCCACACTGGTCTTACGGAAGGCCTCATTCCCGAAGCTGGAAGCATACCAGAAGGAGGAGAAGAAAGACTCCTCCAATTTGAACCCAGTGGACCACTGAAATCATTGTATGAGTCAGGGCCAGAATACTGTGGCTCAAAGCTGCGTGGACCAAATGGCCGTGTGTATGGCCCAGGTATTGCATTAGTAGGGGATGGACCATGAAAATTACTTGGTCCCATTTGACGAGGATGGCCTACCAAATCCACAGAGCCAGGGCCAAATGATTGTTCGTTAAAATGCATATCAGGCCTCGAACCTCTGATTCCTGGATAAAAGGAAGAATCATCCTTCCCAGGTGCAAAATCACTGCTCGAAAACATTATATGGATCCTCGGGTCATTAAATAGACGACCTTGTAAACCCTCCTTAGCACGGCGAGCTTCATCAACACTTCGAAACTCAACAAAAGCATAATGCCTTGATGGAAAACTTTTGATTCTTTCAATCTCACCAAACAGAATCATAGCATTATGAAGCATTTGCTCATCCATCTGAACAGATAGAGGGTATCCTATCCAGAGTATGTTGCTTGGTTGCCCTCTTCGTCCTCCCACAGACTGACATGATTTTAAAATGCGAGATAAATGAGACTTCCAGAAAATTCCACTCTAAGCTATACAAATATAATTATAGAATGTTTTGAATATCAGGTATGATATAACTTGAAGGAAAATTAACTTTATTAAAAGTCAATGATTGTAATCTATTCCATTACAAAAAGTATTCTTCCATGAAGAAGCAACTACAAAATACTGTTCCACATTAGTAACCAGGGAGAAGAATAAATACATTTACTGATTGCCTCCATGCTGCATCAGATACAGGTCCTCTTTTATTGTTCATTTGTCCATCTCTTAAATCCCGATAGTCAGACCAGTTATCCTGGATAAATAAGAAAAATATCATGTTTCAGTCAAAAACACGTCCAAAATAAATTAAAACCATATTGTTAAAAAAAATATTAAAACTTGACAACACTTGCATATTTCATGTCTAAAATTAAAGATAATAAATATATACATACTCTTCGTGAAGGCTGAGACCTCAGATAATCAACCCTTATCAGCTCTCCATCTAACTGCTTTCCGTTCATATTTTTCACAGCTACCACAGCATCATCCAACTTATAGTAGTTAACAATAGCAGTATTGCGGTCTCGGAAGAATCTCAACTCTTCAATTTTCCCAAATTTTTTGAATTCATCTTCAAGCTGCTCTTTCGTAACATTCAAACCAATTGCACCAATCCAAACACTTTTTCCAGGTTTCGACTGTATATTTAAGGGGGACAATATTAATTAAGAATTCATGAAATTTAAGAAAAAAGGCACAAAATATTTCTGCATAACACTTAGTTGCATGAAGAATTATGTATGTTTTACTCATAATCAAGGAGACTTTCCATAATGACAAAATAAATATCACAGAAGCCAGTATAGATGTGATGCACAGTCCAATAGGTAGTAGATACAGTATACTATAATTTCTTCTACTAGTATTATATATTTTGTAAATTTAGTTAATGTATAAATTATGATAATAGCAGAGATTTATTTCTACATTTGAAAAATGTGATATCAATGTTTGCTAAAAGAAAATGTCCCCCCCCAAACAATGACTATATTGATGAATTAATAGTGGCATATTGGCACATTTGTGCTTGTTAATCTTCTTGCTTCTATTTATTTTTTATAGTTTTTGCTGCACACTACTTTATTAAAAAATTTAACTGACTTTCTGCTTAAAACTTGGGGCACATAGATCAGTGTCCACAAATCAAAACTAAATAAACCATCTCAACTATCAGCAACAACAAGGAAATAAGGCTAATTATATTCTCAGTGATCGACTTGTTAAACCTTGAGATTTTTTAGCACTTGCGAAAAGTTGAAGTTTGATGTATATCAATGTTTGTGGAAACAACTCAAATAACTGGAATTAACAGCATTCCCTAGGAAGTTATCATCAGCCGGGAAATAATAACATGAAAAAAGAGATAAAAAATATGCATGAGGCATCGTTTCAAAGACAAAAAACTTCTGTGCCATGCACTGCAGGAACAAATCCAATTAGCTCCATTTAAAATATAAGCGCATTATCATCCATTCATTCACCATATAATCTTCATAAAACTCAGAAAGCCTTTGATGGCCAAAATTGAGATTACAAAACCCTGACTTATCATTCATGTCATTCAACTTAAAAATGGTCAATAGAATACTGGAAAGAAGCTTATAAACAATCAGACAAGTATGATTAAAACCATGAAATTATAACAGTTTTTCCTAAGAATTATTTTGGAACATACGAAATATTGACATCCTAGACGCTGGAGCACAGGACAACAGAATGTCGTCCATTGAAAAACTGGGCATTATAATGAGAAACTGCTAGAGCCAATATACTAGAAGTAACAAACACCCAGTGCATTGCTAAAACACACAAATGAACTTTTGAACACCTCTCACACTCGCCATTATTTTTGTGTAGATTCCTTCTTCTCAAGTACACTTGAAGAATTGATAACCTGATACTGCACCGCCACGACTAGAAGAACGACACACAAAAACATGAAGACTTCAATTGACATTGCAATACACTAGGAACGTAACTGGCCTCCTACATGTAGCCCACAAACGGTCCTCCAGATTTATCACCTAACAACGAGTTACTTCAGTCAAATTCATAATGCGGTAATCAAGGCACGAATTATCATCAAGGAGTAATATAGTGGACACAGAAGACAAGTTGAAGTGTCCTACACAGGCTATTCCAATTACTAAAGTTATATATAGAAGTATATACAAGTGTTTTTTTTTCTAACCAAAAATACGTAACAAGTGTTTAGTGGAATGTGAACGCTTCTTGAAAGATATTTCGAAGCCATGTTTCGGTCAAGAATCAAACTAATGTCGGTCGATTGATTAAGATGTACACCGTTCTGTGAAATGGCTAAGTCACGGTAAAAGCAGGCATATCAAAGCGATATCTGATATAGCCGACCAAGCGATTGAGATGTCAGAGCGATACTCGATCCAGAGTATGAGGGTGCAACAGAGCGTAACATTGTGAAAACTCCCTTGTCGCATTTTGACCAAGGGATTTTACCCGTCGTTTTAATTGCTTGGAAAGATTTGGCACAAAAAGATGATCGGATCGATAGATAGACTCACGCCATATATGGGAAGCAATACGAAATGCAGACTACATCACTCGTCCAGGCTAATGGAAGAATCGACCTCGCAAGCTTAGAAGAATAAATCTTAACCTTATTACGTAAAATGCAAACAATGATAAGAGATATCTCTAAATCTAAAAGTAGCGAGAGATTTCCCGGGATTTCCCTACGCTCGCCGTCTTTCTACATCTATTTGGATTCGTCAAACTATTCAGCTGATGTAAACAATCCTAAACATGCGTCCACTAAACTATAAAAATACAGGGAGAGCAGACACGGCATGCAGCGTTTAGAAACATCATGCTTTTTTTTCACCAAGAAGAAGAACTTGACGATCACAATCCCAACGTAGTTACAAGGTAAGATGAAGATGATGAGGTTATTACAATACGAAAAGTCCAGTGAAAGATTAGAACAAACCGGCCGCGAAAACTCGATCTTAATGGGATTGCCGAGGAGGACGTGGCCCTGGAGGGCGTCCTTGGCGGCCATGGCGTCGGCGGGGTCCTTGAAGTAGACGAACGCGAAGCTCCGCCCGGAGTAGTTCGTGTTGCAGTCGAGCGCGCCGAATTTTCCGAAGACGCCCATGAGGTCCGCGTCGGTGGTTTCGGGGAAGAGGTTGCCGACCCATAGGGTGTGCGTCGGCGGCGCCTCCTCGTCCCCGCCGTCCCTGTCGGGGGACTTGCTCGGAGCCATCGGTGATCCTCGTCGCCGGGGAAGGATCGATGGAGCTTCGAACTCGAGAGAGAAGCGATTGGGGATTTGGGGAAGGAGGAGATGAGATTAGGGTTTTGATTGATTTGGGCCGGAGACGAGGAGTTTTTGGGTATATATATTTTTATATATTAGGAGGCCCAGGGTATAATGGGCTTGGTGGGCCTATAGTTCGTCAGTAGGCTTATGCTCCGCTTCAAAGCTCGATTAAATTCGATTCGAAAAAATTTGATTCAAAACTTAACTCTATATTAAATAAACCACGCTTGGGCTTGAACTCGAATTTCAATACTTTATATAAAAAATAAGATTTTTGACTGTATTTATCATAAATTTATTTATATAAATTTAATTAAATAATAAAGGTATCATCATATGATAACAATTTTAAATAAATGCATGCACGATAAAATTATCTTTTATTGCATAATTATGTTAAAATGTTTTAATTATAAATTAAATTTTGCTATGAAACATATGAAAAAATAGTATAACTAAATACGAATTAAGTTGGCTTGAACTTGAATCGAATCGAGTACTTATGATGTCGAATCAAACTTGAAATCAAATGATTCGAATTTGAGCTGAGAAAAACTTGAATTGACTCCCCCGATGAGCAAGCCTAGGCCTGGCCCACTACACTGTGAAGTGTTTTTCTTTAAAACAAATATATTTTAATCATCTATATTTTTATTTAAATTATTATCATATAACTATATTTATAATTTGAATATATTTGTATAAAATATAAGATAAATATGATAAAAAATCTTAATTTTTATATAAAGTATCAAATTTCAAGTCGAGCCTATTTGAGTAGGTACAAGCCCAACTCAATTCGTTTGATATTGAATGTAGTTTCAAATCGAATTTTTTTACCAATCAAGTACCAAGCTAAATTGAGTTTAATTGAGCTTTTAAGAACCCCGCCAAAAGTCAAACTATTTTGATAACAATTCAATAATTTCCTTGTACACCGAAAACATCTATTTATATGTCCTAAGTCAATATGATAGTGACGGTCTCTAATTAACACAATCTTATCCTTAAATCATCTTATAATAAGCCATACATAACCTCAAATATAAAATGATTAATACCGAGAATATTCTGTCTACATAGTAGAATTATACTTTCCAAATAATCAATCTAATTCAATACTAAACAATTTCCTTAAATGATCAATTTTATATCTAATAGAAGTAGTTAACTTTATTGAAATAAAAATTATCATAATTAAATTTAGGATTTGAGTGGAACCTACTTGATCACCGGGCAACTCACAACATAATCCATTAAAAAAGTTGTCAAAGACGCTAATTTTGCCAGCAAGAGGTAATATTAGATGCACTATTTTTTTATGTAATATAGTTGATATATATGACTCTTAATTATGTTGACCATTTAAAATTGCCACGGTAATTTGGTTATGATGATTTTCTATGAAGGGCCGAATACCAGAAAATTTAATGGCCACTGTGGGAGCTGGCTCGTTTCAAATTACTCAAAAGTCAATTCATGACAGTGAAATAGTAGTACACACATCTCAAAAGTCTACTAAAATGGCTTCATCTCTACAGTGATAACATTGTAGTACATTTTCGTGTTGCAAATCAAGGATACTGCAAATCATGCAAATCTACTGCAAGGATACTGCAAATCTACTCTTTGACCACTTTCTCACGCAGAAACTAAATGTCATGGAGTACTTCCAGGAATTGCTGCACTCAGAATGTAACTCGCAGGTGCTGCATTGCCATATTTTCACTTCGAACATTTCGAAGTCCAAATGTTCATAGCTAGGTATACCAATCCATACACCATGTAGATGATTATACTTGAGAGGCATTCCAAAACGGTGTAGCATCTCTAGAAGTTCTGCCCAATCTTAGTTCTTACAATTCATCCTGCAAAATTCAAAGTAAACAATTTCATTGATGGAAAAACCAAAAAATTATTTGCATTTGTTTGTGGTTTTTTGGACTTACATGATAATCATCCATATCATAGCGCTGTAAGAAAGGGAATAATGGTTAGTAAGGTATAAAATAATCATCTGTAGATAGTCTCATGAATGTTTTTCTCTTGTATGTTGATAATCAGAGACGATTTAAATCAGGCAAAGAATTCCAGCTGATAAGAATAACAAAACAATGCAATGCTTAAAGAATAAATACCCTGGTAACACAATTTATCTTACATACCCTTTTGTACTTGTCCCTGTAACTATCCCTGTTCCGACGACCATGGCCCCTCTCCCTCCTCCGCCGTTCACCTTCCTCTCTGGCTCTCTGAGCTTCCTGCACATTCAAAAGAGAAAGTAATAAGTAGTGAGTGTTGAGTTGAACATCCAGAATCAAGCTAAGGAGCCAGCCTGATTTCTTGTATTAGTTATATGCAAATTGTAAAACAAATGCATATACTCACCTCATCTTCTTTAGCTTGTCTTATCTTTTCCGCCTCATCGAAGGCCTCTTTTTCAGCCTGAAATGAAACTAAAACGTCACAAAAAAGATCTGATAAACAGACATTATGACTAATTTGTTAGAAAGTCTACCGAAATGGAACAGCCTAAAGCAGCCAGTTTAATCTTCCTTAGAATGGCTTATGCAATTGAACATAAATTGATTATTTTAATCAATTGTCCAAGGAAGATGCCATAGAATGTGCTGTTCTCGAATGAATAGGTATGGAAATATGGCTACAGTTCTAGTGCATTTTCCCATTTTAACACATACAGGAGTCTCAACTTGCAGTTATAAAGCAAACTAGAAAAACGTACCTCCTTATTCTTGGCCATTATTTCTTCCACTACGAGTCTTGCATATTTCGGATCATCACAAATTAGAATATTGTCATAAACAGATCCTGCTTTTACCTGTATTAAGCATAATTACAACAACCATTTAAGTAAATGTTTAACAGTCCCCTCCACAAAAGCTCAAGTTTATTATCTGGCTGCTAAGCTCAAATTGGACCTCAAGGAAAGAGGTACATAACAGAGAGTCTGAGAGGGTGCTCTTCCATGACAAAGAAAGAGTGTCTTTCTTTTAGGATTATAAGAAATGCAAGCATACTATTCTTCTTCTTCTTATTCTACCACTGGATATCCAAGGGTGTTTGGAAATGGACCCCAAATTAGGATCTACATGATTACAAATGACAAACTTTTTTATGGCTGATGCCCTTCCTGATGCCAACCCTCCTATCCGGCCTTGAGACCGGCAATGTGTAAGTACAAATGCAAGCGTATTATCACAACTAAATCTATCATCAATCGCAGATGTAAATTCAAGGGGCAAATGGGGTAGTTGAGAATATCTGCATGCAAGTTGTAGCTTGCTAATCATATGGATGGGATTACAATAATAGTTCAACATCATATTGTCGTATTAAAGACTTCCAATTGAAGTTCCACATGAGTACATAATTACCTGCCAAACTTCTATGCCGACATACTTTACAGGCTTTAGAACATATAAATCAGGGTCATCTTCAAACTCTGCAAGAAAAGAATTAGCAAATTTGAATCTTTCAGAGATCAAAACTTTTACTGATACCAATAAAAGGAATCCATGTCTCATATTAGCATCAAAGTTGATTCAGATATTAAAACAAAACAGACCCAAATTTGAATCTTACAAGATTTGAAGGTCAAGTTGATAATAAAAATATTTATGAGTCAGAACGGTACAGCAAACTTAAGTTTCGTAACAAATTCCATAACAGCAAGTTACATAGGAGATTTATAAAGGCTCTGAATGGTAGCTTTAAGCAAAAAATTTTCACTCAATGAGAACCATTTACGTTAGAGATCATTGTTAGAAATTTCCTGACAATACATGAATGTGAGTTTATTCAATGCAATTAGAACCAAGGATTAAGAAACTAAGGGAACTTTAGTTAACCGACAAAGTTCAGTAGTCCATTAAAAGAACCATGAAAGTAAGTTCAATATGTAAAGACGCCAGATTTAAGTCGTTAGTTTATTGCACAGTATTGCTATCATCTATATAAACAAGTCTTTTTATTTCATCTCACTATCAAAACCTGGTGCATTATAATTTTGCAGAACATGGTTAAAAAACATTTTGTACGTAAAGATTCCACCAGAGATTTGTAGAATGCAAGACAGGAAATTTACAGGATTCAAGTACATTTAATGTTCTTAATAAACGATGATTGATGCCTAAGTAACAGGCATTAGCACATGAAGATACAGCAAAAATTGATTAGACATTGGAAAATTGACTGAGGATTGGACAAACCTGGATTATCAACCCATGGAGTTCTCCATTTTCCCTTGTAATTTGGATTCTTTATCCTCTGCATAATCATAATTGAGGTAATCAATCAGAAATTCAAAGCCAAAAGAATTTCTTGACTTTTGGAACAATAACAACTGCAAGAATCTCACCCTCTGTTTCCACGGTCCTTTATAAGCTGGGTTTGGTATCATAGGGGGCTTCCAGATTCCGTCTTCATCTTCATCCCAGTGATCAGGCTGAAAAAAGAGAGCAAGTTATATACTCTAAGTTATCATTCTCTTATTACTTAGAGCATGAAAGCTATACATTAACGTGTAATTCAAAAAGCAGAGCCAATTTGGGTCCATAGTTCAATGTAATTCACTGAAATAAACTGATGTGATTTGAAGCTGAATGCACAAGAAAACGCTTCTTGCTTTATTTGTTCAGTATCATATTTTTAGGATTTGGCCGTAATAAAAATATAAAAATCTTCATTTCAATTCGACATGCTTCTACTTCATAAAGACTTGGGAGAAAGGTCGGTCTCCCTACTACATACAGTGCCTTGGGATTAACACTTGCACTAAAAATTCTGCGTTAGAAGTGAAAGCATTTGTTCTGAAGGGCTGTCAAAAAAATAAATCCAGGGAAGAGGAATGAACGCAAAACAATCAAATGAAGAACGAAACTGTCATATTAAAGGAAATTTTTAATAATGGCACAAATATTACAAAATAACATAATATGTCATAATCATATGCAGAAAGGTTTTACAGTGAGCGAGTCAAATTAATCACTATAAAGGATTTCACAGAAGACAACATACCATGAAGCAATCAGAAATGACAAATAGTCAATTATATTAAAAAACCATGGAAGCAAGAAATAAGCAAAAAGACTCAGCTAACCTCCTTTGCCTTTGGATCAGGAATTTCTTTGGGTATTTTGTCATATCCCTGCCCAGTAATACAACGTCAAACTTGCATCAGCTGACAAACAAATACTCTTAACGCAACAAGGAGACCCTAGAAGGAAGGTTTGGCAAGTTACCCGAGGCTTGGTGTCATTAGGATCATCAATATATTCTCTGTCATCCCAATCCTTGGGCTGCACGGAGAAATGAACCATACATGTTAGACAACGACAGTCAGAACATTAAGTGTTAATATGCTGTCAGCTTCTTATAAAAGTTCATCAAGACCTTTTTGGCATTCAAATCTTTGATTTTCCTTGGTGCGAGAATATCCCAATCGTTGTACATACTCCCAGATTCCCTTTCTTTGTTATCGACTAGGACACTGTATGAAGCATCAGGCCGAAGGATAAATGTGTAAAAGTGTGTAAGCTTGTCGGTCTCACACTGCAAGTCCTTCTTAATAGGATAGTTTTGCCCTTGATACGAAACAATAACATGAAGCTTCTTCGTCTGAGTTCCACAAAGGTCAGGACCAAACATCACACTGCACCAGGAATAACTTTATGAAAAAATTTCATGCGTACATATTGCATGTAACTGTGTTGAAAAACTGCAGTCACATGAAATTCACTTGCATGGGCCATAAAATAATTATAGTTACAAAATTTTCGTAAAGTTAGCATAAAGACAACTTGTATGAAAACTGATCACCATTGGTCTCATATACAAACAAATAAACAGATAAAACTTCAATACGGTTTGGTTATAATTTTCCTTGCCATCTGAACGTAATAAAAATAAATTTATTGCATAGTCCGTTGTAGAAACAGACAAGGGCATCCAATTTGGAAGTCCTAACTCCACATGACATACCTGTAAGGAGCATCACCACCAAATTTTTTCTGATTAACATAACCAGAGAGAAGCTTTATGTAACCACCGCCACATTCAATTTCTTGCTCAAACTTTATCGAGTACTGCAGAACCAGCGTTCTGTTTTTGTTGTCAAATTCCGGAATCTTTGCAGATATGGCAAAATGCCGGGCATCTGTGTGTGTCTGAATACCTGGCATTTTTTCCACAAACATCACCATCCACCTCAACCTGCCTCGCATTACACTGCATAAGAAAAGGAAAGAAGGAGCACACCTTTATCATCAGGATCACCGGCCCATCTTCCACCAGTGTGCTTAAAAGAGCCTGCTTTCCCTTCACTGCGCTTCCAGTCGGACTTGACCCAACGACTCTCCCATCCATCTTTTAAGCAAACAAACACACATCAAACCAAAAACGTCTCAATCTCCAACACCCGATATGGAAAACACTTTTCAAAATAATAAAATAATAATAATGGAACCCCAATCACTATCATGCCAAACCCAGCACTTACTACAATAAAAAACGAGCAGTTAATTCCAAAGAGCTTGCACTAGAAACTTTCATAACTTCCATCAACAATAACATACAAAAAATAGCACCTTTTCACATGGATTGAACACCATTTTCAAATACAAATGAGCAGGCATCTACTTTACAGCTACTTTTGAAAGGAACAAAAAATACCAACACAGTACCTTTCTAATATAGAAGGTATCAAGCGCCAGGCCAACTAAATTTCACCTCAAAATCAACAAACTAAAAATTTCACTGTGAGCTGACTGAGCTCCCAGCTCTACAACCCCACCACAAAACAGCAAAATCAGCACCGACCCGCAATCAATCAGCTCAACAAACAACTACCGAGATCATCAAAATTCAATCTTTACAACAACAGCCTCCATGATTCACCGTTGGTCGGAGCAAAAAGAGAGAAAGAAAAAGATACCTTCGAATCGCTCTTCGAAAATGATCTCCGCCGAGACGTCGACGACGGCGGCAGAGAAGAAGAAGAAGACGAGCGCGGCGATCGCCAGGACGATCGGCTGGCGATGGACCGAAGACCGCGCCGTCATTTTCGGATGGCCTAGCTCCGATGAGTGGGAGTCGCCGGAGCAGGCGGACACATATAGAAACGGGCTCCGACATTTGGGCTTGGAGATGAATTTATTTACTTCAATACCACTCTGAAGACTTGGTTGACTTCCCACGACTTGACTTCATCGGGAGATTGGCATTGCACGACACGTTGAAGAACCCAATGGCAAGAGGACACGTAAGGCTCTCTTGACACGTGTCAAAAGCAGGGTTGGGTATCGTTCAGCTATGGACGCCTCCCATATGTCGCCGGCCGGCCACTAACTAATTTCAGTGTGAAAGCCCACACGGCAACTTCAGAAGCTTGGTAGGAAGTGTTCATTTACGTGTAATAAAGTAAAGTAATTGTCTAATGAACTCCTTTGCCGTTCGTTTCAAAGTCTTTCCATCGTGGTCTTTACGGTGCTTTTCTCCTTCCTTTTTTGTTTTGGGTATTGCAAAGCAGTTATTGTGGACTAAAAATGATACATGTGCATGGCCTGATCAAAGTCCCATTATAAATTGAACATGGGTGTGGTGGGTACAACATAGAATTGAGAGAGGTGGTGTCTGAAGCACCAATGAAAACGCATTGTTGGTTTTAACCGAAGTAAGCTACTGAAAAAAGATTGTCGATGTTGTCTTGGATACGTATTGCAAGTTCAGAAAACACAAACTTATGCAGTGGACGAGTTGCTAGACCTTTTGGTATTTTTCTGTAGAGAAGTCGCGAAAAACGCAGGCGGCATTCTAAAGTGGAAAAAGATTTTGTGAAATAGGAGGCGAGTTGGGTATGGCCAGCCCACAGCAATGGCAAAACCGTAGTTTTCCCTATGTCAAGGGAAGGGGCACATTCGGCGTGGACGACCACGGTGGTCTCCGGCTGCACTTGGTCGCGACTCCCGGACATGGTCAGCCAAGCGGAAGCGGCACGACCCAACCATGACCCGTATACCCTCTAAGCACACAATGTTGTTATAGAAAAACCCATGGGTTCGAAAAAGAAACAGACATCCACAATTAGACGAACAAACTACAGATTAAGTGTAGTCATTGACTACAGATGCTAGCTAAAGGATGATAAAATGATCACCTTGAACTTTATATTATTGATGGAAAATGGCCGATGGCAACTGGCTAAAAGCTATTTCCATTGTTCAAGATGAAACTAAAATCAAAATTCTCTAAAACAAAGATTATACCCGTCATTAGCTTGAAGTTGGGTACGACTTACAAGATGCCATTCAGACATTGAAAGTTCTCCCACGTAAATCATCCCTTCAATAAGATTGCAAGAGTTGTAATAAAGTTAAATCTCGTACCATTAGCAATGCATGTAACTGCAAAAGACAATTGCTTTTCTGCTCCGATTGTTCTTGAGAGCAAACAACTAGAATCTCTCTCCACTCCTTTTACCCTTAAATTGATTGTAAACCATAGATGCAATCATTTGTATACATTCCAGACACTCTCTCAACCTTTGGATTTATATACAACACAATGACTCCAATGTACTTGGAAGAATGTTGTGCCCCTCAATCGAAGCACATGTTATCTTTTCACCTTCATATCTGCTGTGCGAGTGGTGGCCGTTGCAGGCCCACTATTCAGTGCAACAGCAGCAGATTCTACATGAGATAGGAGGTATTCATATATCTTTTTCCTCAGCTTTTCAACCGTCTCAGGAGGGATGACAAAGTTTTCGCCATTGTTATCAGTCTGGCTACTAATCTTGTCCAACCAGTCATTTACCCTCTTGAGCTGAGACAACATCCCTGCTATTTGGCTCTTATCAGACAATACCGAGGTGTCCACATCTGCATCTAAAAATCTTTCAACAAAACCCAGAAACCAATCTTGGGACTCTGTTAGCAAAGAGTTTGCCAATTCAGTAGCTTCATTAAGGCCACCTCCACGAGTCCATTCAATCCGAGGTGGCGCTTTTGGCTTTTGATTTGCTAATAGTCCATCCAATGCCCGGCGTGACATTGTTGTAGCCGGCTTGGAGTTCAGCGAGGATCGGGGCTTGGTTTGTGTCTGGTTCTTAGAAACTACACATTTTGACATATATTCCATGACAACTATTGGTTGGCTGCTGTTGTTAGTAGCTGAGCTCTGAGGCGAAGCTGCAGAAGACGTCGAAGACCTGGTTTCAGATTTGTTAAATACTGTAAATGGAGATAGATCAGTAACTAAGACAGCTTGAACCCAGGAGGTTGCATTTTTTTGCTTCTCTGATGAGACCCTCACAGCTTCTGCTGAAGGCTCATCTAGTGGATCTTCGGAAGGACCTACAGGAGGAATAGTTTTCGATAATGATTCCGCAACCAGACTAGCTCTGCTCAAGCTGGAGTGAAGAGCAAGAAACTGTTCCACAACAGGCTGCGGATTGTCTTCTCTAGCTGAAGAAGACAACTCGGTGTACAAGCTGCAATTACCAAATGCAATTGGATATGAATTGCGATCTAGAGTAGTACAGAAAGAAAGGAGGCTGCATTTATCAAATGCAAATGACCACAGATATGTTATTGACACTCCACATAACCAAACAAAACAAGGCAGAGCCTGCTCACGAGACACAAAACCAGAGTGCATATAGCAACACGAACATGTTCTGGAAATTTCAAAGACATAATTTGGAGTGGCATTTGCAAGTAGCATGGACAAAACTTTTCGAACTTTAAAAGTTCTCTACAAACCCAGCTTTGCATTAACATGCACAGACAAAAGAATAATGGATGGCCACTAAATAAAATACTAACGAATTTTAGCAGAAACTGACATCCCACAAATGATAATTATCCGCATTTAGCAGTTGTGCAGGTGGATTGCATGTTACCTCAAGCATCGAATCAAAGTCTCTGCTGTTGAAGCTTCTTGAATAGCTTCAACTGCTGCAAGCTTTGCTGCATCTCTGTGCCTCATGACTTCCTAAAACATTAAAAGCATAGAAGATCACGTCCACATCAAATGCAAAGTTGCACATTTCACTGATTATGATAATTTTATCAACATTTAATATTTTGCCGGCAAATGATAGATAGAGGAGGATTCATTCTCTACTGAAAATTTTTCTGAGGGAAAACTTACTTTCCCTAATTTTGCTAGAGATAATGGAAGTGAAGACCACGGGATGCTGTCTTCCATCAATTTTCTGCTACTAGTAGAGATTTTTACAAAGTTGCTGGGAATTCCACTGTTGGAGGCTTCAGATATTGGCCGGACAGCAGAAGCACGAGATGTACTCAGTCTGTTAGGCTCATCCACGGTTCCATTTGAGCTGACCTTCTTTGTTGGAGTGGAAGCTCTACTTCCCTCTTTAGGAAGTGGTCTTTCAGTAGTCTCCATCTTTTTCTATGAAACAGTAAATTAACAAGTCACCAAATTATGCATTATGAAATCAGACTGCAGAAATGACACAAACATAGAAACAAAAACAATTTCTAGTACTAATTGTCAGGGAGTTACTGCCATTAACAAGGTTCACAATTTCCTTCAAAATTTTGCCCTTCACTCCAAACTAATAACATGTTAGTGATGTTCTTAGCCAGGGCCACAAGCATATCATAGTTACAAACAGTAGGCAGTAGACCTTAAAGATCCTAAGAAAAATGTAAAAAGCTTCTTGTTAAATATTAACAAAGATCAAGATCACGCCCTGACCATTGTGTTCCATCACTCAGGAGTCACCACTTCCATCTAAACAAACAGTACCACATAAGGTCAGCACTTCACTGACTTGTTGCTCATCATGTAAACAAAACACTAAATTTAAAAACCCTTTCACCAACATTGACATTCCTTGTCAATTAATAAAAACAACTGAAACAATTAAAACATTGATTAACAAACAAAACCCTATTTGGTGTCATGCAATTTAAAGGAAGTCAATGCCGAAGACAATTACAACACCTAAGAGCCATAAACCACAAATCTTAGCAAACCAATAAAATGATAAAAAGTACCATAACATCAAAAGAGCACATCCATCCTATCCAGATGGTAAGCAGGAAAGGAGTTTATCCATCAATATAAAACAAATTAAATACATGAAAATGAAGTTTTTTTTACCGAAATGTTTTGCACATCTGATCTGCTACTGCTGAGCCTCCTTCTCGAATTACCATTCTCCCTCTCCTTCACCTCCACTTTCCCTTCCCAGCTCTTCCTCAGAGCCTTGGTTCCCACCTCAACAACAAAATTCCCAATCTGATTCCCAACCCCTGCCTTCTTCACGGCCGTGCTCGCCTTGAAAGCAGAAGCAGCCTTCTCCAGCAAACCATGCTTGGAACCGGGCGTCTCTGGACCACACTTCACCTTTGCTGCTGCTTCACCCCATTAGCGAACTTCTCAAACGAAGCCGGCAAGGAATAACAGCTAGTCGGCGAAGACGGTATCGATCTCGAATTCGAAGATCTCGATCTCAAATCAACCTCCTTCTTCGCCAACACATTCAAACCAGGCTTTGACTGAAGAGACTTGGGTCGATGCATACTACCCCCTTGGCCTTCTTCTCAACCTCGCCATTCTTCTTGTTCTGACCCCTCCCACCATTCACAACCCGATCGAGGGGGCTCTTACCCGAAGAGCTCAAGAAGCTCAAGGAGTGGGAGGCGACGAGATCCTCCGGCGTGCCGACGCAGGGGTGGCGCCCGGGGACGGGCCGCACCCCGCGCATGATCGGAACCGGCGTCGCCGACTCCAACCGGTCGACATGGACGTACTGCCCGAGCTGCAGCTTGTCGCTCAAGATGAGGTCGTCCTGCTCGTCGGGGAGGGAGACGTAGGTCGCGTGCTGCGAGTCGGAGACCTTGATGTAGAACCCCTTGTTCGGGAACAGCTCGCCGCCGGCAAGCGCCGGGACGATGCTCACCACCTGTAGCAGCGACGACCGGTGCTCGCCGGCGACCTTCACGTCGGTGTTCATGTGCTGCAGGAGCTTGAGCAGCACGCCGGGGACCAGCGACGCCATTGGCGGCCGCCGCCCAAGAGTCGAGCTTTCCGCAAACCCGGGTGCCAAAGCTCCCAAATCCAATCAAGATCGAAGCTTTTTGCGTACCAATGGAACAAGAACCGGCAAAAACTCAGAAACACAAGCAACCAAATGCACCAATAAAAGTTTTTACGTATTTGCAGAACAAAGAGCCGTGAGTGCTAAGAAAGGTTTGATTACCTGACAAAAAGCTTATAGCCAAGCCCCACAAGCCATGATCTCTGGAATGGGCAGATCGGAAAGACGATGGATCATCAATGGGAAGATGACATGCTTGGCCATGGAGCTCATATGAGCTAAGCGCCAAGGCAGTAACTTTGCCGGTTCAGAGCATGTGAATTAGCAATGGCGTTTACAGCCGGCAGAGAAATGGCGGCATGGCATCGCTTATTGTGATAGAAGACTATTTGGGAAGCACAAAATTTATCACATCAATGTTAAATTTGAGGGCAATATATTAAAAGTGTTCAATGCTATTAAAACCAGTGAACTAGGTAAGGTAGATCATCTGAAACTCTGAAATTTATCTTCCACTTTGTACAGTAACCTGCAATTCGTATGATAAATGAATTTTACAAGGAGGAAGTGGAATTTGTGAATGGGGTAGTTGAGTTGTTTATTCATCATTGTGTGTGCAGAGACTAGAGAGTGTTGATGCAAATTATATGTAGCTGGCCACTCACATTATCGGGTCGGCGCCAGCTGATTAAATTAAACTACTGCTTGTAGGATCAGAAAGTGATTTTACTGGTTTGGATCCTGTCAATAAAACACTCATGGCCGGCACTCCTTGAAACTTCTCTGTTTATCTTTGTGGATGGCATTATTGATCAGGTGCGAACATTTGGGTGATAATCCAATCGCAATAAGCACATGCGTTTATTTCTTTCCAAATTCATGCCGAATTATTGATGCTTGCATTCATGAATAGAAAAATTACTTCCCCTGTGAATGCGTGCAGTGCATTGCAATTTAAGTTTTCTTTTTCACAAGCTGTTGGATTATTGAATTCTTTGCTATGAGTGCATAATATTAGTAGGGTTGTTAATTAAACGAGTCAAATCGTGAGTATTTGATATTCGGTTCGGTTCAACTCAACTCGAAATTTAACATTTAAATAATCGAGTTCGAACTTAAATCCTTTGATCTGAGTTTGAGCAAGGTAATATTCGATTCAACTCAACTAGGTTATAACTCGAATTTAATTCAAAATTGACTCGTAGTTCGACTCAATAAAATAATATAATAATATAATCTCTATATATATATTAATATATTTAATTATAACTAGTTATATTTATTTATATATAATTTAATAACAAAGTAGCAAAATAACTTAAATGATAAGTATTTGAGTTCGAATTCAGCTTCCTCAGCTTGTTTAGCAGCCCTAAATATTAGTCCTCAACCATTGGCCCAAAATCTTGGTGTAGTTGAGTTCTGATTGTCTTACGGTGAAATTGGGTATCATGAACTGAGAAGTGGAGTTATCCATGGCATCAGTTACTTCCTGCTAACTCTAGGCAACTTGTTGCAATGACCCAATTAAAAAGAAGAAATATGACGGACGAGAAGGTGAGCTCATAATACAGAATATTGTTGGATGGTAGTTTTTACAACATTTATATTCTGCACTATAAGTTGGATGGGTATAGTTGCTTGGAAAAAATACCATCAAGGGTCAATGCATGGCCTTGTAGACACACACAACAATGTTAATTACAGCTTAGTTAATAATACAAAGTGGTGACAGTTTGTACTTCAAGTTTAGGTGGTCGGGTCTTGCCAACTCTAGTTTTGTTGTCTTGTGTCAAATCTCTTATAAGAGAGTGTATGGCGTGGGAATCTCAAATTGATAAGTAGTACTACTCAATTATTGACACTAGTGAATGGCCGGTGTATTATAAAGGGTTGAGTTTGTTACAACCGAAGGGGATTCATTTCTGCTATAAGACGGGCGTTTGTTTCATCTATTTTCGAACACCAACTCTTTCATTAAAGAAGAGATGGAGACTGACTATATATGACTTCTCATTTTGTTGTCACACTTGCTAAGGGAGAGCTCTAGGTTACATGGCACATCAAAGGGATATATGAGGATCTTGGAAGGGACCAGTACGCCAGAGACCACACATAAAAGTTTCGCATCTGCAGCCAAAAAGGTTTAGTGGTTCACCTATTGAGAACCCAAAAAAGCTAGAGCTTGTAGAGAACTTTTGGTCTATTATATGCATTCTCACCAATACTTGTGACTGCATATATATATATATATAGCTTCAGTTGCTTGCCTATGTAAATCAGTGACAGTGTCTTCAACTCTCGGTTAATTACGTATATCAGGTGTGTTATTGACCTTTAATTCAAAGGTGCTTCATACTAGCTATTGGGAGACTATGCTAATGTAATCTAGATCTAAGTTAAAAAAAAAGTTCACCAGTATAAAGTGAGGCAAGAAAATCACCTTATGACAACTAGAGAACTTGAGAGAATCATTGGAAGCCATGGCATGGAAATTTGTATTTTGTATAATTCAAGCACATGCCAACACATGATAGCTGGCATCTTTCACTTGTTGTCTTCCCCAACGAAGCTATAATTTCCAAGTGTTTACATGACAGTTGCAACCAAAGTCTCGTCTCAATTATTTAGATGCCTCCCCCACTAATCTTGCCTCTCTATGCCTGTATATGCTCAACAGCCGAAGCTAAAATGTAAAAGATTTACCCCAGAAATCAACTTCATCATAAGCCATGTATAAATGGTACTAACATATATAGTTGTCAAATTAACTGACCCACTTTGTCATCCCCTGAATTGGGTAGTATAATCAAGATGAATGAGATTTAAAGTGATGGTTAAAAAAAGTTGCTAACCTCGTTCTATGAAGTAAAAACGAAGAGAATTTTAGAGTCTCTCTTTGCTAAGGAAGCTAGCGTTCCTGGACAAATCCAAATGTAGGCAAGCACAATGGAGTAGTACTACTCCTGGTGATCTAAAGGCATCCTCTAATTTCAGTTCATAACTGCTTCTCCTCCCAGTAATAATAGAGATATCTGCAAGGGGCAGAAAGGAAGGTGTATATAAGAAAAAAGAGATGAATAAAGAGGAAAGATGGAGATATATGGGGCGCTTGGAAAGAAAATAGAAATGGTTCCTTTATAAAGAGGTTGGAGTTGTTATTAATTAATTCTTCTTCTCCTACGAAGGATACTTAAAAAAGGCAGGCAAAGTACTAAAACTCTGGCCTGGTGTTGAGCTAATTAGACATTATATCAAGTACAACTGCCAACCTACAAGAACACAGTAGTATCGTATGAATTGCTGATACATGCTCTAGTATGAAGAAGCTGCAATCACGGAGGGCTAGCTTCTATTTGCTCACCAAAACTCCGATGGCAATCAATAGAGTATACCCATCCTCGTGATCCATGCGTGCATGCACAAGTTTCTTGCGTCCGGCAAAGAGTTGGAATTTCAACTAAAATGGTCCGGGTTAGTATATATCTAATATATTATTCCGAGTGCTGTCTGATATTTAAGATTTGATTATATTCCAGTAATATAGTAAAAAAGAGGCAAATAAGAATAAAAAACCCTTCAAAATGACTAGTTGATTATTAATATTTCCATAATGATGTCTCGATTTTTCTATAAAGTCATGCTCTTATTTTTAGTTTTATGTTATGAAGAGGAATTTAATGTAAAGTATCTAAAATTAAAAATATAATTATTTATATTGAGATGAACTTAATTTGACATAAAGTATAATTAATGGGTTTGAGTCATTTTTTTAAAAGTAATTAATTGAAATTAAAAATTTATATTTTATTCTTACCGGTTAATCGAAGTTAAAGATTTATTATCCATTTCTATTAATTAATTTAATCTTACTCTAATAGGTATTTGATGTAAGACTAATTTTTAAGAGTCTTACAATTTACCTATTTAAAAAAAAATTATCTTTGAAATTCTTTTGATTGGCATGTGATTAATAACCTAACTCATGTTAAGTCTAGCCTGTCATCCAATATAAAACCAGATAAGCTTTGATACTATTTGTTATCGGATAGCCCAAAGTGTAAATTAATAAATTTAAGTCATTTTTAAAAACCTTTTAATAAAGATTGAAAATGCATAATTTATTCTTACTAATAAACCAGATTACCTCAATCACTATTTAATATCGTGAAACTAACTTTTAGCGGTCTTATACTAATTACGCAGACAAAAAGCCAAAGTTCATTTTATTTGAATTTGACTCAAATTTAATAGTTTAATCAAATTTAATAGTTTGAACATTGACTTTAATCGAGCGTTACCGAGTTAAAACAATCAGAAATGGAAAAGATAGAACGCTGCCGCGTAACATTTGTATGATCCATATTATTGACATGAAGAGCGCAAGTCTAGCAGTTCAATCACCACTCCCCAGCAAAATTTATTCATAGTTTCTGGTTTGTCGTTGCACGCAAACCAGCAAAGTTTTTTATCATTTAAGAAGAAGAAATTTGCACAAACTAGACGTGGAATAGCACACTTATCACCAAGTTATATAATCCTTTACTAATTCTCATCAGTTCTTCTTTCATGCATAACAGACACTGGCGGCAAGAAAGGAAGCTGTCCAAAGCTGCACCATATTTATATTTCTGCTTGTGTAATATATGGATCAGTTATAGTGTTACAAGGCCTACCCAGATGATCTATTTTCTTTTCTTAACTTCAAATTGTATGCCACTCATGTTGTAAGGGGGATTATCCAATTAGCTTATAGTAAAGAGTGTAGAACTATGAGTTTGACTATATGTTGTGCTTAAAAATGATCTTCATAATTTGTGAGAATCATGTGGCTATTATACGAGAAAACATTTGATCATGACCACCAAATCATCAGATGGAAGCAACCTGGAAGCAAGAATAATGATCGACTAATTATAGACGCAGAACATGAATCAAGAAAAGTTGTCACAAAAAGAAGAAGAAAATAAAGAGTTGGACATACGTTAATCTCATTGCCTATAGTACAACCTTATACATCACACGTCGATTACTAGGTTGCATTCTGGTTTGCAGTTTTATGAATAAATACATCTTTCAATTTAAATTTAAGATGCTAATTTGGTTTTCCTTTTCATGTGATTGGGAGTCTATAACAATGTTACATAGGGTTATCCGAAAAAGTTGTCCTCGATATAATTAGATTGCTTTCATGGGTCATTTTAAATTAGGCAAGGTGTTGTATCATGTCCGACCTGGATAAATTTTAATTTTATATAAAAATTTTCATTGAATAATGAGATAAACTGTAATAATTAAATATTTTAAATATAAAGAGTCGTTGACTTTAAAATTATATCTTATTTAAATGAAAAGATTAATTTTAATTTTTTAAATATTTTTTCAAGACAATTAAGTAAAACTCTTATTAGTAAGGTGTAAGAAATTAGAAGTTAAAGTTAGATTTAAATTTGTGACCTTTTCATTGTGATAGGTATTTTATTATTATATTTATAAAAAAATTGAAATTAACGGGATTTAAATTTTATTATTATATTTTTTGCTATTGTTGCATGGATTCACAGGCGGCACAGGGAATGCAGCAGCATGGAGGATTGAACTAGACTCAAGGCTCTTGGCCAGCCAATACAGGACTTGGGTGTCTGATAATTCAGCCTTTGCTTTTGGTTTTGCTCCAATACCCAAGTCCAAAGACCAGTTCCTGCTGGCCATTTAGTACAACAATCTCCCAGGAGATTATACCAATGTTTGGTCTCCTGTCAGGTATATATCTATGCATAGTGCATGAACAATATTAGATTTGTTATGTAATCTTTGTCATTCATGGCATTGAAAATAAATGCAGATTTGTGTTGTGATAATCTTTTGTTTTATGACAAAAACAGCAAGGTGTGTCTATTAACAAGGTTGTTTCCAGTTTAATTGACTCAATGAACGATTTCTGCTCCTCTCCATTCTTCTGAAGAAATTTTCCTCTAGGCCGAGAAGCAGTGGTCGAGCTCAACGCCGCCCGCAACCTCGCCCTCCTCGACGGCCGCTTCGCCATCTTCTGGTCGTCGAGCACGTCCCGAGAGGGCGTCGAGTTCGCCGAACTCGCCGACTCCGGGAACCTTGCCCTGTACAATAGCACCGGCTACTTTGTGTGGCAGAGCTTCTCCGTACCCATCAGACACCCTCCTACCCAACCAGCCCCTCACCTTCTCCCAAGAGCTCACCATTGTCCGCGGTGGGCACTGCTCGTTGAAGATGCTCTAGCAGCCGACCTCTCTAAGCCTGGCCTTGACATACAACTACTATTCAACAAATTCTGATCCAAACTTGCCGCAATCTTACTCCAACTATTCGTTATTGTCCAGCAACGAGATATCCAAGGCCACCGGAGATGTGGTTGCATTTCTAGACCAGAATGGCAACTTTGGGGGTCATGTATGTATCAGAACCGTCTGGTATAGTCTATGTCTACCAGAATGATATGAAGAGCAGGAACAGGTCACCAGTTCCTAGCCGTGTTACGATAGAGCCCAATGGCAATCTGAGGTTGTATAGATGGGATAAGGTGAATGGATCCTACCAATGGGTTCCTGACTGGGCAGCTCTGTCCAATCCATGCATGATTGCTGGACTTTGCGGCAATGGTTAGTGTAATCTACAAGGGAGCAAGACCAACTCTAGCTGCAGCTGCTTGCCGGGGACTTCTCAGGCCGGCGAAGATGGCAGGTGCATAAACAACTCCTCAGTGTCAAACCTACTCCCTGGGCAGTGTCAAGATAATAACAATAACAAGTAGAGCTCTCCCAGCTCCTCCAAGTTCAAGATCGCAACTGTGCCTCAAACCACTAACTACTTCTCTGAGTCATCTGTCATATCCAACTATAGTGATATCTCTTCAAGATTTCTGTGCGGAGATTACTGCCTCTCTGATTGCAATTGTGTTGCTTCTGTTTATGGGTTGTCAGAGGAGAAAAATTATTCTTGGCTTCTGAGGAGTTTGTTGTTTGGGCCGTTGCAGGACCACAACTCAACACTGTATGTGAAGGTTTCCCGCAATGGGTTCGGCGGGAAAAGGTCGCCGGAGCGAAGGGGCAACAACTCTTCGTCGGGCGACTCCAAAGCGAGGCAAGAGGAGGTTGTGGTCGTTCCAATAGTTGTTTGCATGACCGTTCTTATTGGCCCCTTTGTATGCTTCTCTATTATAGTGCGAAGACGAGGAGAGCACAAGAGAAGTTGGCCAGTAGACCCTTGCTGTTCCTGGGGCATCAAGGAACTTTAGCTACAGGGATATGCAGGTGGCCACAAATAATCACTCAGTTGCTTGGAAATGGTGAACTTTTCTTTCCTTTATCTATTCCGATCATAGTTGTTCATAATGAAGTTTTAGGTAATCAAGGTTGTTTGTTTTCTGATAAAGAGCCTGACTTTGTGGCAGAAAGAAGGGCATATACTCCGTGTTTATGGCATGAGCTTTGCTACCTATATGATAAACTAATTGATCACACATGCTCTAATCCACATCAGTGTCTTGAAAAAGTGCTCTTCTTTATTGTAAAGTAAATTGGTTGCCTTCCTTGTCAAAATAGATAAAATTTTTTGTTGGTAATGCTTAAGAGTCAAAGCAGGTGCAGTCTAATTCAATCAAGTAATCAGTTAGGTGAGATTGTTCATACGAATGGAAGACAAATGGTGAACATATATGTAGTTCTCATGGCAGCTTTTGAAGAACTGACCAAACTACTTGTTGAATTAGGTGGCTTTGGGACAGTGTACAAAGGGAAACATTGGAGATAGCACAGAAGTTGCAGTGAAGAAACTAGAGAGAATCTTACCCCATGGAGAGGAGTTCATATAACAGTAGGGAACACTATGGGATCAACGCATCACATGAACCTTGTTCGTTTGTGTGGAATCTGTTCCCAAGGTCCCCATCGGTATGATAATGCATTTCGATATATCTTGGATGAGGATATACTTACCCAAGCTGAGTTATCCACTTACTAATGATCAAATTCCTCAGGCTTCTTGTGTATGAGTTTATGAATAATGGGTCATTGGATAAATGGATATTCCCATCGTTCAACAACCGAGATAGGCTTCTGGACTGGAAAACACGTTTCCAGATAGCACTGGCCACTGCTCAGGGGATTGCACACGTCAATGAGCAGTGCAGAAACAGGATCATACACTGTGATATCAAGCCGGAAAACATACTGCTAGACGAGGACTTCTGCTCCAAAGTGTCAGATTTTGGGCTAGCAAAGCTGATTCCAATGTCTTCACCAAGGTCGGAGGCACCAGAGGATACTTGGCCCCAGAATGGGTGAGTAATCAGCCGATCACAGTGAAAGCCGACGTATACAGCTTTGGAATGCTTTTGCTGGAAATCATAGGAGGCCGCAGGAATGTCGATATGCCATTGGATGCAGAGGACTTCTTCTATCCTGGTTGCGCTTATAAGGTAGTCAACCCTTTTGACGTAAAATCGTTCAATCATCTCAAACATTTACGTTCTTGAATGTATTCTTTCAGCTCGTTCTTGTTGCAGGAAATGATGAGAAGCTGCACACGAGACTAGAAGGGAAGGTGGGAGAACTTACAAGGGCAATGAATGTGGCCTTCTGGTGCATCCAGGAGGAGGTGTGGGTCAGGCCTTCAATTAGGGAAATGGTGAAGATGTTGGAGGGCTCGGCAGAGATCAAGATACCACCTATGCCGCAGGCCGTAGTGGAGTTGATAGATGAAGGCGACCATGTCTACAAGGCGATGAAGAGGGAGTTCCATTTTGGATTATCATATCACATATCAAGCCACTTGCAGCTACTCCATGTCCCCCAGATGAGAAGATCAACGAGCACTTTTTTAAGTTAGCCTCGCTCAACTCCTAGGGTGGAAAAGCAGCAGTGTTGCGTTGCATAAGGTTTGAAAAAGGCAATATCTTTTTTGGCCTGAAAAAAGGCAGATTTATACTGATGACAACGGTAGCAAAGTCACAAAACCGTTGTGATTTCTAATGAATTAACCACCATTTTATTGCAAAACATCCAAACATTGAAAACTGGAAAGAAATTGTTCATGAACACAATTATATCAAAATGCAAAGCCCTCCACAGACCATCATCATCGACTACACTAGTTTCTCAAATATTCTCCTTCTTGTCCAATGTAGATTTGAACAATAAACAATTGATAAAGAGAACTCCAATTCAAACTTCACACAGATGAGTCGTATGAAGGAATTATGAAAGAAGTACCTTACTTGTACGCCCTAAAAGGGAAACAAAAAGGTAAGGCAAAATACTATACAAGAAGAATTCTTGTCATAACACAAGCTTTAACACCAGCTTTACAATCAATCAGAGTCATAAGTTCATTTATTCTGCCTTTCATGAACAAAATGGAACTAACAACCAGTAGAATATCATCAGTTTCAACGGTACAAGCTCTCAGATCTCAGGTTCTCTGCAATTTCAGTTTCCCAGCGATCACCATTCTCAAGCAGTTTCTCCTTGTCGTACAATAACTCCTACATGATCAGTAAATTCCAGGATCAACTAATATTAGCACCCATTATCACAACTTGAACAAATTAAATACGGACATTCACCTCATGAGTTTCTGTTGCAAATTCAAAATTTGGTCCCTCAACAATCGCATCGACAGGGCATGCCTCTTGGCAAAATCCACAATATATGCATTTTGTCATGTCAATATCATATCTGCAAACACATAAAAAAAAAACAGTACACAAGACCAACTTATTATATAGAGGGTAGTGACAAAGAGAAACAGAGTAAAGATACCAATTTACCTTGTTGTCCGACGACTTCCATCTTCACGTTCTTCCGCCTCAATTGTGATAGCCTGAGCGGGACAAATCTGACAAAAGAATGATTGTTCATGACATGGAAGAATATTTGTTAGGGTATGTTATGTAAACATGAAATAGAAAGAAATGGAATATAAAATTCCTAGGACATGGAAATATAATGTTATAATGGCAAATCAATGAACATTTGGAATTTCTTTTGCATGTTTAACGTAGCAAAAGAAATTGGCATAACTTCAACCAAAATCTCCTGCTCTCTTTTTAATATTTTAGGCTGAGAGTTATCTAAGAAGAAGTTTTCTAGTGGTAACCACTTCAAGGAAATACATATTTTTGTCAAATTATCATGCTTACGAAATACTTCGAAAATAAAAATATTCTACAACCTTCTTTTCTTTCATGCCAACCAAACAGACAAAGCAGTGAAGAAGATGTAATTTCCAAAATATAACAAACTGACGATCAAAATCAACAATTGAAAATTAGATGGATAAACCTTAAACAGAAATGCAAACTGTTATTATAGTAATATGAGGGAGAGCACATGTAAGATCACTGAGAAACAATAATAATGTAATATTAACACAATCCGCAAATAGGTATTTTAAAAATATTCTGCATTTGACACATGGTGAAAACTGGAAACGTCATTTCACGTAGGATAACTCACAGCTTCACATAGTTTACATGCAATACAACGTTCCTCTCCAGTGGGATAACGTCTCAGGGCATGCTCACCACGGAACCGGGGACTGAGAGGTCCCTTTTCAAATGGATAGTTTATCTGCCAACAAAACAAGTAAATTTATGAACTCAATATCAAACTGAGAAGTGCCAAGCTAACAAAAAAAGGTTCCATATAATCCTTTGGGTTCGCTCATTACATTTAAAGGATCCAAAATGATGTAGTATTCGAAATATTTTTTATCAAAAGATGCATTATTGTCTTCTCCATGTTCTAGTAAATTATAAGTCAGAAAAGAAAAACCATTATGAAGCTCAACATACAGTGACTTTCGGCTCAAAGAAATATTTCAGTGTCAATGACAATCCCCGGACCAATTCCGTCAAAAATAATGTGTTTATGCTTCTCTCAAAAACTGGACATTTTCAAAAGAAAAAGTGTTACATAAATACATTAAAGTAGAATAAACAACAAACAAAAAATGGAAGCAAGTAAAATTCAGGTTTAATATGCTGAAAAAAGAACATTACTTGAACTCCAATCCTTGGAAATCTCTTTCACAAGTTCTTCTCTTTCTCTGTCATCTGAAAACATTAAATATGATAAGTAAAAGAGTAATCTGACCCAGCCAACACACAATCCCAATGATCCACATACAGCAGCAAACTCATAACTCTAAATATAACTCCTTCCAAAATGGGAAAGAAAAGATATAACGAGAACACCCATTCCACTGGGAGTTCAACGCTCTTAAGTGCTAGTAATAGAGCTCTACAGTGCTTAGGACTTTAAGGAATAGGCGGACATAGAAACAACCCAATGTCAAACCACAGTCTCCAACAAAAACAACCCTTCACAGGAATATTCTTCTTCTTCTTTCACCTTATTTCAAAGAAGGATTCAACACATGGATCTCAGTCCAGAATCCATGCCATTACAGATTAATGTTTTAATTCACAAGTTTGAAAATTATATGTTAGATTATAGAAAACAGATGATATATAAATTAAAAAATACCAGTGTGTATAGTAAAAGGCTCGAACCTTTTGTAGTGGCGAACGGACGTGAACTGCTTAAGAGCCCATAGTTCTGCAAAGCATGCGAATTTGATCCAGCTCCAGCCTGATATTCGCCACCCAATCATTTGGATACACTCAATCAATTTCCAAAATATTCATAGAAAAATGCAAAAACGCTACTAAAAATCTCCTCCACTAAGACAAATAAAAAAATAAAATAAACATCATAGCAGCAGAAGAAATAATAGAAAATCACGCACAAAGCACCATACCCTACGCTTGCTTTCTAAATTTATAATCATTCACACAAAGAACAAAACTTTCCAACACAATCAATTCCACACATCCAGTTACCGCTCGTCAAACGTTTCGAGCTCATACCGAAGCTAAAATTTAACAAAATGAGTCGAAAGGTGAAGTCTTGGAGTAGGTCAGAATGCATGATCCGGAATAGCTTCCAGAAAATTCAAAAAAATCGCAAAAAATTGCGTAAAAATAGGAATTGGGAATTGGACGAAGGAAGAGTGTCGATACCAAGTTTCGGGTACGGAAAGCATGAAGGGACCTGCGAGAGAGGATGGCCGCCATGGATGTGGGCGTCGGAGCTTCGGAGTTCCCCGCCTCTTTTGGGGGATACGACGGGGCAAGATCGTCACGGGCCGACGAAAGTGGGCTTTCTCAATGACTTTGGGTTAGGCCCAATTAGAACGGAGATGGCCCATAAGCCCGTTTACGTTGATTGTAGCGACAAATCGGTTTGAACCGGTCCAAATCAAGCCAGTCTAACTCGATTTCATAATAATTTGATACGTTGTGAACTACCACATAATCGATTTTTTAATTGGTCATTCCTTAAGAACGTGATTTGATCACTTACTTATTTATATTTTAATTAACATTATTGAATTGTAGAGGTTGTTATTTTATCCCCATGAGTTCACGGATTTGCCATACCATTTAACAAATTAGTAACTTGGATGAGCCACCTAGAAAAAGAAATATTAGTTTATCTCACATCAGTCATAGATAATGTTGATGAGTAGTATATAAACTAATGAAAAATTGTAACCGTATTAAGAAACCTCTGAATGATATGATTATAGACTCTGCCCCACTAATTTTTATTGTGCTATTCCCCCGAAAATAAGCCTATGCCGCTTGTAAGTGGCGAGCATACGGCGTTCTTTAGTAAAGGCAAAAAGTAGTTAGCTCTGTGCTCACTGGGCTTCAACATCTCAACCACTTCCTCATCTAATAGACGGCTTTGGCTTTCCACCTCTCGCTTCCATTCGACAGGGGACTTTATGGTTACAACATGCCTCAAAAGAAACCAAGTTAAACCAGGTTATAATCGATTGTTAGCATATATTGTGGGCTTCATTAATCGACAAATTCCTTGCACACTACCGATAGGCTTGAAAGAAAGTTCGTGGGTCACGGAACCTCAACACATCCCCCACTCTTTGAGCGATTTTTCTCTGCACAGCGGTGGGAGGATTGATGGAACTACGCTTCATGGCAATCCCATGTAGGTAAGTTTTTGTTTGGGATTTTTATGATATTTAGTGTTTTAGGTGTAATGGCAGGCAAAATTCCTTCTACTATTAAGCTTTTTTTTTAATATCAAATTAAGAACATTAAAAACAAATCAGCATTCTTTATGATGTTCGCAGTTCAATCCACTTGTTCACAAGAACTCCAAAAACAACTACGAGGACTTCAATCAGAAAAAGAAAAAAGAAAAAAGGAAACATGCATTTCAGTTTCCCATCGGCTATTTTATGCCTGACCTTTGCCCTTCGCTTCTCTCCACGTTGCAAACACTTCACTGTGTTTCATGATCCAAAACCTCTCAATCCCCTCTGCCTTCCTCCCCAGGTAGTCTTCCTGCTATCAATGACCACCTAAAAACCATCATAAGAAATGGAGCTCATGGATCAGTTAATCAATTACAAATAAAATTTACTAGTATAAGTGGTAAACAAGTCACTTGTTTAACATCTTACGAGGTTGACAATCCAACGAATTTATGGAGAAGACCAAAAGCTTGATGCTGAAACACCCAGAAAACCTTTGTTTTCCCCTTTCAACAAATTATATTTATGTCATGACCGTACATTCATAATATTAACTTTTCAGGAGAAATCATTCCCCACACTGCTCAATTACTTGTCAACTACAAGCCTGTACATTTCTGTAGATGAGGTCCACTTCTCTGTCATCTCTATGAGTTGCCACTCAATGCTGCTAACCTCGGCAAAAAGAAGCTGAACAAACATGGTACAGCATCTTTTGTCGATCAAACCATAGAAATACGAAAGCCAGTATAGATGTGGATGAACCTTCCGACTTGGTTTTGCAATCTTTTAGCTCTTTCTATCTGGTGTTTATCCGTAGTAAAGAAATAGTAGCCAGAAGAAGGCGGCCTGACCGATGGAAATTGAAGATAGCCCAATTATACAGAGAAGTTGATGGACAGAGCAGCTACCAGTATTAAATGAAAAGAATTAGAAGCACATGAAGTAAGACGATTAATCTGTGAACTGTCAACTTGCTCAGGAACCCTTTTAAGCATAAAATGCTAAAAAACTGTTAAGTTTACCCTACCAACTTTGGTTTATATGAATCTAAAAGATAGAAGAAAACATTATCTTTCACGGCCAAGGGAGAAGTAAACTTGATAATTGTACCAGAAAGTTGACATCATGAAAATACTTCAAGTCCGATAAAATAGAGGATTGGTGTTACAACAAGCATTAATCCTCAATGAGGAACCAAACCTCCAATTCTTAAGGTGGAAAAAGAAGAATTTTCTATTAGGTCCACTGCATATATGGATATATGGTTGTATGTGCTATACAATCAATATTTTTGTATGCCCAAAAAATGCCATATACATTTTGAGCCTGCTCAATGTTATACATTACACCGTGTATGTGTGCACTCTGTTCATGAAGCTACGAAGTATGGTACAGAGATCTGTCTCATGTAAGACAGATAATAAGAGGGAGGATGGAGCAATGTAATCAAGAATATAGAGGGTATACACTTGAATCTTGATAGAGATCACACAACGTATCTTCGCAAATAGTCCACTCTAGCTGGATGCTTGAGTTTCATGAATGCTTTAACTTCATACTTGCGGACCATTTCTCTTGATATGTTCAAGTTACCAGCAATCTCTCCCAGTGTCCTGTCACCTTTTCCATCCAGTCCATATCTCTGCCTGACCACCAAGCTCTCCTTCGGCTTCAGTGAGTCCAACTAAAGATATACCACACGAGGAAGTAACCAGTTATGTAAGAAGAGAGAAGGGGAGAGAACGAGGAATGAACAGATTAAGATTTCGTTCAATGATTGTGAAGGTGCATACCACATCGTCAATTGCAAGCCTCACAAGAGCTGGTCGCCTCTTACTATCACCATTGACCCCATCAGTGTCTGTAATGACCTTGATGAGCTCCTCTTGCGTGGTCGTGTGCTTAGCATTGAGGGAAAGAATAGATTTGGAAGCCTTCAACACATCATGGTATCTTTCAGGAGAAATCCCTACTTTGGCAATGATCTCATCAGCTGTTGGTACCCTGCCTAGCTCAAACACCAACTCAAGCTTGGCCTTTTGAATTTGCATCCTTATCTGCATAATTCGAAAACACCCATTAGAAGCTAATAGCATAGTTTGTATCATTTCATGCTGGTAGCACTTACCGATTCCAGGCCAAAGGGGACACGAGTGAAGCTTGAAACTGTCATGGATCTCATGATAGAATGTCGAATCCAAAACATTCCATAGGTGGATAGACGTAGGCCTCGTTTTGGTTCAAAGCGATCAATGGCCGTTACAAGGCCCCTAGCACCCGCCTGACAAAGGTCATAGAACTTGTGGCCAGTTGCAAGTTCTTGATAGTATTTGTTGATTACATACAAAACAAGTCGCAGATTGTGCTGCATTATCATTCACAAAAGTTCAGTTTTCCAGATAATATAAGCAGGAGCTTTGCTTAATTATGTGTGAGTTTCTAGGAATCTTTTCTTATTCATCCAAATAGAAAGCATGAAAACGAACACTCATACAATACAAGAGAAGAGAGATAGAATGATAACCTTGACAAGTTTATTTCTTGCTGCTTGACCAAATTCAATTCTTCTCCTGACTTCTTGTGCAGACATATTTGTTGCCTCCGCTAGTTCACCATCAGTGGGTTCTCTGCCTAAATCTTTCTCCATGTCGTCCGCAACTTGAAGCAGTGTCTAGAATACCAAAAGAATTTGCATCAGATGCTTGGCACAATCAACAAAGATTGATCCAACAAGGGTTTTTAGTTTTCGAAGAATGGTATGGTTACCTTCATTGGTTGCATTAGACCAAAGAGCCAAGTATGCTCAGAAGAAGGCAGTACTGCTGGTATTTTCATCTTCTTCCAATCCAAGCTCACAAAATCAGTTGACACTGAGTACTCCCTCACAAGCCTTTCTACATCTCTGCTGCCCACTTCACTACTTTTTTCTTGGGTTTTGACTCTGATACATCTTTCTCATATTTCTTCAGGGCAATCCTCTTCTCAAGGCTCAAGCGCCTTGGCTTTCTCCTCTGACTTCTAACAACATACAATTTTCCTATCTCTGTTTGTGCATTTTCCTGTCCATTGTCCTCCTTTACTTTCTGTGATCCCTTTCTCCTCTTCTTGGTGTCTTCGACAGTGGAGACCTCAGAGGGACTAAGTTTATAGATATTTTCTAGATTTGCTGCAGCTTCATTGTAGTCTAAATCAACAGCACAAGGAAGAGATGCATCGACGGAAACTGCCTTTACTCGTTTGTTGGACTTGGTGGCTCTTGTCAAACTCTTTGAACGATCAACAGGTGGGTCTGTGGATAAAGAAGCAGACTCGGCCACCAGAGTTGTGTTCTTGCTTGTGCCATCTTTGAAGGCCACAACTTTGGGCTTTCTAACCGCAATAATTCGGTTGTTTGTGAAGTTTTGGCTTGTTCTCAATGGAATCCTAGTGACAGAACTTGACACACTCACAACTCCCATGCCAAGTGCTCTTCGCAGCAGTTGATCTGATTAGCACTAGAAGATTTCAAGGGCAATCAGACTCATATAATCCAGAGTCCTAGACTAGTTTGTTAGTTTGGTCTGATCTTGTAAAAACGTCAACTTGAATGAAAAACAAGTTCACTACACAGAAAATACAACATGCAGAAACCCATAAGCCATCCAGCCTGTGCTAGTTGTTTCAACACTTACAATCTTCACAGTGATTTTGCATCCTTTCATATATAAAACAATGAAAAGAAAAAATGTAAATACCGAAACCTAAAACAAAACAAAACAAAAAAATAATATGTTGGCAAGCATTTAGCAGGTTAAAAAAATGACAAGTACCAGCTGTAGTCGCTTGATCCCAGCTCTTGCTCAGAATTTTTTGAGCAGGAAAGAGTTCTTCTATGAATATACACACGGAGGATGATCCGAACCCAGAACAACAAAGTTACTTGAACTCCAGACCATGGAATCCAGCAGCTCTCAAGTACACAAGTGTGGGGTCAAGGAGCTCAATGGAACGCAGTCCACACCCTTGTTCTTCAAACAATCAACGGCAAACGCTGCTTCCGAGAAGGAATCCAACGACTGTTGAGAAACCCACGTAAATAACATGTAATATTATAGCTCTTGTACAGACGTGGTGAAGTAGAGACACTAAAAAGTATAATCAAACAAAAATCTGGAAGAGGGATTGGGGGGAGAAATCTGAGAGGATGGAGTTGTGGATGCGGTGGTCTCCAGTTGGGTGGCCACCGTTAGTGAGAGTAGATTTTATCGGGACAGTTCTGACGTAGATGTCCAACAAGGCAACAAGTCAGCAACTTCCGGTTGGGGCAGTGAGGCTGCCACGCCTCGCACATTCTAGACCCCTTCTAATTTGCACTTGTTTTTGCTTTTTTGTGAAGTCTAATTTTGATTGAATTGGCATTTTATATGCTTTTAGTGCCATCTTAATCATATTTATAATTTTGATTAAATTAAATTAAATGGGGTGGTGATGTCTTGTTTTCTTTCTTCTTTTTTTTTCGTTATCTTTGTATTCAATCCTTCTCATACATATAACCCAAATACATACACACATAACATGCTCGAATATACTTAAGACTTAAAAAAAAACATACACATACGTTTTCTCTAGTTTGCAGTGGTCTGCTTGTCCAGGGTATTGGGTATTCTTTTTCCCCATGGGTGCCTCAAATCTGGTTCTAAATTTTACATATTTTATAAAAAATTACACCAAGAAACAATCTTACTTTAATTTAAATATTTTTAACATTGTTATTAGTAGTTAATTACATGGTCTAAGTTTTTTATTTACAAAATCTCGATTCTTTACAATGAAACTTTTCTACTTTTTTAATACCTATTGATATATATACTGTTGAGTTGCCAACGGGGCATAATTCGTTTACCTTGTTTATATATTTATTTACTCTTTTATTGTTTAAGGTCTAACTATTTTTTTTAATTCTTATCTGAAGGGTTTGTTGAGAAACTGTTAAATTTTAAAGATTTATTTTTTAAAAGGTCCATGGCCTCATAATATTAGTTATTTTCTAAATATTTTAATTAGGTGGGTCTGTGATGAAAATATTGCAATTAAATGTATATATATACTATATATATATATATATATTAAAATAAAGACTTCTGTAAACTCGATTGTTTATATTTTAACAGGTTCAAATACTTTTCTTTTTCAAACGTTATTTAAATAGTTATGTTTGGTCTTCCTGATGTTGTATGATCTTAATTGTAAAAGTAGTTTATTAATTAACTAGGAAAAACAGTTGTATTAATATTTAATAACTATTTAATTAATTCAGCCGGTTTACTTTTATCTTGTAAAACAAAAAAAATAGAATTAGCAAGATTACAATTGATTTATGGATTATAATTGTCTTTGGTCTGGCTTATAATTTTCTTTATATATATATATATATATTATTTGTGTGTGTTATTTTTACTTGGAATATCTAAAGTTGTGTAAAATTTATTGCAAAAATTACAGTACATGTTATAAGCAGAGGAAGAGTTTAGCCCTATAATTTTCATTCATCTCACTTTGCAACCCTGATGCTGCCAGCATGCACGTGTAATTATTTAAGTCATTTAAAATGAGTCATGAGTTAATTGGTCTTAACGAGTCTGATCTAGTCCGGTTAAACATGTCCAAGAACATCATTACAGTTAATCGTATTTATAAAATTTTGATTTTATTATTTTGCCAGTCTTCCAAATCACAAACAAATAACGACAATTTGATGGGTTTATGATATTATTATTAATTTATGATAATTATTTTTTCCTTCAATATTAATTATCATAGTCTTTTTATTTATGCCATATTTAAACTTAAAAATGATATTTTGTATTTATATATTTTAAGGCGTCAATTTTTTTTGTGTGCTAAACAATTTTTTTAAAAATAATTTTTTTGTCAAACAGAAATTTAGTTTCTGTCGTACACAAAAAAAAATATCATAACATTTTTTTGTTATCAAATTTTATTGGGAAATGGTAAAAAAAAACACAAAACCATCGTTTATTTACCCCTCCATCCCATCAATCTCCGGCGACCACCAACGAGGCGGCAGCGGCGGCGGCGACGGCGACTGCGACGGTGGCGGCGGAAGAGAGAGCGACGGAACTGGTGAGATTCTGATTTCTTTCGTTCCGATGACTATTAATCATAATAGCAAAGCAATTTGTTCGTAGACGCGACTCTTCCTCTCGGCGGGAAGCCGGAATCAAGGTGCCAACTTTTGTCGATTCCCGGCGAGCAGGCATACCGTAGTTGCAATTGACTGTTTATCACGTTTTGATTTCGCAGGTTCATTGACGCCTTCTGGGTTGTGGATACTATAACAACAGTGGAGGATGGTTAGCTGTCTTACCATATTTGATTTCTCTTGGTTCGATTTTGACCCGGAAATGTGGTATATGTGTGAAACTTGATTGATCTCGTCAATTATGTGCTGAAAGATGCTTTCTTTGCTTGCATTTTTTTTGTCAGGCGACTTTGAATGACTCTTTTCTAGCTGATCTTGAAGAACTGTCCGACAATGAAGCCAATATTGTGAGTGGATGCATAAATTGTTCTTTCTTATCTGGTTTGTTTAAATCTTATCCATCTGAAGTAGCTGTTTTTTTCTGTTGAATGATAATTGTTGCTCACTGGATTCGTTGTGTGATAGGATGATGAAGGGGAGAAGTTTGATAACATGGAAGAAGATGTTGATGGGGAGCTAGCCGACATTGAGGCTCTTAATTATGATGATTTGGATAGTGTTTCTAAGCTGCAGAAAACACAGCGATACATTGACATCATAAAAGTATGTCTTCTATGAGTTAAACTGTTTATGTGATAGCATCTGATTTCTGATTCTACCTATTAACACAGTGGTTGCTTTGAGTTCACTGATTATTTTGATTTATACTCTTCAGAAAGTTGAGGGTGCACTTGAAAAAGGTTCCGTTATCTCTAGTCAGGGAGTTGTTTTAGAGGACCCAGAGTACCAGTCAATAGTTGAATGTAACGCCCTGTTGGTGGATATTGAAAATGAAATTCTTATAATCCACAATTTTATTCGTGATAATTATTGCTTGAAATTTCCTGAACTTGAATCCTTGGCCCATCACCCTATAGATTATGCCCGTGTTGTCAAAAGAATTGGCAATGAGACAGACTTGACCCTTGTTGATCTTGAAGGGCTTTTGCCTTAAGCATCATTATGGTTGTCTCAGTCACAGCATCGACAACACCTGGGAAGCCTCTCCCGGAAGGAAGTTTACCAAAAGTCATTGATGCCTGTGATCGAGCTCTTGATCTTGATTCAGCAAGGAAGAAAGTTCTCGATTTTGTTGAAAGCAGGATGGGGCATATTGCACCAAATCTTTCTGCTATAGTTGGAAGTGCAGTTGCTGCCAAGTTGATGGGGACTGCTGGTAGTCTTTTTGCTCTAGCTAAGATGCCAGCTTGTAATGTTCAGCTCCTAGGAGCAAAAAGGAAGAATTTGGCTGGATTTTCCACTGCAACTTCACAGTTCCGCGTTGGTTTTTTGGAGCAAACAGAAGTATTCCAGAGTACTCCCCCTTCACTTAGAACAAGGGCTTGCCGATTGTTGGCTGCAAAGTCGACACTGGCTGCCTGTGTAGATTCCACTTGAGGAGATTCTACAGGAAGGACAGGGAGGGAGGGATTTAAGGGAGGAAATCCGTAAAAAGATTGAGAAGTGGCAAGAGCCACCTCCAGCAAAGCAGCCAAAACCTCTTCCTGTGCCTGATTCAGAGCCAAAGAAAAAAGAGGTGGTTGGAGGCAGCGGAAAATGAAAGAGAGGTAATTAGCTATATTTTTGTTCTTTTAGAATTTGGCCAATGTTTTTGCTATATCAAAAGTGGCCAATACTTGTATTGTTTATAATGTAAAAGTTTTGGCAATTAATTGAGAAGCTGCTTGAAAAATCATTTTCTTATCTTTGAAGAATGGTGTGCAACTCAATCCCATTCATAAGAAGTGTGATTATTATGTCCTAAATCGTATGTAGTATCATATAATTTGGAAGTGCTTCCGATCATAATAATTTTCCGTGTGGTGTTTTTGCTCTTGACAGGTATGCAATTACAGATATGAGGAAGTTGGCCAACAGAATGCAGTTTGGTATTCCTGAAGAGTGTTCCTTAGGTAATGACAGTTTTTTGATTAAATCATGTCAATGTAGTAGCAGTATGCTGAAAGTTCTTTATTCTTGGTTTATAACTGTTAATTATATCTATCAATGACATGCCCTCCCTTTCTGAAATTTAAGTTTCATGAGTGAGCCTCATTTGCTATTGTTATGAGATTTACATCTTCGCTTAAATACATCTAATTTTCTTCTATATGTAGAACAAGCAGTTTGTCCTATGTAGAGTTCTACAGTTTTTATTTTCTTAGGTTGATTAGTAAGTAACAATGACTTTAAAAAAATTACTCGAGTAGTGCTGCAATGTGGTAGGAGTAAATGCATGTTATCAACTCTTCTTCTTTATAGTAAACCTGCTTTAAAGAATTGAGGTTGCCTGGATGGTCGAGCAAACTATCAAGGTTTTGCCATCACAGGTTTTATTGTTTCTTGAAGCCTTGAACCGAATTAAATTTAACCTTTTAAGTGGGAGACGCCTGTGGATTTCTACAATTTATGCTAGTTCAAGTATATTTTGCACACACGTTAGCTTGCTTGAAATTGCTTGTCATTTAAAAAAAGGGCATATCAGATCATGTTGATATATTAATTTGTCTTTAGGAAGGCTGCACAAACTATCTAGGTTTTACTATGATTATTTTCATTGTATTGTTTAGTCCTTGAACCAGATTCCTGATTTTGATTTTTAAGTAAGAAACCCTGCTTGCTTTGCAATCAGTGAAACCTTATCCTTAAGACATTGTTCTGATCAGTTGGATCAAAATTGAAGTAAATGAGGTTTGTCGTAGAAAGGGCCTAGCGTAGTCTGTTAATTACTAGCTGTCCCACCAAATCTCATGTCAAAGGTAACAAAAGGCTTTGTGATTTTGTTTCTGTGGACTTTACAATTATAACTTTTTTAATTATAGAAAAAATATAATTTCTTATGCTTGTTACTAATCAAGGATGTAAAATTGCCTCCCTTCATAAGCCTATATGACTTTCCTAGTTTAAAATTTCTTTGTATCTGATAGTTTTATGTGATTAATTTGACTGGGGATGGTCTTGGTGAAGGATACGGTATGCTTGGGCAGGCTGGCAGTGGGAAGCTGTGGGTATCCGTTGCTCAGAGTAAACTTGCTTCCAAAGTAGCAAAAAGGTGATGACGCATCCAATTTTAATTCCTTTTTCTTCTTTTGATATGTCTTCTTCAGGTGTGTTGTAACTCTTGGTAACAACCACAATATACTTTTATATGCTATATTGGGTTTCTCCATTAGCTTAATTGGTCACTATTTTGGTCTTTTTAAAACATTAGATTCAAGGAAAAGAATTATGGAAGCAGTGGTGCAACATCTGGATTAACGTCAAGCCTTGCATTTACTCCCGTGCTGGTGATTGTATTCATTTGTCCTTGCTTCAATGTAGTGATGAGTTAAAGATATGCAAAATTGTTATTCGTCCTCTTTATTATGCTGGGCAGGTCTAATGTTATTCAATTTCCAATATGTTATATGACTTTGCCCCCTGTCAGGGTATCGAACTCTCTAATCCTCAGGCATACAACAACCAACTTGGGAGCGGAACTCAAAGTACATACATATTTCTCTGAAACAGGAACTTTTTCAAAACTCAACAGGAATTGATTTTCTCTGACCTGTGGAGCTGTGACTATGTGATCAAAATAGTAGACATGCTCAGACGGAAGCTGCACTTTTTTTGGTGTACTTGACCGACTTTATAGTTTTTGTTTGGCTTGTACACTTCTCATGATAAACTTCCTTGGTTCAAAGAGAAGCACTGCTAAGTAGGGCAAATATTTTAAAAACAAAAAGTAGCCTTTGTGAAGAATACAAGCGACATGTTCTTATACAGAAAGTCACCGGGCGAATATTATTTTTGTCCATAGTCTACAGACAAGTGAAATATTTTCCATGCCTAGAAAATCTGAGATTGTTCGAAGTGTGAAGCTACATTCTTTATATGGTCCATGATACAAAGAGAATACTGTGATGCGAGCATCTTTCGCTTGTTGACTGTTCCAAGGTCCGCGTCTCTTCCTTAGTATCCATTCAGAGATCAAATGTAAGTGCTGTTTGCCCCTGTATTTCAACCCAAATGAGGAATTGGAAAATGGAAAAAAGAAAAAAGAGAGCAATCTTTTAGAAGCCACCAACGACAGGAAACGTCCAACTACATGAGAATGTAGCTCATGTTCGTTCCCTGGACCTCCAACTTAGCCCTCCAGTTGACTCCATCTCAGCCTACAAAATCATATTTAATCAGACGAGTGAGTACTACAACCAAACGAAGCAAACCCCAATTCACTACTATAAAGACCCATCAACCTATTTCCATAGTAACTAAAAAAAATAAAGTACGTGAAATAAGATGGTCCCTGCAAGAGGTTTAGGATAAACAAAGCTCAAGTAAGCTAAGCTCCCACTATAGTGTATACAACGACAGGAAACGTCCAACGAGGAGGTCAGTGACGCCGTCTCACATACGTCAGCAAAAGTGGGAAGCGTGCCACAAACAGCAGCATCGAGGAGAATGGTTGGAAAATTCTTGGCCGCCTCGCATCGAACCCACCTTGGCCTTGACCTGCTTTTGCCCCGCGTTTGCTTACAAATGACCAATGTGATCAACCATTGGATTAGCTTGAGCTAAGGGACAATCCAATGGAATCCCCAACACATCGTTGTTCCTGTTGGCTTCCCCTGTAATACTTGAATCGTGACTTCTATTATTTGTTGATTAAAGATTGGTTTGAACTTTGGTGAGCCGAGTAATAAGATAGGAACGAAAAGGCCCCAAGATGGTCAGAAGAGATTGCATAAGACGGGTGGGGAGGAAGAACTGGTCAGCAGTTGGACTCGATCCCTCTCTTCTTTGGCCATGACCAAAGACCAGTCTAGACCATTAGGCGATTAGGCCATTAGGCGATTAGGGGATTGGAATTTCTACTCGTTTTCTATGGTCAAACTTCTAAGCTTTCCTTTCTCTCTTTGTTGCCTCTTCTCGTTGCTGTCTCTTGATTCAAAAGCTTGCTTTTCCTTCCCATAAAAGCTTATCACCTGATCTCTTCTCATCCTCACTCAAGCTATAGCTACCTAAAAGCTGAGCACCCTTTCTCTGCTTACATCTGTTTGTCTTCTTCATCTGTAACAACCCAACAGAACAAAACAGCTGCTGCACACACTCTCTGAGCTGCTTTCATATATGGTTTGCTGCTTTCTTCCTACTCTTCCCGGGCATGGTTCTCTGAGAGCTCTCCCATTTTCCATCGTCCGCTCTGTCCTCAAAATCCAAACACGAAAGAGCTTATTCAATTGACGCGCGCCGACTTTGGAAATGGAGAGGGTGAACGGAGAGTGGGAGCAGAAGAAGCTGGTGGACGAGCTAGTGAAAGGCAGGGAATCGGCAAGGCAGCTGCAGCTCCAGCTAGGTCAAGCTGCTGCTTCACAAGAGTTGCAAGAGTACCTCTTACAGACTATCATGAGCACCTTTGCCAACGCTCTCTCTTTGCTACAATATTCCAATGACCAATCACAACAGCAGCAGCAACAACAACAAATGGGTACCTTCGCCGACTCCCCCACTTCTATCAATGGCAGCCCAAACAGTGATGGCTCTGCCCAGCCGTTCAAAGACCCAGAACAAGTTGACATGAACAAGAAGAGGTAGGCATAGCTAGGCGAATCCAATTATAAGTGTACCAATTGATTGATATTTTGTAGTTACATGAATGCGTTGGTTGCGTTGTTGCAGGAAGACGCCGCCCAAGTGGACGGAGCAAGTAAGAGTTTGCACTGGCAGTGGCCTAGAAGGGCAACTCGACGATGGATATAGTTGGAGGAAGTACGGTCAGAAGGATATCCTTGGTGCCAAGTTCCCAAGGTTTGTCATGCTTGCCTCATCTTTCTTTACTTTCCCTCTCTAATTTTACATGTTGGAGTTGAACAAGTTGAACAAACCGAGTAGTGGACTTTGCCTCTTGACCCTTTCCATAAGAAAAGTCATGGATGACCAGGTTCAAGAAGATGTGTGTTGTTCACGTGGCTTCACTTGTCACAAAATTGGTCTGGTCAGAATGCATAATTATGGGTTTAATACTAGTTGTGGTCTAGATATTGGTCGGCACTAACAAGGAACTGTAAGAGTTGACTTGGTTTATTTTATGCAATGCAACATCACTAACGGATTCAAGTACCAGTAATGTCAAAATGATAAAAGTGGGTGTCTTGAATTTATTTTACTTAGTAGGTATAATAAATATTTATATTTATCTTATGAACTGTTTTTTTATGTTGGGATTTTATAAAATATTTATATTTATTTTTTTGAATTTATGCTAAAGTTGTGAAATGCACAATATATTGGCAGGGCCTACTACAGGTGCACCTACAAGAGCCAAGGCTGTCCGGCCACGAAACATGTCCAGCGGTCAGACGATGATCCCGCGGTCTTTGAGGTCGTCTACAGAAGCAAACACACATGCGTCCCGGTCCCAGTCGCGGCCACCACCGCCCCACCGGCGTCCACCACAGTTGTCCACAACCCATCAGACGAGAACCAGTCACTGCTGCTCAACTTCCGGGCAGGGCTCAAGGTGAAGACTCATGATCTGGACCAACCGGACCGGTTCTCCCCTCCTCCCTTCTCCTTCCCGTCCATGGAATCAGTGGGCACCCATGGCAACGCTTTCTCCCCTTCCCCGGTCGCGGACACGTCCGTGGCTGGTGGTGTCTCTCCCGTCTTCATCTCTCCGGCCACGTCCGAGTCCAACTACCTGCCCGTGTCTTCGGGCCCAAGTGGGCAACTGGGGTCCGGTTCTATGTCTGAATTAGCTGACATAATCTCTGGGCCAACTTTGGGGACCAGCTCCGGGTTGGTGGACATGGATTTCCTTCAGTACTCCATGGTTAACATGGATCCCAACAATTTTCCCTTTGACAACATCTTGTTGCAGTATAGAGAATTATGATGGGCATGCTCATATTTGCCTAGTCAAGATCAGAATAGTTGTATAATTGAGAAGTGCTAATAGGTAACTGTAGTAAGTATGTTCTTCCTTAAAGGGTAATCAGACTGGAGTTGTAATTTTCCCTTTTCTTCTTTGAAAAATTTAAATTAAATACAATAATTTTCGGTGCCAAGATTTGAGCAGTTCCTTGCATATAGCATTCTGTAAATAAGCTTAGCATTAAGTTAAAAAACCGGTTAGCGGCGGTGGACAAGTCGGTTGGCCTGCTAGGCTCGGCCAAGCCGGCTCGCCTAAGCTAATTGAGGCTCAATTGCCCAACAATCTGAGAGCCAGCTCGGCTCGGTTTAGATTGTGGTCAATAAAAATAGTCAAGCCGAGCTCAATTTGAGCCGAAATTCAAACTTGGCTTAGTTGCTCTTTGTTATAGCTATCATGCCATTTTTTGTGATTTATAATTAAGCACTAAAAATACAATTTTTAATTATGATTCATATCTCAAACGCGATTGAATGATAGGACTTGGGAACCATGCCACCTATTGGTTTGGATCACTGGATAGTCTATAAATGGATCCGATTGTCACCCGATCGCCCGTATAACTTATGCGGATCCTAACAACAGTCAAGGGCCTACGGTGGGTTTTACGATGTACTTGCAGCCACTCGCGGCCCACGAGCCCAGCCCACAACCGTCACGCACTAAAAAACTCTCACACTTGGGTAAATTAAGTCATGGTTATTTTATATAATCACATTAATTATGTGTGACCATTGTTGTTTTGATAATAATAAAAAAATGCTAGTTACCAACTTAACCCAATCTAAAATTTTGGCTTTCTATTAATATAAAATAATCTAAAGTAAACTTTTTATTGTAAGCCACATCTATTAATTAGTAGGGATTTTACCATGCACTTGCTTGATAATTAATATATTAAAACTGGTTGAACGGACTAAATTGTACTTCTAGCCATTCTAATTAAGTAAATAACTAACAAATTGTTCAAGTAATTTTTATATTTATTTTCCGAGTACCCATCAAATGATTCGTCTCCACCAAGGCTTATTAGAAGGTCTGATACATCATCATACAAGATGTGTGATGAAAAATGTTTCCGACTCGACTGAAGACTGCCCATTTAAAAAAAAAAACGTCCCAACGTCCCAGTCTCAGTCTCCCAGCTCCCAACTCCCAACTCCCAACCAAGGTTAACAATAAAAATGGAGTGGAATTATTGTTCGTCCTTTTTGCAGGAGGGGACCGAGCAATTACACGCAATTTTATGTGGCTATAAAGATCAGAGTACTTGATAGAAATGGTGGCAACGAGGTGGCGTTGTTCTCCGGCATGCAGCAGCCTTTGGTACCACCGATCCTGCCGATCGAGTAACGTTAGAACTTAAACGTTAAAACATCGTCAATAACTGCTTTGCACTATGCAGGATTTAGTCTATTGCAAGTTTGCACCTCTATATATACGACGCCAGTCGAAGGCAGTCTCATCTTCATTAATCCTTTGATGCGTTTGAGCTCTGGCGGTCCAAACTGCAGTTTGGCATCAGTTCAAAGCTGAAACATATATAATGGTGGAAGAATGATGGTTGATTGGCTGGGATCAGAACTCTGAAGAAATGTGTAACCTGTATATGCTTGTTAACTACTTTTAACTTCTTTCATCGAAGGTTCATGGCATACATGTTTAAAAGATGAAAACTGATCAATTTACACTTAAATGTACCATTACTCAGCACAATGAATATGATGCAAAATTCAGTAATAAATTAAAATTTTGGCACAATTAAATAAGACTATAACTAATATGATCACTTTATCAAATTAAATTAATCCCGGAAATAAGAATCACTAATTTGTTATTTCTATATGTAATAATATATATCTTATGTTGATTATTTAAAAACAAAATTGACATGAGTTCATGTCATCATTTATGATTTCTTAAAAATTTCTTTAGGTATAAATATAAAATTATTTTGATGACGTTTTCTTTTCTTTTTTAATAATAGGCAAGATGACGTGTTATGCACAACTTATATTACAGATAAACTTTAATTTTATGGATAAACTCTCGAGATAAGTTATATATTAATTTAATATCTTAAATATAACTAAATTTTGATTGACTTTGACTTAAAAATAGATATTAATTGAATGAAAAAATAGATTATAATAATTTGATTATTATTATTTTATTCTCGTTGTGTTTTGGTTGGTTAAACCTTCTACTTGGTCATTAATATTGAATTTTCATTTTATTAATAAGAGTAAATACTCTAGAATTCAAATGGATTCATTTAGGAAAATCAACATATGTTCATAGTTTAAATTAAAACATGTGACTCTGACTTTATTTGGCACACAGAGTAAAGTCAACTTGGAGTTGACTCTAAGTTAACTTGGATTCATTTATACTATTTTTTTATTAAATACATAAAACTCCACATAAAATTAACATATAATGCTTTTTTGACACTTCAAATTGATAAATAGATGATTTAAATTATTTTTAAAATTAATTTAGCTAAATTAAAATAAAAATAAAATATTTTAATAAATTTTATTACCTGACTTAGAGAGTCTTGAATTATAAAATTTGTTACTAGGGAGTTGTTTATAAAGTTTACTTGGGGAAGCAATAGAGTGGAATCGACTAAATAGAGAATTTTTTGACTTAATTTTTTTAAAATTATATATAAATATATGTAGTGAAATTGACTGATTTTGGGTGAGTAGGAGAGAGATTTATGGGTTAGAATTAACGTCGTGTGAGGAGAAAGCTAAAACACCACGAGAGCAAAAAAACGAAGATTTTTAGGTGAGTAAGAGAGAAAAAAGAGATTTGTAGAGTCAAAATTAACGTTGTACAAGTAAAAGACCGAAATGCGATGAGAGCAAAAAAAAAATTATCTTGCTATAGCATATAGTAGATATGTCCTACGTTGGGGTAGAAGGGAATGTCATTTTTTGGCAACGTCAAAAACAAGGTTTGGTATAATGTATTTTACTAATAATCTATTCAATATATGTACTTCAAGGTATGATGTATTGACTTTATAAAAAAATGAAAGGTATGATGTAATGTAATACTTTTTGGGTTGTGGTTGGAAAAATTAAACAAAAAAAACTCTAAAATAAGAAAAAACTCTGATGATATATATAACTCATCATCTGTACCAATTCCTCTATGATTTTTTGTTTTTTTTCTAATATTAGACTTCATAATAGCTGAGAGAGGCAAGATACATTGAAGCAGCTTCAGAAGCTCCATGACGAGCCTCTCTGTATTTAGCTATCTGCAAATCAATTTTATATTACATCTCATGATTTAATGTCATGGAACACTCCTGAGACAGGCCAAAATTTTCCCACAAAATAAAATCTGTAAGGCCATTCATAAAGTTAACTATGTTGAGTGAGTCAGATAGGAACAATACAATTAGCAAAACGTGCGTGCTCAGCATAGTCCAAAGCATTTCTAAAGGCAATTAGTTCCAACTCTTCGGCGTTGGCAGCTGATCCTTTATAGGCTCCCCCATCTGAAAAAACGTAATTAGATTGAATCCACCATCATAGATAATTAAGACTAAATTATCCACAAACAAAGGGGCACCCACCGATAGGCATTCATCATCAATTGATCTTTTGCTTGAGACAATTCAATTAACGATGCAGTCTGATAATTTTAAAATTTGACTATAAAGTTTGAATCTCGGACAACAGTCTTGCACAATAGCTTGAAGATAACTGTTCACGACACTTACTCTCCCATATGAACCATAGAATTCCTCAGTTTCCAAATTTTATCTGCAGATAATAGTTATGTTTCCCAGCTTCTTCATGTAACATATAGCTTCTGGTAAAACTTGGATGGGAATACCAGGCTTGCATTCTCTTCTCTTTCATATAATGCATTGATAAAGCTGCCAGATGGCCTCACCTCATATATGATGAGTGGCTTTCAACTGGTATTTATGTTTGGCTGCCATTAGCATTCACATTTCAAAATCACGTCTCATTTACTCCACCCCTGTCACACCAGCTCCATTATTTTCTTCTCTTTGAGCCGACTCCCAACCTTGTTTTCTTCTCCCTCCAAGATCATATTATCTCTATATAACCTTTAAATATTGCAGCTCGTGAGGCTTGAAACTAACTAGTGTGACCAAGAAAAGTGAGTTTTGAAAATATATATGGCATTTTCCTTAGCAAATATATCTTTTATTTGAGATAGCAGAAGCTCTCTAACTCCGTAGCTCCTTAGCTTTTACTCAACGCTCAACTAAAACTAAACTAACGAAGATCTCAATACTCAACTAAAAAGATATAGTTGGTTGTAAAAATAAAATTTTATTTAATCTCAATCTAGCTAGCAATCAAAACTACTATGAAAAATTAATACAACATATTATTTTTTAGTTAATCTCAAATTATACAAAAGAAAATATCACGAATATACAATCTAATAAATATTTTTTATTTTAATCTCAAATTCTACTAAAAAATATAACTACGTACCATGAATACATGATCCTGCGTATTGAGCGGGGATCTCGGCTAATTACTAACAGCTGGCTCCTAAGTAAATAAATAAAAGTACTACAGATACAAGGAATAAAAATGCAATGCGTCTCAAAATTTTTACCAGTTTGCATAGCTCTTTATGAAGATACCTGCAGACCGTGTCCAAAAAGTTAAGCGAGGAAGTATTGTTCACTTAATGAACGATTAATTAGCTAATGAAAAGTTTAATTTAATTCTTTGCAATCATGGCAAAGTTTCTCATATAATTCTACCAGTCAGGAGGTGGCATAGAGTATGTACCGGCTCAAACTGGTACTAATTTTTATCTTAATAGACATGTCATATCATATTAAAAATAATAATTAAAAAAGACACAAAATGGAATGCTGTTGATTGGTGGGGATGATGAATTATGCAAAGAGCAATTAATGACATCGGGCAGGAGATGCCAAAGACAGAATCCATTCTGGTAGATTGAATGAAACGCACTCCTATGCAGGTACCATGCGAAAGACTAGCCCTCTTGCACCCGGCATGCACAGAGGAAGGGCAGGTGTCGACTTTTCCTAACGCTAGCGCTTATTGATAAATGAATCGAATTTTGAATTATAAAATATAATATATTTTAATTATTTTTTATTATAAAAATATAAATAATATTCTCCCTAATTCGTGGCTATATAATAACTATTAAATTATTTTGACTTAATCATTTTAGATCAAATTATCATTTTAACATTATAGTATCTATATATTATTAAAGTAAAAAAATATTAATAATTTATATTAAACATTGAATCGGTCCGAGCCCAATTTTAAGCCAAATTGATTTTTTTCTATTCAAATTGATCCAAGTTCGGTATAACTCAAAAATGGCTTGATCATAATTAAACCGAGTCAAATTTTATAACATCAAATTTCGAGTCCAGCTTAAAATAGATTGAGTTTGAGTCAAGCTGAATAAAATCCTACAAACTTATAAACTGACAAACTAGCTTGAATTGTTCCCAGCCCTACATAAGGGGTACCAGCTCTTTGCCCTCCATTTACTTTGCTTTCACTTTGGTGCAATAAAATTTGCCCCACACAAATTAGAACTTGCAACAGCTAACCATACTCGACCGTCCACATTTGCCCTGCAGCAGCTACAACGTAACGCCTCTTTCATTCTCTCCAACTAGCAAGTTCAGTCGTTCAAAACTCTCGCCATCGATCCTGCTTGTGCGCATGCTATTAGTTTTAATTTATTTTTATTTACTATTATAAGAAATAAAAATAACAACCGCCTACATTGAACGGAGAATATTAAAACTAAGCAAAAGCATATTTGATCCATATTAAATCCGATCGAAGAAAATAATATATTTTTCCTTTTCCTTCTTAACTTTACAAAGTCACTCTCTTTCACGGTGTAGAGAATAATATAAAGCGATAATTCTATTAGGAGAGTGTAAACCTTTTATAAAGGAAATGAGAGGATAGATATACAATAGTAGACTAATTTTATACAATTAACTATATTATGACCATTAATAAAGCGTCCTAAAAAACTGAACTATTTAACATCTATGAACCAAGACATAATAAGATTAATTTTCATTATTAAACTAATTGATAATCTTACATATGCAGCACAAAGCCGCCTCATTTTTTTAGCTTATGATTTTTTCCAAGGATTAAACGTGGAAACGTACGGTGATTTTATGAAATCATAATTTCTACCCATGTAAGGTAGTATTTAATGGAACGTCCATCAATATATATGCTTTGATATGCATTCCCCCTTCAAGGACCATGGTACTTTACTCCTTTCTGAGACAACAAAATCTAGAGACGATTTGTTGAAGTCGTTTCAGGCGCGCGATGCGGACACTTCATTCAAGGGTCAAGTTGTAGTCATCATATATTCTAAAATGAGGTTGTGAGATCAAAATATGCCGACAATGAAGAAGCCATGATAATTATATAAGTTTAATTATACGTCTTCAAATTAACTTATAATCTGGCGCGGAATTTCCAGCATATCCTGTATAGCATTAATCTATGTTAGGTGTCACAGGCCCGTTCGCAAGGCCTAGTTTTTCGCCTACGAGTTCCTGCCTGTGCGGCGTATTCCCTCCCTGGGAACACTCAGCTGTTACTCAACACGCAATAGCGGGAGCCAAGGCCACAAACACTACACTCGTGTTCGGCCGCAATACGCACCACCGAGGTTGACCCCTGCACGTCCAGCAGATCCACCCGCTCGGTGTTGCCCTCAAACAGCGCCCTTGATCGATCACTCCGTGTCTGGCCACGCACCAGCACTTCGACAGCACTCCTGGCTATCGGCACGCCTTGCCGATAGGCTGTTCCAGGAGTCAAACAGCACCACCACCGCAGCACTGCCCGATCGCCCCACCAGCAACACGCCTGGTAGAGATCGTGCCTCGTCCCTGTTCGTCTCAGCAACCACTGTCGCCTTGTAAACCTCGACCACGACCCGGTACTAAGGTTCCCTGCCTAAAACGTCAGACAACGAACACAACACAGATATACGGGGAAACCCCAACCTTATATTAATCTGTCAATACAAGGCATTACAAGTACCTGACTCCTCTCTCAAGCACTCGCTCGGCTTGTGGACAGCCCCCACAGCCTCGCCCCCAATGTACCCAAAATACAAAGGAAGTCACACAAGGATTACCTGGCCCGAGTAACCCTCCCAGTTGCCAACACCAGCAACCTCACAACGTGCACCTTGGATTCAAGCAAGCGTCTGGAGTTCCAGCACTACTCCCAGCGCCGGCTGCAGCAACTCCCTCGCTTCTTCCCTCTCCAGGTTGCTCACGTTGCACACCGATCAGCAAGTCTCACCACGAGAACAAGTACCCAATCGGCCCTCTCTTCAGTCCGTCGAAGAGAAGTCCCCTTCTCCACGTCTGGCCTAACCCTTTTATACTCCCACGAACTGCTGCTCCAAGATAACTCCGAATCTGCCAGCATCTTCAACTCCAGAGATCTGCAAGATCCACCGTGTTCAGCAACCTAGCCCATCTCCCGTCTAGGTTCATCCAACGGCCTTCAAGTTTATCTTCAGCAGTTAGTTGCAGCTAACTTCCTAAACGCCCACAATCTGGATAACTGCATATCTTCACTAAGATACTCCAGCAACGTCCATGGATGTTTATCCCCAAACCGCCTTGGCTGCACCGCTGGTCCTCCCGTCGCGCCCGCCGGCTCGACTCCAGCACCGTCCAGACATGGCTCAACCTCCCGCAGCAACTCACCGACCAACTGCCAGCAATGGTTCACCAACATCGCCCTGAACCAGCACCACCGCTCGTGCATGCCCCTGCACTGTCGCGTTCACCAGCATCTGCCCGCTCGCACGCCTGCGCGCACACCCGCTTGCGCCGCTTGCGCGAACAGCAGCGCGCGCCCACGCACCCGCGCGCCGCGCGCTCGCCTGCGCGCTCGCGCAGCAGCGCGCTCGCTCGCCCGCGCGCTCGCGCAGCAGCGCGCTCGCTCGCCCGCGCGCTCGCGCAGCAGCGCGCTCGCTCGCCCGCGCGCTCGCGCGAGCAGCGCGCTCGCGCAACAACGCGCTCGCGCACCCGCGCAACAACGCGCCTGCGCACCCGCGCTCGCGCAGCAGCGCGTCTGTCGCTCCTTGCGCGCGCAGTAGCGCGCTGACCCGCGCTCGCCCGCTACAGTGCTCGGTACAGTTTTCCAGCACGATTCCGCTATTTTGCTCGGTACTAGCGAATGCTCGGCACCCTACGCTGCGTACTCGGCTCGGTAGCCTGCTCGGTCCACGGTTGCACCACAACCTCGATCTGCCGACCCAAACACCGATCAGCAACAACTTGAGGTTTCTTGACCTGGACTCGGCCACATGCTCGGTACACCGAATACCGACCCATGTGCCGACACTTGCTGCTGTTCCCGACGCCTTGCTCCACCGGCATGCTCGGTCCTCCAGCAGCGTCGTGCAACTCGGTTTGGACTGCAACATAATCACGGGTTAGCCTCGGTGTGTTGTTTCCACCACTCGGATAACCACTGCTATCCCCTTCATGGACGTAGGGAAATCCAGGAACAACACCCAAACCCTGGTTCCGGGACGTCCACGAATCAAGGCTGTAACATTAGGCATGGTTGTAGATATGTAATTATACCTTCGTACAATAGTTTAAAAATCCCTCCATAAAATTATGTCATGTAATCGCTCCAAATTAATCGGTTGATTTAATATATCAATTATAGTTCTATACATCAAATTAGACTAGTTTTAAATCAAAAAATTCCAAGTGTCAACTGTATAATATGATTTGCCAAATCAAACTCTATAGATATGACTTCACAATGAAAGATTTTATGCATCATGGTTGACTTTCTGAGTCAATTAATAAAGGTTATTAAAATATTTTATTTTTTTTAAAATTTAGTTAAATCAATAATTTAAAGTAATATATATTTTATATTTATTAATTTTAAATGTCTAAAGAACAATATATGCTTATTTTATATAATATATTTTTATTTAATTAAAAAATGGCATAAATATTGACTTGGAGTCAACTCAATCGGCTTGGAGTCTGACTCTGCTCCGTATCACACCAAGTCCAATCCGAGTCGTGAGTCTTTAAACTATGTAAATTAGATCATTCCCACATAGTTATCAACTTAATCGATCCAATTAATCAAGTGCAGCAACATAGATGGATGTTACCACCCCAAGTTTATTATGAGATTCATGACTAAATAATTAGTGACACATGCAAGTTTATACATGGGGTCAAATATATCTATTTTTTATTTTAAAAAGAATCCAAATTTGTATTTTGGTGAAAAGTATGGCATTCATGACCAATCAAAATTAATAGTAAAAATAAAAATAAAAATTAAATTAGTATAGTTTATCTCCTCATTCAATAATTAGAGTTAATTATTTTTAAAAAATTGGATCCATCTATCTGTCAATATCATATTTTTATAGTTTATCTTATTATTTAAGAGTATATCTATAAAATTAATTAGCTCTAAAAATAGTCTGCACCGGTATTTTGCCTTACTTAATGTGTAAAGCTGGTTATTAATTAATGCATGCATGCAAAAGTTATTACATTATTTTTTTTACAAAATATGAAGCTTATTAAGGAGGAAGTCATACCAAAAAATAAAGAATGGAGTCACCAACTTTGGGAAAACTCAAACTTCTACTACACTCACACCTTAGGAAAGCCTTCTCCTCTATCAAGTCTCTCCCTGCTAGCTCCAGTTGCTTAATTCTCCTCCATCATGTCATGTCCTTTCGCCATTATACTGATTCTCCTCGAGTATAGAATTTGCCCCGCCAATGGCTGTTCACATACCTGCACCCTACGGTATCATCACTTAATCATAAGGGAGTCACACTTTCAGATGACAAGGACGTTGAGCATCTGCTGGTCTAAACTCTAATGCCCTCCTTAGGTGTGCCCTTAAAAGCGACTGCAGTTGGGTATTGAGAGCTGCCTCGCCTAACTAGAAGCTGCCATTGAACTTCCACTTGGTGGTAAAACTTGGGCAAGAGAGAGCCTTACGGGCATTCAACCGTTTCAGCTTTAGCTTAGACATCAACTGTACCGGTGGAGGGAGAAGGGAAATAAGGAACGGAGATTCATTGGGTGGCAACATGTCCAACTTGACTGGAATAATACGATTATGCAGTTCATAATTGTGCGTAGTACTGTCCCGTTTTAGTGTTGAAGCTGAGCTCTTGCTCCGGCCAGCCAAATCATACTCCGCACCTCTGCCGTTCTACTAGCTAGTCGGCGACCTGCATGGTAATTAACACCTTACCATAAATTAATCATCATTCTGATCTTTTGCTAGCCTTCCTTGCTATTTAATTACATGATTATATATACCCGTTTTTAACTTTTTTTCCTTAAGTGTGATATGAGTTATGACCGAGAAACATAACTAGATACATAAAACTTACTGCTTGGATTTATCCTAGTGTAAAAACACGGAATTTAAACTCAATTCAGGATTAATGACAAACAAGCTTAAGAGATTGGAGAAGTACTCTAGCTTGTGCGCATGCCCTAAACTTGACTTACGTATAATAAATCAACGTGAAGAATTCTTTTACAAAAACGATCAGCTACATATGAAGCTTTATGATTTATGGTCAGGTGATTAGGAGTGAAGACCGAGAACATCGATCAAAACTGTGAATTTAACACATGAAATCGATAAAATCATCTTCCCACATATGCATATACTTGAGTATTTAAACATACAGACCACTGTGTGTGTATATATATATATATAATTGAGTATTTCAAAGATAGTACTGGGGTTGGTTAATGTTGCCACACTGAATGGCGAGCAACCAGAAGCAGATCGATCAAAGGCAAGTTAAGAATGTTTTCGAAACCTACCGGATTAAGTAATTGTCTTGTTTTCAGGGCCGATCCTTTTATTACATACCTGACAATACGTCTCCCTCTGGGCATACAACTAGCTGCACCTCTTTACTACTATCCAACGTTTCTCATGCCTTTTCATTAATACATGCACGTATCTTCATACCTGCAAGCAGCGAGAAAGACACATCGAGAACCAATGTGGGCCAATGCCATTAATCAACAACAACAGGGACCCACCCTCTGGCTGAACAGGGGGCCATTCAATGCCTCTTCAGAAGGACCCACAAGAGCAATCACTCAGTTTTGCGTCCAATTGGAACAAAAATATATGTAGAAGATCCTAGATATAGTGATGTGATGCTGCCGCTGTTTTGTTATAATTTTATGTGATTGTGATTCCGAAACATAGATGCCTTTCAGTATTGTCCTACATACAATTCAATAATATTTTCTTTGCATATATAGTACTATGTCCTTTTTGTTCTTGCCCCACTTTCATTGAATCCAATGTTTGTAGCTAAATCACCTCTATCTTGTGGCCGAAATTCTTGTCGACTGCAGCTTGGTCCCTCTACATTTTGTTGTTAATTCTTAGGGTTCTTCGAGCTATTTTGTATGTTAATATTATGAGCGATCTAAACGTCATTTGTTATCAGCTTTGCATGCATGCTTTTGGTTTTTTTAAGCTAAATGTACAGTAAATATATCTTCTTTAGGTACATATAATCATCTCTTTGTACATTTGTTTACGTTCTCGAGCTGTATATATATTGCCCATAACCACGCATTGCAAGAGCTCTTTCAAATAACAATAATAATAAAACCTTGAGAGCTAATTTGCTAATCAAAATGACAACATCTAAAAATAAGGAACCTTTTCCCCCTTTTAAGTATATGCATGATGATGCGTTATAAAATTATGTACAATATCAGTTTGTTCATAATCACATCATCACTTTTATGACTCCAGATCAAGCTTGTATACTAAATCCTACTCCACTTAATTAATTTGCTTGGTAATTAAAAAACAATCTATCGATCTTCTCTTTAAAATGCGAACCAACTAAATAATCTTATTCCTATATATGTATAAAACAAAATGGAGAACAGTTGAAAATGATATGAATTGCCAACTCATGCATGTAAGGAGCTTGAACGACCACATTTCTCATACTTAATGTCTGTAACATTGTGTTCTGTGAAATTACCAAGAAACGAATGACACGAGCAGAGTCAAACTGGATGCATCAGGTCTGGGTACAGTAGTACTCGTCAGCTTCATTCAAAGTTCATTCCAGCTAAATCACGCCAGACTGCGCTTTCCCACATTCAGAGGAGATCAAGCTAGCCTGGTTAAGGTATTAAATTTTATTTTTAATATCTAATATATCATCTAGTACGTACCTTACGCAAGTTATCTACAAACATACATATATTTTCTATAACCATTGTATGCCACATATAAGATCATCAACGACTAATTATATATGAAGTAGTAATGCCATTTGCATTGCCTATTTTCTTTATATATCTGGATTATTCCAAATTCAAACGTTCATCTTGGTTAAATTAAACCGCAATAAAACCAGAATCTTATACTTCAAATCAACCGTTCTACCGTTTCTTGGTGCCGCTCATACCACTACAAACATGTGTGGCTAGTATACAACTAAACGATCACTAGTGATCACTAAATTATAACTACTAAATTAATTAGGTGCATTTGCTACATAAAATTTAATTCCGCCAATACTTGTATATTATCGATCTCAAGCTCAGACAAAGAAGAAAAGTTAGCGTGAGAAAATTGGACATTTAACTATAAAAATATTATCACTAATTATAATTTAAAATTTATGTAATTACACGTATTGAAAAAAGTGCATGCACCGGTGACCATTGAAATCATCAAAGGTCACGTCCTTACCGGGTGGAGGCAATTATGATTTTATATCTCCAACATTCTTTGGATATCCGACAAAAAAATAAGGAGGGGAAATTTTGCCTATAAAATTTACCTCTTATGCAAAAAACTCAACTACTCTAAAACCGTAAAATTAAATAATTTATGAACAGTGATCAGTAAATGCAAATTTCAATTTGAGCATCTTGAAGGCAGGGTGTCCACTACATTTAAGTACTTAAATATATGTTGTCAAAGCTGCATCTGACAGCGGCCCCTCTTGGCAGTCATAGTAAAGACAAATATGTATTCCATGCAAGTGGGCCTACTGTATTTACGACTCTCGATCTACAGCTCTCCCTTTCTTGTCACTATATGAACTATATATTATATATATATAACCATTTCCAATCCACTTTTCCTTTCTTGCTCCCCTACATCTTCCTCCCCACTCCCCTCCTTGTCACCATCCCCATTTTCGTCTCCTTTTCCCCCGTTGCAACGGGGCCCATCCTCCATTGTCCGTTTCCACTTCCCACGTAAAGATTCGTACTAGGTTTTGGCTAATTGGAAGCTGGTGGATATACATGTGATCAACCCTGATCGCTTTCTTTTTGGGCAGCCACCACTTTATAATCCTAACACCTTCAACCGTTTCTTATAGTTGATCTGTTTGTTCGAGATATAGCTCTGTCTTCCTCAAGATGCAGGGTGATGAGAGCTTGGTGGGCATGTTCCGTGGGGGAGAGGTAGAGATCCAGCAGCTAGCCGGTGCAGACTCGCCAGAGAACATTTTTACCATCTTGGAGGAGTTGGAGAAGTCTCTGATGGGGGACGGAGATCATCACGATTTGAAGAAGTATTTGAGCAGTGGTGATGTTGCCAACCAGCAGGAGTCGGAGCCGGATGCAGACACTCCTCGTCCAACCAAGAAGGCCAAGTTGGTTTCCAAGACGTCTTCGGTGCAGCCGTCGGCTGCGGAATCTGCAGTTGCCCAGGATGGGCAACAGAGAATATCACACATCACGGTTGAGAGGAACAGGAGGAAGCAAATGAACGAGCACTTGTCTGTACTTCGTTCTCTCATGCCTTGCTTCTACGTTAAAAGGGTAAGGGTTGGGTAGTACATGAGCTACTCATGACTTCCTCTTCTTAATCAAACATTATATCTTAAAGAACTTTTTGGTACACTAAATGGTAGTCACTTTTCAAGTAATTTGTAATGTGCTAAATATAGAAGTTTTTGTTAATAATTTAGGGTTGGAAGATTAAAGGGAGAGGAGGGATGTGAAGGAAAAAATATTTAGAACTATTTACTTGGAATCTTTCTTTACTTATAGTAGTCTCTTATTTTGAGTATGATGTGAAGTCCTTTTCGTCGTCTCTTTCTATCAGCTTGTTTCAAAATGGGTCTGCGACATAGATTTCACTTCGTTATTCCACCCAATGATAAACCATCTCAAGGCCGGTTCAAATCGGCTATGATGTCAATATAGCTAAGACAACTATATATAGGTCACTTACATATGTGAGTATTGTAAGACCATACTACATATATATATGGTACTAAACTAACTATATTTACATAAACATTTGTAACGGAACAAATATATAGTTACTTATAACGAGCCTGTGCTAAGCTTTCCAACTTCTAAAGAATGAAGTTCATTTTCTTCAATAATTAGGGAGATCAAGCATCAATAATAGGAGGGGTGGTGGACTTCATCAAGGAATTGCAGCAGCTCTTGCAGTCTCTCGAGGCCAAGAAGCAGCGGAAAGTGTACAGCGAAGTGTTGAGTCCGAGACCAGTGTCGAGTCCAAGGCTGCCATCGCCACTTAGCCCAAGAGTCGTGGTCGCAGCACCTCTTAGCCCGAGGCTCAACCTGCCCATAAGCCCGAGAACCCCCCAACCTAGTAGCCCTTACAGGCCAAGGTTGATGCAACAGCCTAATTATCTGCCTCCCACTCCGTTACCGGCCATCGAAACTCCCCTCCATCTCCATTTGAGAGTGTGAAAGAGCTTGCTGCTAACTCCAAGTCGCCGGTTGCAGAGGTGGAGGTAAAGTTCTCTGGTGCTAATGTGTTGTTAAAGACAGTGTCTCACAGGATACCAGGGCAAGCAACTAAGATTATTGCAGCTCTCGAGGGGCTCTCTCTTGAGATCCTCCATGTGAGTATCAGTGTTGTCGATGATACCATGTTAAACTCCTTCACCATCAAGGTAATTGCAATGCAACCATCTTCTCACCTTTTGTTCTTGTATAATGCCATCGACATGTTATTTTCTATTCTGAATAAAAAAACCTTGTCCTACAAATTAGATACCCCCGTTATGACAGAGTTTACCATATTGAGAATTTGATGATATAATTATTGACTCTTTAATTATAACATTGAAGATACATTTTACCAAGCCCATAAATTACACCATTTTAGTATGGTTCCACAACAGTATGATTGTAAATATACTGTAGTGGGGGTATATTAAAGTGGGAAAATGTATTATCTAACATAATTTTTGTAAGGACCAAATGTATTAATAATGATATGTATGCTTACAATTTTTTAACAGTCGGGAAGGTGTGGTTATTTTTTGAAGAGATTGCTTGTATTATTTTCTTTGTGAAAATTTATGTTGACATTCTTTATTTACTCCAAATATCATTTATCTTATATATTGACAGATTGGAATTGAGTGCGAACTTAGTGCAGAAGAACTTGCTCGTGAAGTTCAACTGACTTTCTATTGATTCTGAGCTAAAAGTACACATAGCTGGTGGTCAAGGAGAGTTCAAGAGATTTAGACAGCTAGATGCATCAAATCCATGTAGTTTAGGTCATCCAATTAATCTGTCGACTTGACTGCAGTCATGTAGAAGCAACTATGGGGTTTAGTTTGTAAGAATGTATCTGTTTCTATGCAATCTTAATTTGACTGTTAGTTTTCACCGCTTAGCTTGGATATATATGTAGCTGATCATCTTGTACTTTTGTTCTGTGTTAAAATTAAGGTTTAATGGTTTTAGATTTCACCAATTCTAAAATTTATTATCCAAACGTAGCTGGTTTGCTTCCTTCCAAAATAGACCGTTTATGTTGTATTTAACATCGTTTATGTGTGTGGGAGTGCATGCTTGGTGAACCTAGCTATATGTATATTCTAATTAATCATGGTTCTTGGTCTTGTGGAAACATTTATTATATTATGGTTAAAATTTACGCAAAATGAAGCTACTGCTCATGGTGCAAAAAATCCAATCATCGGTGGACTTCACTATATATATATATATATATATATATATATATATATATATAATTTTAAAACTTTTTTTAATTCTAAAAACTCTTCAATTAGTCTATTCCACTCCATTTCTTACCCAAGTAAACTTTATAGATGACTCACTAGTGACAAATTTTATAATTCAAGACTCCCTAAGTCAGGTGATAAAACTTATTAAAATATTTTATTTTTGTTTTAATTTAGCTAAATTAATTTTTTAAAATAATTTAAATCACGGGATGTAATATAAAATGGATATGCTGATAGCTAAATACAGATAGGCTCATGATAGAGCTTCTGAAGCTGCTTCAATGTATTTTGCCTCTCTTAGCTAATATGAAGTCTAATATTAGAAGAAAAAAATCATAGAGGAATTGGTACAGATGATGAGTTATATATATCATCAGAGTTTTTTCTTATTTTAGAAAATTTTTTTGTTTAATCTTTCCAAACACAACCCAAAATGTATTACATTACATCATACCTTGAAATACATATATTGTGTAGTGGATTGGTAAAATACATTGTACCAAACCTTGTTTCTAACCTTGCCAAAAAATGATATTCCCTTTTACCCCAAAGCGAGACATTTTTTGTTCTCATTGTGTTTCAGTCATCTACTTGCACGTCATTAATTTTGTTGGGCCTTTTGGGTCCCCAACTAAGTTCGGCCTCAAAAGAAAAAAAGCTTTACGCAACTAAAGGTAGCTCAGCAATCAAGTGTCAGCTCAAGAATTAAGGCTTTTTGACCTATGTGGGACAAACCCAACAATTCCCTTAGCAGAGGGTGCACCCACCTCAATCGAAACCCTTCGGGCCCCCACGAGAGACTTTAAACAACAAAAGGAAACTCATAATAGGTGTCACGAGCCTCTCTTAATCCAAAAGCTAGCTCAAGAATTAAGACTTTCCCATTAGCCTATATACAATTGACCAATAACCTCTACAATCGATATGGGACAAACCTAACAAATTTTGACTCCACAAATCTCTCTCTTCCTCTCCTTTTAACCTAAAACGTATTAACTGAGTGTGTGATCATATGTCACGTAAGGCTTATGCAATATATATAATGGAGATGTGGCTGATCTAAACGAATTGACAGGACAAAGAGTCTGATTGGTTAGAGGAAGGTTCCTTCGTTGACGAATGGTATGTAGTATTGGGGAAGGAATTGGTTTGGTGGTATTGGTGGATCCAACCAGCGAGTAATTCGGAGACAAACCATTGAATTTGAAGTTGAGGCCGAGCTAATTTGGAGGTCACTCGGTTTTGTTTTTCAAAGCAAAATCGAAAATGAACTTGTAGAATTGGACGTTTTTCTCCAATATTCATTTTACAGACATATATACTGATTTTGGCATTTTTCGAACGAGAGTGAAAATGAAAACCCCATTTTGTGTGATGGAAGGACACTCTGGTTTTAAGTTTTGAACTCTTGAAGGATTCGGTTGGCAACAAAGCGGAGAAGTATTTGCTGATTGCTTTGCGTGTGTGTTCTTCTTTTCGTTTTGTTATCAACTTGAAGCATTGCTTGGGAAAAAAATGAAGCATTTTTATTTACTTAGCACAATATCACTTACTCGGTGTCATTATTAAAAAAATTGTAATTCATTTAAATTAAAAATGCTTTCGGAAGCATTTACAGACTAACTCATCTAATGGGTTTTAGTTGTAATATTGGTTTCAATAAGCTGGTCATACAAACAGTGATGCTGTATATGTGGGACATACTCACTGATTAGGACGTTGATCTTATTAGCTGTTTTTTCTCTTTAAATTGACAAACTGGTTGCGCCATTGTTAAAAAAATTGAAGATTAAATTGTGATCCGAAGCTTCTTCCCCCCCGCCCCCCTAATATCTTCACTACAGATAGCTGTTTGGCAATATCAGTTTGGATGGGCAATTTATCGTAGGAATATTTGTTAGTTGGCAGCCTCCTCTCCGTCCATGACATTCCAAGTTTAAACCATTTTATAACAATGTAAAATGACAGGAGATTCTCCATTCCGAGGTTCACATAACTTCTTCTTTTTGGGGTTGGAAGAGTTCAAAATCGTTAAATATGAAGTAATATTGGTAACAATTTAAAATTTTGTGTATACTTATAGCCTTTTAGTTGCAGGTTCAACTTTGTCGATCGAACATAAGTTTTCCCCAATTAACCCGAATTATCTCTAGATTGATCTGGTTGAATTATAATCTTCCTCCTTTCTATTTGTTATAGTTCCAAAAATTGTTTTGAGCAAACTGGTTGGCGATTTTGCAAATAAATAAAATAAAGTAAAATAAAATAAAATTGAACAACTAATCAAACTGAACTGAAGGTTTTTTTTATTAGATTCAATTTATAAAAAAAATGATTTCCTTTGATTTAAAAAATGTACAATTTTGGCATGGCAGTTTGGTTTCAACCATAATTTTAAATATTGTACCGGTTATTTACAGGATTTATATGCAATACGAGGTATATTTAGTTCAATAAGGAACTAGGTTCAACAAGATTTTAAAATTATAAATAAAATATTTCATTGAATATAAAAAATATATTTACTATAATATTTTATTTAATACCGGTTAAAAAACCGAAAAATCGGCTATGGTAAAAATTTCATATTAAAAAACCGGGTATGGATTGGAATGGTATGAACAAATAAATTGTACCAGATTGAAAGGTGATATGCTTTATACCGGATATAACTCGGCAGCCATACTTTGCCAATGGGTAGATTTTTAAGGCACAGCTCGAGAAATGTTTGACGTCGATGCTCTTTTTTCTTGTCGTGTTCAATGGGCTTGGTGCAGGCCCATTCAATTCTCAATCAATCCTTGAGGGCCCAAGTTGGTCCTGGTGCATTTCCAATGAATTAAAAGGGGCTTTTTTTCATGCCGTTTCACGAGTTTTCAAATGTTATTAGCTAAGATTCCCGCGTAAAACGCGGGCATTATATAAATTAATTTATTTTAAAAGTATTGAGATATATTTATTATTGAAAAAATGAAAAGAAATATTTATTATATTTAAGAAAATTAAATAACTATAAATGATAGCATAAACATATGTATTATTTATCTAGGCTATAATTAATTATAGTTTAATAATAATTTATTATGGATTTGGTTGTAATTTGATTGGTTGAAAAGATGTTATAATCTTAGAGTTTAATTTGTTTAAAATTTTCTTGTTACAAGAATATTTGATGTTATTTTGTAAATAGTTTATTGGTGAAAAACTTATAATTAAGGTGGTGATAGAAACCTTCTGTACTTTAAAAAGATAAGGTAGATGATAAATATTTGGTTGGAAAATAAATGGAAGGCCAGCCTAACATTCTGGAGTTCATTGTAGTCCAGTTATAAAACATTGATGTGGAAGCCTGGAATCAATAATGGCCTTAATTAGGAGAGGTTCCTATCATCAAGGCAAGGAAACCATGTCTTTCATTAAGTGCAGCATGTGAATGAAAGAAATTTGTGTATACATCATACAACTAATACTTTTATGATGTAGATCAAGTTAAATGCGCATCTATACAAACTAATTAATAATAACTGATCATATACAATCTAAAAAGCTTCTATATATCCTTTACATTGTAGAGTTGAGTTTTATCCGATTCGAATTTGGCTTGTTTGATGAACGAATCGAGTTTTGTATTATAAGATTCGAGTCGAGTTATTTTAGTATGAGTTTCGAGTCGATCTTGTTCGAGTTTGAGTCGATTATTGGTTTTATTCGAATTTCATCATCATACGTTTGAAGATCTATTTTGCTCCCTATAATATAAGATATATAAAATTTAATTTTTGTTAATGATAGTGTATGAATATTATGGTCTAATTTTATTAATTTTTTTATTTATACATGTAATATATTTTAATTAGTTTTTATTGTAAGAAAATAAATGGCATTTTCTTTAATTGATGACCCTATAATAATGGTTAGATTGTTTTGACTATTATTTTAAAGCAAAATATTATGTTTAATGTTATATTATCTATATATTGTTTAAGCAAAACAAATACTAATGGTTTATATTAGACTCCAGTTTGTTCGAGCTGAGTTTCAAGCCGAATCAAGTTTTTTGAGTCAAATCAATTCGAGTTTGGTATAGCCGAAGACGACTCAATTGTAATCGAGTTGAGTCAAATTTTTCAACGGCGAGTTTCGAGTCGAGTTAAAAGTATTTTGAATTCGAGTTAAACTGAGTCGAGTCATAAAAACTCGCGTGATAACTTGTTCGTGTCCAATCCTACTCTACAATGTCGATCATGAAGCGCTGATTATTATATGCAAGTATTTATTCAATTTTGTTGATCTGCCGACGAAGATGATTCTGACCGGCACAACCAATTTGTTTATCCTTCGAGCTGCATTAAGTTCCAGATCAATCATTGAATAAGTTAGTACTGCTATATTCAAGGAAGAGGATGGATCCTTAGCTAGGAAAATTAGGCCTACTATATATGACCGATTTATATTAATTACAATTTCTAAGGCGGCATTAATTAGTGGGATATTTACTAGCAGCAGTCCACAACTCCTTAGTTTCTTTTTTCTTGGAATGATGAGATGAAACATATATATATATATATATATATATATAACACTGATCTTTTTTCCTTATTTTTTGTTGATAGTTATTTTAATTTTGGGTATATTGGGAATTGATGAGTCATGGTCATTTTTTCACTATCAACAAAAATGATAAATTTCATGATTCCTACGGATTAAGAGGGAAGTTATAATATATGAAAGTTACACTAAGTAATTTTATTGTCAATTAATTGCAAAATAACTACCTTAGAATATATGATTTATCAATAACATCCATATCATTTATGATCAATTATCCCTAATTATATATATCATTAGCCTACGGAGAATCTTATATTCATTTTTATGATCACAAGGGAAATCATTAGTTAATTTAATTGCTATCAATACGGGCAAAGAACCTTTCTTTGTCTTAGAGCAAATTATTACCATCGATGTGTGTCTATTTAACCACTAATTCCACATTAAAATTAATGACAAAAATTTCAGAAATAATTGACGAGTCCATGATATCGTTTCCAATGCATTAATCTTTGAATTATGCACAATTTCGTGTCATGCACTGCTTATTTTAGAGATAATTTCTTTTGATAGATAAATCCTCACAGGCTAATGAGATAGACTCTAATTATATAAAAAACATTTTAATTTTATAGATAAATTCTCATAGAATAATAAGATCTACTTTGATTTTTAAAAATAGACTTTCATTAAATAAGAAGATAGATTAGAATAATTTAATTATTTTTTTTATTTTTATTATACTTTGATTGGTTAAATCTCCTATTTTTTATTAAAACAAGACTTTAAATTCTTCTTTTATTAAGGACTAGTAGGATAGTTAAGAGCAAAAAAAATATCGGCTGCACAGGCCGGATAACCTCCGCATAGGGGAAACATCAACTTTGATCACATGAACAGCACAAATACTGAACCTAGTTCCATTTCTCTCCGATTTCCTCATAGAGAAAATACATACATGTCTCTTTGATTGATTGATTATAAAAAATAAATATGCAGGAAAATATTAACAAAAAGGAATCAGCCTATGTAAGTCTCTTATACACTTACATCATGAGCCGGACAGCAGGCATGTATATATGTACAGATGGTACCCATGGCCATCACCCCCAAACTAGTTACACTACTTCTTCCAATTCTTTTGCTGCAAGTCAACCTTTTTCATCAAGTTAGCAGCAAAATCTGGATTGCCAACAATCCTTGTTCTGATTCCTCGACCAAACATTTCTATATCAAAGAACAAAAAAGATCATGATACTTCGTGGAATATTGACGCATGTTAAGATGGCATTAAGAAACATGATGATATATAATCAAGCACAAGATATCCCTGCAATTCTCCCTGTAAATCTCTCCGACACAGTCTTCCTGATCACCCGAGAATCGAACTCCGTCGACATCGATGAGAAGTCCCCTCCCTGCTCCCACCTCTCCGGTATAGTGGGCAGCACCCCGCCGGTGCTCTGGTGCATGAAATAATGCACATCCACCGGCCTCTCCCCCTCACTAGACGCAGAAACCAGCCCGGGTTTGAGCCGAAAGACCGACCGGATAATCCGATGGAACGATCGAGAGATCCGGCGAGACGACCTTGACCGGCATACCGTCACCGGAGGAGGAGGTAGAGGGACCTCATGAGAGAAGCGGGGCATGGAGAGTGACCTTGAGGCTATGGCCGAGTCAAGTTGGCGCTTGAATGACTTGAGCTCAAAGGAGTCATAGAGAGAACTATCACAGTCCCACACCTTTCTCGTATCCACCTCCATCTTCATCTTCTTCCCAGCTTCGGCCTCGGAAATACTACAGTCAAATGCAGCAGCCATATGAATACACACAACCGTAGTTACACCATACATATATATAGTCATACACATATTGCACACACACATATATATAGTGACCCTTCAATTGTCAAATTATGGATACATAAGGAAATAAACTAATGACCATATAGTAATATATGACATAGTATAAGAAGGTTTACATGGTGTGTAATTGGGGCGAGCAACGAGCTGGAGGGGTTGGACGTGGAGAGTAGCGGCTATTAGGGGGTTCCATATGTTATAAAGAAAACGAAGGGTGGGAAGGAAGTGCTGGTAAAGGATAAGGATTGAGGGGTGGGGTTGTCACGTGGTTGGTAGGTGTCAACTGTGCAAGGTTTAAGACTTTAAGAAAGGGTCTCTCACGCCTTCCCCACACTCACCACACACTGTAGACCGACCTGCCTTTTCTGCCTGCCTGGCCTTCTTGCTTGATTACCCTTTAATGGCCGGCGAAGATGCAAGTTTTCATGTCTAACTTGTGACCAAGGTGATGAATCATGTATATGAGGACGACCCATGATCAGGACCTTGGGGGGATTAAGCTGGCGCATTGTAGATTTTTGTTGTAGAAAGTTATATGTACAAGTAGATGTGTTTTGGATGTCAACCATTAACTACGTCTTGGTAGATATGTTTTGTTGTAGATTTTCATTAACCTTGCAATTTTTAAATGGGAAAGGAGGGAAGATAGTCATGCATGAACTAGTTGAAGCTGGAACAAGTCTTTAAATTGTTGGCCCAATCAATCCCTATTGGGTGATTGGTGTTTGAGGATTATACGTTACCACTGAGGACTGCTGCAACTTGTGCAGCACTGGATAGATCATAGAATAGTCGAATGTTTGAGTTTGCACGTCTTCGTTCAGAAATAATTTCTGACTATAAAAACACTCATGACTTTTTTTTCAATGAAGTGTAGCTTGGAAGAAATGAATTTAATTGGCCCTTGAAGTCAGAGCATGTAAGATATTCATTGGATGTATCATAGACGGAGAGAATTACCACTCAAATCATATTCATATATCTATTTGGTCGTCGGTGTTGTACCAGTTTTTTATGATCAGACAAAATTGCTCAATTATGGTTCCCGCGTCACAAGGGATCTTCCATTGAAGGATCCCATTTCTTGCAAGAGAAACAGGTGCTAGGCTGTTTCACATGTCGCCTTCTGCAGATGGCATCCTTACATGATCGATTCATATTTTAGAATACTGCATACTCACACCGCGTACCCATACCAATATTTTACACCTTACATTGTTAAAGAGGCATTAGAAGAGCTAGAAAATTTTTTATTTAATTTTATTCTTGGCATTGATCATCATTAGAGCTAATTTGTTGTTATGTGGTGATTTATTGTAAGCCTTACAACTGATATGATATGCTTGTAAGGTTCAATCAGCTGAAAGCAAATCACTCATCTATTAAATATCTACATGAAAGTTTTGTTACTTCATAAATAAGCGGGTATTTTTATCCATATTTCTCTAGTTATTCATTGGGTCTTACACCCAATATTGACGGTAAAACCTTTGAGTACATGATTTCTTTCATTTATTCCACGTTTACGTGGGATTGTCTTGTAGCATCCACAACTAAGCAAACATAAATGGTTTCATATATAGCTGCCAATGTAGGGGTGTAGAGGGGTGTTATTGCTTTATATTTTTAAGACCCAGTACCCAGGCACTATATAAGTGTTTGTTTTTCTAGACGTTAGTGCCTGGGCTAGTGTTGGGTGCTAGCACTTATTGGGTTTATCCCATATCGGTCGTGGATATTGTTGGTGGCTTGTATATAGGCTAATAGGAAAGCTTTATTCTTTGAGCTAGCTTCTGATGTAAGAGAGACTTGTGACATCTATTGCGAGTTTATTTTAGTTGTTTAAAAAGTCCTTTTTAGGGGATCGAAGGGTCCAATAGTGGTTTCAGAGCTTGGTTAAGGTCCAAAGGGCCCAATAAATGGTATCAAAGCCAAGTTTGAGTTGGGTTTGCCCTACGCCAATTGTTATTGTTTTCTTCATGGGTTCCACCTGATGATTTGAAGAGGAGTTTGCCAGGTGGGTGCTGTCTGATTTAAGGTGCTAGGTGGGAGGGGCGTTTGCTAGGTGGGTGCTGTCTGATTTAAGGTGCTAGGTGGGTGCTGTCTGATTTAAGGGGAGTGTGTCAGACGATGATGGTTTCCCGCTACGCCCATTGTGTGAAGGGGAGTTATTAGGTTTATCACACATCGATCATGGATGTTATTGGTAACTTGTATATAGGCTAATAGGAAAGCCTTATTCTTTGAGCTAGCTTTTGGATTAAGAGAGACTGGGTGCTGTTTGATTTAAGGGGAGTGTGTCAGACGATGATGGTTTCCGGCCATGCCCGATGTGTGAAGGGGAGTTATTGGGTTTATAACACATCGATCATGGATGTTATTGGTGACTTGTATATAGCCTAATAGGAAAGCCTTATTCTTTGAGCTAGCTTTTGGATTAAGAGAGGCCTGTAACACCTATTGCGAGTTTCTTTTGGTTGTTTAAAAGTCCCTTTTGGAGGCCCAAAGGGTCCAATATTGGTTTCGGAGCTTGGTTAGGGGCTCAAAGGGCCCAACAACACTCGATGGGTCACTCCCATTCACGCCAAATCCATTCCTTTCATTTTTTACTTTATAAACGCTCACTCTCAAAAGAAAAAGTTTTTGACGTGTTTTTGAGTCTCTTTCTTCTCCATTCTGTCTTCTGTGATTTTTATCAAGTTTTTTGAGGGAAAAACTTGATTTTGAGACTGACTATGGTTTGATCTTACAATGTGACAAGAGATTGAAGATCTTCCTTATTGCTCCACTCTCAAGGAAAAGAATTTATTGTATCTTGGATGCAAATTACCAGAGCATACTCTAGTTTAGAGGACGTTAATTTTGCATTGATGTAAAACCCATGACTCGAGTCATGATTTTACACTCGTAAAACAGTCGGTTCAGTCGTCAATTTGAGTCAAGTCAATTTCAGAATACGTGCATTATGCTGAGGCCAGCTGTGTGTTATGAGTCATGAGGGTCATGTGTAGCCAAGTATATGATGATAACGTTAGTAATGCAATAGTAGAATTAGTTATCAAGCTATATAGAGAGTACGCCCATTTTATTTTATTTATATTAGATCGTAGAATTAAATTTAGGCATTTTATCGCGTTAGGATGCGTTATTTATTATTTTTGGCTTTATATGCTTAGAACATGTCATTTGACTTAGATCTACATTATTTAATTTTATAGTATTTTATTATATTTTAGCTTTTTAGGATTTATTTATTATTATTGACTCGAGTCGGGAGCTGGTCAAGTTTTATTTACGAAACTACCCCCAACTTGTTTTCTTCCCCTCCCCAATCCTCTTCTCCAATTGTAGTGACTCCCTCCCCAACCCTCATCGGTGACCACCCTCGTCGCCACCGGCCACCACCTCCCTGGAGACCTCCCCTCGCTATCACCACCATCCCATCCATCTCATTTCCTCCTCTCCCTTCCCTTTCTCCCTGTTTCCCCTCACGGCCACCCACCACCATAGCCTCGCAAATGTCACTACGGGCCACCTATTTTGGTGACGACCTCCGGCGACCTCCTTCGCAACCCTTCCTTGGCCTATGTGACGACATGCATGACGACCACGAGTGAGTCAAGGTTGCCGCTTGCATGCGGTGTCACCGGCGACTAGTGCCACCACCGGTCAGTAGAGCACTGCCGCCATCCCCCCCCTTAGACGACCTCAACCTCCCTAGCCCTCCTCCACTCTCTCTGATTTGACACCACCTTCTTAACCGCTCTTGCCCTAGCGGGCCACAACCATTGCCGCTGCCGGCCACTAACCGTCATCGACAGTCAAGTGGAAGCTCTGGCCACCTTGAGCCACTCCCATCAATCACAACTCGCCATCTCCCTCCTCACGGCAACCACGGCCGTTGCCGCGTAATAACCGAATTAGGTATACAATTTGATTTAAATTCATTTCATCATAAGCACTATGATTTAATTGTTGATTGATTGCACACATGTGAATTTATATTTTCTTTGTTAACTAAGTATCATGGACCATAAAAAAATGCTAATTTTATAAATTACTATGAAGATTGTTTATGAACTTTTGATATAATTATAAATGAATACTTGAATTATGATAATTTGGTATTAGTTTGATTATCAAAATTATGATCTTTATTTAGTTAATTGATATGTTTAATTACATATTAACAAATTTATGATGTTGATGACATGATCACTTAGAAATATAGATTCATATGATTGAGTAATAATTAATGTGATTGTTGCATGATAACAGTAAGATTGTAACTAGTGATGATGCTTGAATTTAATTGTATTACCATGATATGGAATTAATTGCAAGTTCATCATACGTATATAATATGATTATTAAGATTACTTTGCCTTGTCGAGTGTTGTATGTTATCTCGGTACATGATTATATTGTCAACATGATTGGGGATTGTTTAGATTGATTAGGATGTACATAATTGTCTTAGTGTTGTTTGATTTATCCATCATATTATTCATGCATCATATGGATGTACATGGGTGTCAGTATTTAGTTTTATTTGTGTAGGTTCAGTGTAGGAGCTCACGACATAGGCACAAGATCACGTTTGGAGCTTCTATTAGGTCCGCTTAGGACTCGTACTCTTGTTTATCAATTTCTTCTATTGTTGTTTTGGATTGTAGGTTGCAGGATGTGTTAAGTGGTTGATTTATTAGATCCCACTTAACATGAGTCATTTTAACGAATAATTTTCCAGATTAATAGCCCTCGAAGATGGGATCCCTAAGTCTGATTTTTGAAAACAAGATCGACTACAAGTTGCCTTCGGGCCTACAATATTAAATCCCTTCACTAGCCTATATATGATTTTATCAAGTTTTTAGTGGGATGAAAGATAGTAAAACTGACTCGCACGTACCATAAGTGAGTGCACATGTCACTCACAACGAGCTCTGGATTAGTGAGAGGGTTATTCTATAACTGAGGGATCCTGACAACTCCGTGTTTTGAGTTTCTCACACCCAGAGAAATGTGCAGGTCTACAAGTACTATTTAGTAAAATGCATGTTCAGACATGTGGTTCAAAGGGTATTGAAGGCTACTGCCTAAGAGTACTCGGCCTTCGTGCTCAAGGCCAGGGAGATATATAGAGGATCAAAGAGGATTTAGTATATACTGGTAGTCCCAAGGGATCAGAAAATAGAGAAATGCTAGAGAGAGACATCAAACTAGTCGTCTTTAGGATGCTATCTGTATTATAGCTTGATGGCTCCTCAGTAGTTACCCTTATGAGAGTTCTGATGAAGTATATGTATGCATGTTCTCTTTTCATTCGAGTTAGCTCTAATTGATAGTTTGATATTAGTTATTTTCTGGACCAGTGACAACTATTGCTGACAGTTTTCTATTATATATGTAGGTGAACATCAAGATATGCTAGATTTGACAAATGAGTAATGACATCCTTTCACACACACATGCCTGACGATAGGATGCTTTATTGTGATGCTGGTTAATGTGTAAAACTTTTGATAAAATATTTTGATGATGCTTAATGCATGGTTTTCTTGTTTTTGTTAACGATTTTTTGATGTCAATGATAATGACACCTCTTGTGAATGGAGTTAGTAAATTTCCTATCATGTCAATGTGAATAGCAAGTAGGTCCTATCATGTTAATGTGAATAGCAAGTAGGTCAAGATCTAGTGAGGGACAATAATATAGAAATTGTTATGTGTAGGGGTGCTAATCGAGCGAGCGAACCGAGCTCAACTTGTGTTCGAACTCGGCTCGAATAGTTTAAAACTCATTTGACCTCACTCGAGATCGAACGAGTTTTGAACATACATGCTCGAGTTCGACTCGAATATCTTTTATGTGTTCGAGCTCGACTCGTGCTCGAATACACTTAAACTGTTTAATTTTTCTGAGCTCGAACCCAGCTTGTTCGTGAGCTCGAAACCGGCTCAATTAAAAGTCAAAAGTCCCTCACTTAAAAAAAATGCAATCAATGTGGATTGAACCCACAACCTTGAGGTCATCAAGGTGAATACTTACCATCTCAACTATCTCACTTCTTTGTTATTATATTGTGTATATAAATAAATAAATATAATATAATATAATATAATATAAAACTATATTATTATATTATTTTATCGAGTCGAGTTCGAGTCGAGCCACGAGTGAGTCGAGTAGTCACGAGTGGAGTTGAGTCATAACCGAGTCGAGTCGAGTCGAACACGACCTTGCTCAAGCTCGGCTGGTAAGATTCGAGTTCGAGCTCTAAGCATTTAAATATCGAGTTTTGAGTCAAGTCAAGCCGAGCCGAACGCTAAATGCTCACGAGCTGGCTCGCTCCATTAGCAACCCTAGTTATGTGTTGCATAATGTGATGATATACCTTGTTATTTTTGTATATTTTGTGATATACAGATGGACACTTCCCTTATTGTACTTTTAGGGGAAACTCTGTACGTTTATTTATACAAATTTGTATCATATTTAATCGATTGGAGTGTGAATTTTTTTGTTGTCATATCATCCATGTAGTGGCCTGCTAAGTTGTGTATTTCATATTGGTGTTCTTTCATCTTATGACGCTTAGAGAACATTCATTCCGCTTAAGTTCGGGTCAACCAAATTAATTGAATTTGAGAATTAGTTTGGTCTCTCGTAACACTTCTAGTTCGGTTTATTAGTGAACCGGATTTGGGGTGTTACAATTAAAGAAAATGATATGATGTGCCTTTATTTGAGTCTGACGAGTTGTTCGTACATATTGTTTTTGAGATCTTCCTCTCCAACAAGATGTGCAAATTCCTACCTCTACTTTGTTAAATATTCCAACAATTTCAATACAAGATTTTTGTGTGAAATTTGTTTTTCATAGGTTGGATTAAATCAATTTATTTTTATGATTTTGATGAGAATAATCATAAATTTGAGAGATTTTCATGTGGAGAAGAAAGATGAAATTTTTATTTTTTGGGTGATTTTAATTAATTGTGAATCCTAGTAAAATACCCGAATATAGAGATTTTTTTGTTGATTTTAATCAGCAAATTTTTAAAATTCAAGTCAACTGTTGTATGACTTGAGTTTGATGATTCCTCGTATGGAAGAATTTTATTTTGTTTGGAAATGTCATTATAAGAAATATGTTGATTGAAATTATTTTATTAAAGATGGTGATCAAAGATTTTGTATTGTTAAGTACAAAGTTTCGTATGATTGTGGCTTAAAAATACTTCATAGATTATTTTCCTATGTCTAGAAAAACATGTTTATGTAATTAATTTTTGTTCTTTTTAACTAATTTGTTTTCTCGGTTTTCTCAATTATGTGTGAGAAATACCCTTAATATAGATGAATAAGTGGGGTTAATAAAGATCGAGGAAAAGTAAGAGAATTAAATTCTTATACAAAGGATTTTTATTAAACACAAAAATAATTTTTGGAAGGGTATATAATAAATATTTATTTTATAATAACAACTAAGAAGAATACATACATGAGAAAAATAATGATGTAAAAGGTTTAAAGATCATTAGTGTTGCTATGTGTGTAGAGATATGTCACTTTGCAAAAAAATTTCAGATTTTATGAGCATAAAATCAAAGAAATTTATGGAGACAAAGTTGATACAACTCTACCCAAAATCCAATAATGAATTAATTTGGTTTATGAATTCACAAGATAGTGGATAAATTAAAGTGATTGTGTATCTTTTCGAGTTTTTCTTTTGAGAAGAAAATGGAAAAAAAAGTTTTTCACTATTTTTTATTTTGTTGGTGCACAAGTTAATGGAGTAAGTAAAATCTTTCTTCGATTTATATCGTTGAATATTAATACTCTCAAGTCATTATGTATTGTACCAAATATTTCAATATGTTGGTTGTTGATGATCTTTAAATTAAAATTGGTTTTATGTGTGTTTGAGAAAATTATGGTTGTTATATGACATTTAAAATTTATAGTCAAAAATTAAAAATGATTATTTATTCTCAATGATTTGACTTGTGATATATATAGTAGAATTCAAATATTGAATTATGGGAAGATAAATTGAATATAAATATTTAATAATTATGAGAAGATAAGTTGAATTCACATATTCAAAGGTGAATACTTGTGATATATATAGTAGAATTTGTCATGTTGTACCCCATAAAATATTGGTGAATATTTGTTCCTATGACATTGATTTTTCTACTATTTTTAGATGTGAAATCTTTGTGCAATTTTGATTGGTAGAAAGATTAAAATAAGTTCAATGAGTTATGGAGTAACTTATTTTTTTATATTTTGGTTTATATAAAATAGATAAATTTTATATCAAGAGACATTGAGAATATTATTTTATAGTATTCTTGTAGATTATTCTTGATTAATTTTATCTTCTATTTATCAAGAACCAAAGGTGAAGTAATAGTCAGGTTTCATATTTGTAGTCTGAAATTGAGAATGAAGTTAATCATGAAATTAAGATCATTTTATGAAGGCGAAACATATTTACCTGAATTTAAAACACATTTACTTGAGTTTAATTTGTTTTGCGTAGAAAACAATATAACTCTTGAGGACATGACATATTTCACTAAATCCATATTGATAGCTAAAAATAAACTTATTGTGTTCATTAATGTTGCCTTCAAATATTTAGGTAATATGATATGTTCAACTTATTAAATCCTTAAGGATTGTTAACAAGAAATAAAATTTAATATCATACGAGATATAGAATTAATGATGTAAAACCTAAAATTCTAAAGGTTTAATATTGTTTGACATGGTGAGAACACCATTTAATTGTAAACTTAAAAATTAGATCAGAAGGTCGTTTATGAAGTTTACATTGATAAGCTGAATGTTTTTACATCAAACATATAAATTTCTTGTAGATCTTAATCTGATTGTCCAAAATATGATGAGAAATTTGAATATTGTGTTATAGACAAATTTTACAATAGTAATCATACTAAGAAAGCAATTTAGGCTTATTCTAATTGGGCTTCATCATTTGAGATAGAATTGTTGATTATTAAATCATTAGAGTTAAGGAATGATAATGATAAAATCCACCAAAGTTTATAAGTTTGAGAAGAATCAACCAATAATTGTGAAGAACTATAATATAGGATCAATTTACTTTCTTAGATGGAGATGATCTAATGATTATTATGAAACAACAGTGTCTAGTAAAACTTCTATGTAGTGAAACAATAATAATAGTGTATTCATTAAATACTTACACATGGATAATGATTTTAATTGACTTATTTGTCAATAATTCCATTAGGTGCAAATGAGTATTTAAGAGAAGTGAAATATTGATGAATCTATGGATAACAATGTAGACATGTTGGAGAAAATATAAAGTCATAAGGAGTACTAACTCAACTTTAAAGCTTATTCCGTGTGTAAATTATTTAAGTTCATGTAATAAGCATTCGTACATTTACAAAATCTCGTAATCCACTATATGGATGATGTAATAGAAGTTCTTTATGAAATGCTAAAAAATGAGATTTATATAAAACTCTTAGAGAGACTTTGAGATGTAAACTTGATGAATAAGATATATTAATGTACTCTTTATATAACAAAAACATTGGTGTGAGATGTCTGAGATTTTGATGAATCAAATATAGGAGATTTTTATAATTCTAATAGAGGCTTTATTGGATGAAGTCAAAGGATTAATATGTTGTATTATTGCATGGTGGGAATAATATATAAATATTTGATGGTAAAATTCAATTTTTTTAAGATTAAAAAGTCTTTAAGAGTGTTCAATAAGAGAATATCTTAATCTTATAAATATAATATTGAATTTGAGAATAACTATTACATCTTGCAAGATTGCATTTATATTTGCCTTATTGTGGACAATAGCTACTTATGACTCAAGTTTAAAAGCAATAGAATATAACTCATCTAATCTGAGCTTTATGCTAAGAAAATAGTGGGTAATTACTCATTGGAGGATACTTGAGAGATTTTGTCATATCTGAATGATTGTTGACATATTAGTTTAGTCATTAGAAATACGATATAAATGCTTGAGAAGTATGATGATTCTAAGTGCTTTGTGTGGTGGGGTTGGAGCATATAAATTGTCAAATTTTGATGAATATGTTCAATGTGAAGGCATGATTGTCTAACACCTCGATTTCAGTTTACTTAAGAACTGAATCAGAAATGTTATGATCGAGTCAAGTCATGTCTAAAGCTGCTAATCGGTAAAACTTGATCAATAAAATAAATCGAAACAGTTTGTTTGGTGTCATGAGAATGGAAGAGAATACTAAATATGTGTGAAAACTCATGAAATATAAATAAAAGTAAGAAAGAAAATAACTATGCTAAGCTCAAGTGTGTGTAGCGTTTATCTGTCCTTCTACCAAAGCCGACTCAGGATCACAAAACCTACATATATAATATAAAAAATTTCAGTAACGAATGTCATTAATCCAAAAAATAACTATTACGAACTGACAAGTGTAATATGATATTCTACGATAAAAGAAAACAATATACATATTTTCCATGTGAATTTTCAAAGAGCATCTACTGAGGAGACATCAAGATGTAGACTCAACAGCATCCCGAACTGAACTAGTGCTATGCCACTCTCAACAAATGCCTCTCTCAACAACAATTGGTTCCACTTTCGGGAAATAGCACATATCATAAGCCCTCTCTTTGTCCTCCATATATCTCCTGGCTCTGAGCACAAGGGTTGGGTACTCTCAAGTAGTTGCCTTAAGTACGATTTGAACTACATGTTCAGGCGTGTGCTGTACTAAATGGTATCTATAAATCTCCACATTTCTTTGGGTGTGAGGAAACTCAAAATGAAAAGTTTTCAGGATCCATTGGGAATGGAAGAATCCTCTCACTAATCCAGAGTCTGCTGTGACTAGCATGTGCACCGGCTATTGGTACGCACAAGTCAATTTCACCATCTCTCGTCTCATTGAAAATTTGATAAAATTATATATGTGCATGAGAAGGGATTTATATAATAGGCCCTAGGGTAATTTACGATGGATCTTTTTTTGAAATCGGACTTGAGTAATCTCATCCTCGAGGGTTATTAATCAGAAAAACTATTCAATTAAATGAGCTGAGTTAAGTGTGACCCAATAAAATACCACTTAACCTGCCCTACAATCTCAAAATCAAAACACAATGGAATAGAACGACAAGCAAAGATGAGTCCTAAACGGACCTGTGGTCAAGCTCCAAATATGACGCCTCATCTACGGCGAGTTCAGACTCTGAAATCTACATCAAAACCCACTGCTAAGTAAGATACTGATATCTCTACATGATACATTTTCGTGGTATGTGCTCACATCATCAATACTTCATAATAAAGAAAATAATACTAAACAAACATACAACTAAATATCCATCACGTAAATTAAAACATAATAAAGAAAATGACTAATAAACAAACAATAAATAAATAAATAACTAAACTCATGGATAGATAGATAAATAATAAATATGTAAAAATAAATAATGCTCTAATCATAAACTAATAATATAATTATACTATATAAATGCATGGCTAAATAAGAGTAAATATCACATATACTTGTGTTAATAAATATAAATAAATATATATATATATACACACATAATTTAGTAACCATGAATATGATTAATATTAATAAGTAAATATATCATTAATATTAATAATAATCACATAAACATTCATCATAGACGAAAAACATATCAATGAAAAGAAACAAACAATAATGAATAACTAAATAGATAGATAAATAAATAATAAATAAATTAAGAAAAATACTCATCATTTCAAAATATACTAAATAGTATGAATATACATCTAAACTAATGTAGTGGGCTTTCGTATTACTAAAAATGGTTGAGAAATGGCTAAAAATGTGCAAAAATAATGTAGCAAGTTAGTTGGGCTGAACTAGTCCGAGTCAAACTCAGTTAACTCAGTGTGGGTTAACTGAAAAATGGACTGGGTTGGTTGGGCATACATGGACACAGACGCGGCCATACTGGCGGTTTGCTGCAGGTGAACTGACCTTAGGCTAGAGGACGTGAACGCCAATAAAATGACCTGAACGTGGGCAGGCAGACGTGAACACAGGCAAACAGGTCTGACAGGGCAAGCTGTACCTGTCGCCAGAAAACACCAATGGCAGCGCGGCAGAGGCTGCCGCCGGTCATGATTGACAGAGGGGAGGATGGGGAAAGTGATGGTGTTGACAATCGACAAAGTCCGGCAACTAGTTGGCCGAAAAATGGTTGGAAAGTTGTCGCTGTCAGATGCAGTGATGTTGCCGACAACGATTGTTGCCACGACAAGGGTTGGCGTTGGTCTCAAAATATCGCTCACAGAAGGTGGCTCACTGGCACCAGAAAATGCCTTGAAAGAGGTGGAGGCAGTGGGAAATTGACGACAAAAAATGCTCCACCAGTGGCAAACGTGGTGTCGTTGGTGCCAGAGTTGGGCCTAGGTCGATAGCCGGTCGTGAAGTGGTCACGTTGGTACCGGTTTGGTGGTTGGAGGCGGGCCAGAGAGTCGCTGACAGAGCTGAGGGTGAAAATTGTTCTAAAAATATGGGAGAAATCTCCTGAAAATGGTTGGCCAATGCTAGGGCTGATGTGGACCGTCCACATCTAGCCATGTGGAACAATCTGAACACCCGACAACTTGTGGGTCTAATTGGGTCTACCTAGGGTGTGTGTATATATATATATAATCAGGAAGCTCATATCGAGACCGACAAAAGTCAAAACTGACTTGAGGCGTAAAGATGAATCTAGAGGCTGAAATTGAGGCAAAAAGGTTAAATGGGCATCGAAACTCTGAATTTAATCGGCTGATAATCCACAACTCAAATCAAGCTATGCCCACAAAGGCAATCTAGTCATCCAAAATCCCTAAGATGCATGTAACAGAGATATTCTAAAAATCTCAAACGGATACTAAACGTTTCAACGACTTAGATGTAGCCCTAAAACCATGACTAACACATACAAAAAATATCTACATAACTCGTGTAGACAATGATAACTCATGCTCTGCTGTAGTATAACTAAAGCTATCATCTGTATTTTAGGCATATTCAATCTCCATAACATGTTCATACCACCATCTGGGCTCATACTCATGGTCTGAAAACGGGTCCACCTCAAACCGACTCGAAACTAGCTCAAACCAAGAAGGGTTACAAGTAGGTAAAACCCTAACCCGAAGCTGAGATTTTACAAATTGTATAATATATGTATTTATTTGAGATTTAGTGAAGGCTTAGGTAGTAATCATTTCTTTCTTAAAATGGTAATTTATATTAATGACAAAATCATGATAATGAGAGTTTAGAGATCTCATATGTTAAATTGCACTAAACATCACAACATAAATTTTACAAAAGATAATTAAATCCAACTAGAATAATTTCAAAATGTGTGGAATTTATAAAAATTATAACTAATCACTTTTCTTTTTAGGAGATTATCTCAAGAATCCATAAGTCATCGAGGGGAATGGGCTTACAGCCAATGTGTAATCACCATTGGTGACAATCTAATCTAGCAAGTGGAGATCTCATGAGTAGATTCACTGGGTACAAACAAGCTAATGGGTGATGGGAGGAGCACTATAAATTTATTTTATCGAAGTCATTCCTATGATCTCAAAACTACAATTAAGTTGACTTAATTATTTTAATAAGAGTTATGGTTTATTTAGACAACATATTGACTTGTAGAATATGCTTGGAGACTCTTACCTATATGAATATAATAACGAGGTTGGTTATTAATGGAATTATGACTAATCTCTGAGATGAAAAACATTTATTAAAATAAGATACTACATGGCTGGAATATCACTACCCTAATCTTTCAATTTCCAAGATAGTTGTGATTTTTTGTTAGATGTGCAAAGTTTTGATTTTAAGGTATGATGTTCAAAGACTTAGTCTATTTCTACTTATTAAGATGACGTATGTCAAACTATAGGTAAGTTCCAATCAAAAGATACTTGCTCAAAAAGAAAATTGCACAAGATCATTCTTTTCTTGAGTGGTTGGTTTTTTCGGTTTTCAGAACACGTGGGGATTGTTGGTTTTATGTTTTTAAGAACTAGCGCCCGGCGATGGCACCCGATGAGTCGCTCCCATTCACGCCAAGTCACCTCCTTTCATCATTTTTCCTTTACCTCATTCTCAAAGGAAAAACATTTTTGACGTGTTTTTGAGTCTCATTCTTCCTTATTTTATCTCTGGTGATATCTTATTGAGTTTTTTTTTGAGGAAAAACTTGATTTTATGATGGATTGTGACAAGAGATTAAAAACTCTCCTTGTTGCTGCACTCTCGAGGAGGAAAATACATTGTATCTTGGATGCGAGTTACGAGCGAATATTCTAATCTTGTATTGAAGAAAACACTACCGCGTGCCTTTGATTCAAGTCTAACAAGCTGTTCTTCTGATTGTTTTTGAAATCTTCATCTCCAACCAAGGGTGTAGATTCTAACTTCTAATATGTTAAATATTCCAACAGTTACAGCTCATTAAATTGAACTTTACTTCAATTTTGATGAGATTTAAAGTCAAATCAAATTAAAGTGAGAACTTGAGAACTTTAGGAACCCGTTTCTAAATTGTTGGGGTTTAAGTTGTAAAAATATCATAACAAAAATACCCTTCCTAAAGTAAAGCCTCATCAGTTAAATCCTATCCAAGTTAAATCAAGTTTTTTAAAAAAAGCTGAATTAAGATCAACTTATCTAGACTCAAATTGATCGGATCAAATCTGAACAGGCTCTACATGTTTTAATCCCCTTCTGCTGATAATTACTCTTTCTTGCATTCTCTTGGGCAGCAAGATTTTGGTCTCTTCCTCCTCATGGCTGCAACTTATAACTGTATCTAATTTTAGTTAAATGACTCACAATCATTGGAAAATAAATATTTAACGGCCCAAAACTTGTATGGTTTCAGACCAGGAAGCAGCAAACAGGTCAGTTTGAACACCCCACAGGTTGAATTTCAAAAACAAAAACAGATGTAGATACAGTGAGAATGCTATAATCTTATAAATGTGGCATGCCTGTCAAAACGCCCGTCAAAATACTGGAAGAGAAATTGTGGCCTTTCCCAATCAAAATGAGTAGACAAAATGACCCAGTAGATAAAAAACCTAATAGTTGGATGTAAATATATTTCTCATAATTAAACTACACATAATCACACATACTTTAATCAGGTAGCAAGTTATCAATATTCTCTTTGGTCTCTTGGTAAAAGAATATATAGAAAACAAGCTTTATCCTTCATACTTATGCTAAATAGATAATCAAACTCATGTAAACAATCCTCACTATGGTCGTTCATCAGCCAAAGCAATACCAAATATCCAAAAGAGGATTCAACATATTCACAACCATAATCTTGATCAAGAATCCACAAAATAGGGTCCAACCAACAGTAATCATCAACCACTAACAGGCTAAATTAATTGAAATTGTTTTGAAAGCAGTCTAGGTAACAAGCATCTTAACCATATTTAGTGTTGCTTCAACAACCATTCCAGCCATTGCCTACGAATGCTGGGATCTGAATCAACAAGCATAATCCTCTTATGTTCAGTGACCAGTAGAGATGCAGCTTTAAACCTATCAGTTAGAAACAAACCCTCAACCTCATACAGAATCTTCACCCAGTTTTTATCAGGTGCTTCCGGAAATAATTTTGCAATCAACTCTTTACAAAGTTTGATAAAGTTATCACAGATTTCTTTGACCACAATTGCCAAAGGTGGCGAATCCTCATCCTCACACCTACTCCTTTTACTACCAACTTTAGGGGTTCTTGCAGCTTGATCGGTCTTCAGAGGGAAGTGATTCTTTAGCTGTGTTACTATCACTGGCATCTTCATTTTTATCACTATTCTCGTGCATTATTGGTTCAAACTCCGTAGTGTTCGAACCCTCTTCTCCCAACTACAGTATGCAATAATGTGATTCTACTGTTGGGTTGTCCTTCTTCAGTAAATACATGAACTTCCAACCCTATTTTAGATAAAAATTAAGATTTTCTAGATTTGGTTAGTTGAAAAGAATAAAAGCAACGTACGATGCTTTTCTTCTTTGGTTTTTGGTTTTTGGGTTTTGGAGAAAAATTGCTGCTGCAAAAGGAGAAAGAAAATTGTGTGGATTAAAGAATGGTGAATGTTTTGTTGAAATTAGCTTGCAATCGTCAATGGTAACTTTGCCAAGTTCTTAATATGTAATATTCTTCTTTTATTGTCTTTTACGACTTTATACCAATTTTGTAGAAAGTACAGTAAATTGGTATTGAGGAGTTTATTCTCCTGTGGATCTATTTTGTATCAAAATTGTGATATAGTGAATTTGATCTGACCGTTTACCTCGTGATTTTTTCCCCAAATTTGGGGTTTTCCACATAAAATTATCTTGTCGTCTCTCTCTATTTGCTTGGTACTTCTCATCCTTATGTATTGAAATATGGGATTTGTATTTGGTTTGTTTGGTTAATCCCAACAAGTGGTATCAGAGCAAGGTTTGCAAGTTTTGGTTGTTGATATTTGATGCCCACCAGGTGTTCGACGAAATTTCTAAGAGCCTAGTTGGTGTGTCTGTGATTTATATTTCAACAAGATGGCTGATGAGAAGTATGTTAAGATGATATCTCTTAAGAGGCCTAGTAATTGGCATTATTGGAAAGGAAAAATGATTGATCATTTATATTCCAAAGATTTATATAAACCTATCACTGGTCAGAAACCTGCAGAGGTGACTGAAAAGACTGGAATAAGTTGGATAGGAAGGCTATGGCCTGTTTGAGACAATGAGTAGATGAAGTTGTGTATCATCATGTTTCTGAATTGACGTCCTCAAAAGCAATATGGGATAAACTCCAAGAAGTTTATGAGAGGAATACTGCTGGCAATAAGACCCTTTTGATAAGAAAATTGGTGAATTTGAGGTATAAGGATGGAACTGACATAAGTGAGCATCTCAATGAGATGAAGAGTATTATTACTCAACTTGTCAGGATGAAGATGACTCTAGATGAGGAATGGCAAGTTATCCTGCTCCTCAACACTTTGCCAGAGAGTTGGTAAACATTGGTGATATCTTTGAGCAATGCTGCTCCGGATGGAAAACTCACAATAGACATGGTAACAAGCAGTTTACTGAATGAGGAGGTGAGAGAAAATCTTTACCAACTTCAGGGTCTCATGCATTAGTGTCAGAAGAGGCAAAAGGTAGATCGAGAAATAGAGACACAGACAGAAGGGACAAGAGTCGAGGAAGGTCTAAATCCAAGAAGCACTTGAAGTGTTATTATTGTGACAAGATAGGTTATATGAAGAAGGATTGTTGGAAGCTCAAGAAAGACTTGAAAAATAAGGATAACAAGGATCAAGGAGAAACGAACACTAATATTGTGCATGATGACATGGTGATTCTTTCTGATTGTGGGAATGATTGTTTGACGGCTGATTGTGATGCTAGTTGGGTAGTTGACTCGAGAGCATCATTTCATGCAACTCCAAGCAGAAATTTCTTTGCTACCTATGAATTTTCAGATTTGGGTATAGTGAAGATGAGAAATAGTTATACTTCCAAAATTATGGGACTTGGAGATGTGCATATAGTAACAAACACGGGTTACAGATTGGTGCTTAAAAATATCAGATATATTCCAGATTTGAGGATGAGTTTGTTGTCAACTGGAGTGCTTGATGATGAAGGATTTGGTTCACAATTTGCACAAGGTGTGTGAAAACTTGTGAAAGGTTCTCTTGTTGTTGCTAAAGGGAAGAAGTGTTGCAGTTTGTATAAAACTGAGACGAGTCTAGTTTGAGGGGAGGTTAATATCTCCTCATTTGATTCCACTGCTGATTTGTGGCACTATCGATTGGGACACATGAGTGAGAAGGGACTAGAGACTTTGAAGAAGTTAAATCTCCTTCCCAAGGTCAAGGACATCACAATTAGTCCTTGTGACCATTGTTTGGTCGGGAAACAACGTAGGACATCCTTTGCAAGCACAAGTACAAGGAAGTCAGAAGTTCTTGAGTTGATACACTCTGATGTGTGTGGGCCTATGGATGTAAAATTTCTTGGTGGTTCTATTTATTTTATCACTTTTATTGATGATACTTCTAGGAAGGTATGGGCTTATGGCATGAAAAATAAAAGTGATGTTTTTAGCATCTTTAAGAATTTTCATGTATTGGTTGAAAGAGAAACTGGTAAGCTCTTGAAATGTCTTAGAAGTGATAATGGTGGTGAATATTGTTTTGTTGAGTCTGATGAATATTGTAGCAAACATGGGATTAGGCATGAGAAGATGGTTCCTTATACTCCTCAACATAATGGAGTGGCTGAAAGAATGAATAGGACCATCTCTGAGAGGGTTAGGAGTATGTTGTCTTCAGCTAAGTTGCCTAAAAGCTTCTGGGGTGAAGCCATGAGCACAGCTTGTTATTTAATCAATAGATCTCCCACACATGCTCTGGACAGTGACATACCAGAAAGGGTTAGGAGTGACAAAAAGGTCAGTTATTCTCATTTGAGAGTCTTTGGTTGTAAAGCCTTTGCACATGTGCCCAAGGAGCAAAGGGCTAAGCTTGACTCTAGAGCCGTGGAATGTATTTTTCTGGGATATGGTGATGATAAGTTTGGATACAAACTTTGGGATCCTAAGAATAGAAAACTGATTCGAAGCAGAGATGTAGTTTTCAGGGAGGATCAAACAGTTGAGGACTTTGGCAAGGAAGAAGTTCCTCAAACTAAATCTCAGGAAAGCTTGGAAAAGATAAAAGATCCTTCAACCTCAGCTAGAAGTGAAGAGGCGGCTCAGGATGACACAATTATTTCCCCACCGAGTGATGATGAGGGTGAGGATGTGGTGTCTGATGATATTTCTAATGAGTTTGTTAATGATGTTGGACAGGAACATGGAGATTCTGATCAAGGGCAGCCAACTAATGTGAGGAGATCAGCTCGTGAACCAGTTCCATCAACAAGATATCCATCATCAGAATATGTGACAATTACTGAATGTGGAGAACCAAAAAATTTCAGTGAGGTCAAAGCTCATGTAGAAAAGGAGAAGTGGTTGAAGGCAATGCAAGATGAGATGAAATCTTTGCATGATAATCACACCTATGAGTTGGTGGATCTTCCTAAAGGGAAGAGAGTATTGAGGAACAAATGGGTCTACAGGATCAAATATGAAGAAAATAACACACAACCAAGGTACAAGGCAAGGTTGGTGGTGAAGGGCTTCAGACAGAAGAAAGGTATTGATTTCGATGAAATTTTTTCTCCTGTTGTTAAAATGTCTTCTATTAGAATTGTTCTGGCTTTGGCTGCAAGTTTGGATTTGGAAGTTGAACAGTTAGATGTGAAGACGGCCTTTCTTCATGGTGATCTTGAGGAGACCATATACATGGAGCAACCAGAGGGTTTTAAAGTCAGAGGAAAGGAACAGATGGTGTGCAGACTGAAAAAGAGTTTGTATGGTTTGAAGCAAGCTCCTAGACAGTGGTATAAAAAGTTTGATTCTTTTATGGAAAAGAATGGGTACAAGAAATCTGTTTCTGATCACTGTGTGTTTATCAAGAGGTTTGATGATGGTGACTTTGTTATTCTGTTGCTTTATGTGGATGACATGTTGATTGTAGGACATGATGGAGCCAAGATTGCAAGTTTAAAGAAGAACTTGAATAAATCCTTTGCAATGAAGGATTTGGGACCGGCAAAGCAAATCTTGGGAATGTCCATTCGGCGTGACAGGGGAGCTAGAAAGCTTTAGGTGTCACAGCAAAAGTACATAGAAAAGGTACTTGAAAAATTCAACATGAAAGATGCAAAGCCGGTTGGAGTTCCACTTGGAGGTCACTTCAAGTTGAAGAAAAGTGACTTAAGTGAAACAGAAATGAAGGAAATGAGAAAGGTTCCTTATGCTTCTACAGTTGGTAGTTTGATGTATGCTATGGTTTGTACAAGGCCTGATATAGCATATGCAGTTGGAATGATTAGCAGACATTTAGCAAATCCGAGCAAAGAACATTGGCAAGCAGTTAAATGGATAATGAGGTACTTGAGAGGTACGTCCAAAATGTGTTTGTGTTTTGGAAGTGATAAATCTTTATTGGTTGGCTACACCGATGCAGACATGGCACGTGACTTGGAAACAAGAAGGTCAACATCTAGGTTTATTGTTAATTTTGCTAATGGGGCTGTGTCTTGGCAGTCTAGGTTGCAAAAGTGTGTTACATTATCCATAATTGAAGTCAGAATTTATTACTACTACAGAAGCTTGCAAGGAGATGCTATGGACTAAAGAGATTTTTAAATGAAATTGGCATTGAACACGAGAGATATATTATACACTGTGATAGACAGAATGCAATTCACTTGAGTAAGAATTCAAGTTTTCATTCAAGGAGCAAGCATATTGATGTGAGATATCTCTGGATAAGAGATGTGTTAGAAAGTAAATCTCTTTAGCTAACAAAAATTCATACTGAAAGGAATGTTTCAGACATGATGACTAAAGTTGTGTCAAAGGAGAAACATGTTTATTGCAGGAATAGAGCAGGCATGAATGGAGCTTCCCATGCTGGCTAGAGGTATTTCATGGAGTCAGGAAGGGAGGTTTGTTGTGTTATCCCTCCTCCGTAAATATATGAACTTACAACCCTGTTTTGGGCGAAAACCAAGATTTTCCAAATTTTGTTAGTTAAAAGGAATAAAAGCAACATATAACGCTTTTCTTCTTTGGTTTTCTGATTTTTGGGTTTTAGAAAAGGAGAAAAAAAATTATGTAGATTGAAGAAAGGTGAATGTTTTGTTGAAATTGGCTTACAATCGTCAATGGTAACTTTGCAAAGTTTTTAATCTGTAATATTCTTCCTTTATTGTGTTTTACGACTTTATATTAATTTTATAGAAAGTACAGTAAATTGGTATTAGGGAGTTTGTTCTCCTATGAATTTATTTTGTATTAAAATTGTGATATAGTGAATCTGATCTGGCCGTTTGCCCCGTAGTTTTTCTCCTAAATTTGAGGTTTTCCACGTAAAATTATCTTGTCATCTCTCTATTTGGTTGGTACTTCTAATCCTTATGTGTTGAAATAAGAGATTTGTATTTGGTTTGTTTGGTTAATCCCAATATCTACTTCACTATTCTATCCATAAAAATTATAATTAAAGCACATTGCGAGATCGTGTATAGAAGATAGTGTTGAATAAAGAAAAAGACGAATATACTTAGATAACAAAGTTTCTGATCTCTTGGAACTAGATGAACATAAATCGCACCACATTGAGGAAAATGTCATCTTGCAAACAGTTGATTATATGTGTAAACGCAGCTCCACAATATGCAACAGTGTGCTACTTCTTCAATTTTTCAAAATAAAAAATGAGAAAAAAGAACTTTGAAAGATGAATGAATATAGACGACAGCACGATTTAAGGCTTGGAACTTGATGACACGAAGAAACCAGCATTGAGATATGTCATCTTACGACCACTTGATTATAAGCGTAAAAACATATTTCCCTACTACAGTCTGCAGCAATATCCCCCCTTTATTTTTACTACACTAAAATTTTACCTTGAATAATAAAGCAGAATTACTGTGTGGAGAATGGAGAGCATGCACTCACAAACCTGTCAAATGAAGCATGTTTGTTCGGGGCGGTTAAAGAACATGGATAGTTTTTTTTAGAAACGTTACTTAATGGGTGGTCTTTTTAAAGCAGCCATTTTACGGTTAAGATCATGATTGGGTTTTTAAGAGCCGTTTGTTTTCTCTCTTTTCTTTAAGGTACAACATCGGTTTGGACAGAAGAAAGGTATTGATTTCGATGAAATTTTTTCTCCTGTTGTTAAAATGTCTTCTATTAGAATTGTTCTGGCTTTGGCTGCAAGTTTGGATTTGGAAGTTGAACAGTTAGATGTGAAGACGGCCTTTCTTCATGGTGATCTTGAGGAGACCATATACATGGAGCAACCAGAGGGTTTTAAAGTCAGAGGAAAGGAACAGATGGTGTGCAGACTGAAAAAGAGTTTGTATGGTTTGAAGCAAGCTCCTAGACAGTGGTATAAAAAGTTTGATTCTTTTATGGAAAAGAATGGGTACAAGAAATCTGTTTCTGATCACTGTGTGTTTATCAAGAGGTTTGATGATGGTGACTTTGTTATTCTGTTGCTTTATGTGGATGACATGTTGATTGTAGGACATGATGGAGCCAAGATTGCAAGTTTAAAGAAGAACTTGAACAAATCCTTTGCAATGAAGGATTTGGGACCGGCAAAGCAAATCTTGGGAATGTCCATTCGGCGTGACAGGGGAGCTAGAAAGCTTTGGGTGTCACAGCAAAAGTACATAGAAAAGGTACTTGAAAAATTCAACATGAAAGATGCAAAGCCGGTTGGAGTTCCACTTGGGGGTCACTTCAAGTTGAAGAAAAGTGACTTAAGTGAAACAGAAATGAAGGAAATGAGAAAGGTTCCTTATGCTTCTGCAGTTGGTAGTTTGATGTATGCTATGGTTTGTACAAGGCCTGATATAGCATATGCAGTTGGAATGGTTAGCAGACATTTAGCAAATCCGAGCAAAGAACATTGGCAAGCAGTTAAATGGATAATGAGGTACTTGAGAGGTACGTCCAAAATGTGTTTGTGTTTTGGAAGTGATAAACCTTTATTGGTTGGCTACACCGATGCAGACATGGCAGGTGACTTGGAAACAAGAAGGTCAACATCTGGGTTTATTGTTAATTTTGCTAATGGGGCTGTGTCTTGGCAGTCTAGGTTGCAAAAGTGTGTTGCATTATCCACAACTGAAGCAGAATTTATTGCTGCTACAGAGGCTTGCAAGGAGATGCTATGGACTAAGAGATTTTTGAATGAAATTGGCATTAAACAGGAGAGATATATTGTACACTGTGATAGCCAGAGTGCAATTCACCTGAGTAAGAATTCAAGTTTTCATTCAAGGAGCAAGCACATTGATGTGAGATATCACTGGATAAGAGATGTGTTGGAAAGTAAATCTCTTGAGCTAACAAAAATTCATACTGAAAGGAATGTTTCAGACATGATGACTAAAGTTGTGTCAAAGGAGAAACATGTTTACTGCAGGAATGGAGCAGGCATGGATGGAGCTTCCCATGCTGGCTAGAGGTATTTCATGGAGTCGGGAAGGGGAGGTTTGTTGGGTTGTCCCTCCTCCGTAAATACATGAACTTACAACCCTATTTTGGGCAAAAACCAAGATTTTCCAGATTTGGTTAGTTGAAAGGAATAAAAGCAACGTACGACGCTTTTCTTCTTTGGTTTTTTGGTTTTTGGGTTTTGGAGAAAAACTGCTGCTGCAAAGGGAGAAAGAAAATTGTGTGGATTGAAGAAAGGTGAATGTTTTGTTGAGATTGGCTTGCAATCGTCAATGGTAACTTCGCCAAGTTCTTAATCTGTAATATTCTTCCTTTATTATCTTTTACGACTTTATACCAATTTTGTAGAAAGTACAGTAAATTGGTATTGGGGAGTTTGTTCTCCTGTGGATCTATTCTGTATCAAAATTGTGATATAGTGAATTTGATCTGGCCGTTTGCCTCGTGGTTTTTTCCCCAAATTTGAGGTTTTCCACGTAAAATTATCTTGTCGTCTCTCTCTATTTGCTTGGTACTTTTCATCCTTATGTGTTGAAATAAGGGATTTGTATTTGGTTTGTTTGGTTAATCCCAAAATCTACTTCATTATTCTATCCATAAAAATTATAATTAAAGCACATTGCGAGATCGTGTATAGAAGATATTGTTGAATAAAGAAAAAAGACGAATATACTTAGATAACAAAGTTTATGATCTCTTGGAACTAGATGAACATAAATCGCACCACATTGAGGAAAATGTCATCTTGCAAACAGTTGATTATATGTGTAAACGCAGCTCCACAATATGCAACAGTGTGCTACTTCTTCAATTTTTCAAAATAAAAAATGAGAAAAAGAACTTTGAAAGATGAATGAATATAGACGACAGCACGATTTAAGGCTTGGAACTTGATGACACGAAGAAACAGCATTGAGATATGTCATCTTACGACCACTTGATTATAAGCGTAAAAACATATTTCCCTACTACAGTCTGCAACAATATCCCCCCTTTATTTTTACTACACTAAAATTTTACCTTGAATAATAAAGCAGAATCATTTCAAAGTCTGTCTCCTTAGTTTGCGGGGCAGTTATCGGCGGTTATGCTTGGTTGGCAGCGTGTCGACTGTGTTGAGAATGGAGAGCATGCACTCACAAACCTGTCAAATGAAGCATGTTTTTCGGGGCGGTTAAAGAACATGGATAGTTTTTTAGAAACGTTAGTTAATGGGTGGTCTTTTTAAAGCAGCCATTTTACGGTTAAGATCATGATTGGGTTTTTAAGAGCGGTTAGTTTTCTCTCTTTTCTTTAAGGTCCAATATCGGTTTGGATGTGATTTAGGCGATGTGGCTTGCGGACAGATCAGAGCGCTGAAGTTGACGTTGTAAATGTCTAGTTGGAACGACGAAGAGGGAAATTTCTTTGGTTTTCCTTTCACATTTTTGTTTTTGTTTCCTTTTTGGGGTTGAATTGGTTGGGTGTGAATTGGGTGAGTTAGATGGGAGTTGGCAACGGTGACTAAGATTGGGTGCTATCACTAGAATTTGGTATGCCAAGGTGTACGAAACATAAGGATTTTGTGTTTGGTGATGGGATTATCGTTGTTTCTTGCTGGAATTCTTGATGAGCGGAAGGGGGGGGTGTTGTGGAGGGCACAGACCAGCGTGGGTAGGGGGCGGAAGGAAGGGTGGTGGGCAGGGGGAAAGGGGAGTCGAAGGTTGGTTTGAGTTGTTAGGATGTGATGAAAGTCTTGGGGAAGAACCAGTTTTGGCTCCTTCTGAGAGTGACGCCGATGGAGACGCCGTGCTTCTCCACCATCCATCATCCCGAGAATTGACGGTAGAGACGCACCGCTTCTCCATCCGAAGAGGAGCCAAAATTTTTGCCTTGGGGAATGAGAGCCTAGGAGTGTAAGTATATGAATATTGATGGGGAAAGGAAGGAAAGGCTTCTTTTTATGTGATTTGAAGAAAGATCCTAGGATGTGATGACAGAGAATGAGAGACTAGAGCAAGTTCGTATATGAAAATGGATGGGTACCTTCAGAAAGAAAGTTTTCTTTTTATGTGTTTGTAATGAAAGATCCAATATTCGGTCTTACTTTTTCCAAGCAGAGAGTTCGTCAAAATACTTCAATTTACATTAATACGCCTGTTTTATTGTAAGTGTAAGATTGCACTGATTTACAATGTTTGTAGCATGGATGCTACTTACGTACAACAACAACCAAACCTTTTTCTTCCCATCCTTCTCTCATCATTTCAATATTAGGATTAACCAAACATACAAATTCTCATTTTAACACATAATTGATGAGAAATACCAACCAATTTAACTAAATTTAATAGAAAATAAAAGACAACACTAATTTTACATGAAAATCCTCAAATTCAGGGAAGAAAAGCCACAGAGTAGACGGCCAGTTTAAATTCACTATATCACAACTTGATATAGAAAATATCTACAGAACAACAAACTCTCTTAATATCAATTTATTGTAATTTTAACACAATTGGTATTAATTACAAATAAAAAAATAAATAAAGTCACCGATTTAGAATTTGGCTTTATAATATTAAATTTTTTTAAAAATAACGTAACATTTATTATTAATCTTTAAGTTCGAATTAAAATTCAGTAAAATTAATAATAATTTTAGTTTAATCTATTAATAATATTTTGTATCTTCAAAGTATTGGCCAATATGATTAATTTGCAATGTTTTATTATTATAGTTTATATTCAATAGTATCAGATGATGTCATATAATTTGAATCATTATTTTAATTTAATATTTAATCCAAATAAAATATTATTTCATAGTTTATTTAATAAAATTATATGAAAAAGAAGAAAGATACAACACACTTAAATGTAAAACTAATATCTATCCTTTAGAAAATATTTAATTATTATCTTTGTAATTAATTTTTTTATAATTTTAATCATGAAAGTATTTTAATTTTATGTTTAATATATAAGTTTTTCTAACGTAATAAAAACATAGCTGTGCATTTGGCTAGTTTAAGAACAAAGCACAGTGCATGTGCTACTTCATTTTTCTACAACACAAAAGCACATTGCAACCGGAATATAGAGGATTAAAAACAACATAACGAGCATAAAACAACAATATGGAAGTAATACCATCTAGTTAGCTCTTGATCATGTATGAACAAAAACTAGTCAATGGTTCCAAACATTGCTTATCTATACAACCAACATGTTAAGGGAGTCAACACCAACAAAGACATCGACTTTCAAAGAAATCGTTGAAGTTAGGGGGGTAACGAGTTTAAGTTCTATCGCTCAATTAATCAATAGTTACATGAACCAAGCCGGAGCAGGCCTGCAGCTCGATTCACCTCATCTCGGGTGCAGTAATATTTGATGTATTCAACATTAACAAGAAAATAAGTAAATACATATCTAAATTTATAATCTAATTAAATAAAAATTTAACAATTGAATATTTCAAGATTAAAGATCAGATGTAAAGATGGATTTCACAGTTATATATAAAATAATTAAATAAAAATCAGTTATATCGGTAATGGTTACAATCGTCTTTACCATTATTATTTATATTTACAATTGATTAAATTATTTGAATTTTCACTATTTTTATAGGTTAAAAGAGTATTCACTATCTTTGTTCTATCTAATTCGGATCATTTGGTAAATCGGTAAATCAAGTGACTATTTACAGCCCAACTAGCTGAATAACACATTTTATGACGATATTTACTCATCATGAAATAATAATTATGGTGACTTATTGCCATTAGAGAAGTTTTTTGTGGTGGTAGTTTCTTGACGGTATTTTATCACAAATATTAACTTATTATGCTTATCTTCTTATCGCCACAGTGAGTTTCTTATAATTATAATTATAGCTGTCACAATATATACTTTTATAACGATATTTATTCTTCACACAATAAAATTAATTTTAAAAAACTTTGATTTTTATTCTAGATTCTCGTACCGTGAGACTGATGAATAACTCGAACGGATTTATCAATCTTCGTATTCTTCATTGTCTTTATCATCTTTTCTATTCTTACCTAATTAGATAAGCCGTCGTTTAACTACTTTCGTTCATTGTTGTACATTCTTTGTGCTAATTTTGTACGTGTAGTTAGAGTTTTAATTTCTTATTTTTTTGTTCATGCATCACAGCTTCTTCAAATTTCTTACATTTCTCGTCAAGTTATTCTTGTTCTTGTTGTTATGTTCATGTGTGGGAATTAGGTCTTTTATTGGGCCGTCATTATTTTGTTGTTTGAGTTCTTTCTAGTCAGATTCCTCTTTTCAACTTTGTTCGGTATTTTATGTCTCCTGTTTGCATGCATTGATCAAATTAGACTAGCTAGCTTCATTGTTCCGAGTCTACTGAGATCTATACACGTCATGTTCTATGATAAGCAGAATTAGATAATTAAAGATAGAAAACACAATTTATTTTACTTCTCCGGTGCTTGATTCTGAAAGTGCAATTTGTTCTGATATTTGTAATATGATAAAAGCTGGCACAACTCGTGAGTTTTTCTCTGTTTTATTATGTTGGAAAATAAGAAAGAAAAACTCATCGCTGATACAATTTCCTTTGATCTTACTATCTAGTCAATTAACAAGTCTTGGCTTAAAATTAACTTGACAAAAGATTTTAATAAATCCTACACATTTAAGTGTTCCTTTCATTATATACTAACTAAGGTTCTTGTGTAATGCGTGGGAATTGTATAAATTGATTTATTGAAAAAATATTTAGATAAACATTTTTTATTAAATATTCTTGAGAAGAATAAAAGTTTTTTTATTAGTTACGTATTTTTGTATATAACACATATATTTTGAAATATAATACATATAAAGAAGATATTATTTATTAAAAAATTAATTTTGTGATTTAATGGACTCAATATTTGTTTGAATCTTAGTTTTATTATTAGTTAGAATATTTACTGTTATTTTTGGATATTGAATGTTTATTAAAGAAATTAATTTTGTGACTTTAAATCTTAATTTTGTTGTTAGTTAAAACTTCTTAATTTTATTTTTAATCCAAAAAATTATTGTTATTTTTTGAGATAACTTATTGGTGAAAGTCTACAATTAAGTGGTGCAAGAAACAAATTTATTGTTATTTTTAAAGATAATTTGTGAGATCTCTTAACTTAGTCTCACATGTAATACTTATTAGGATAAAATATAATTTATAAGTAAGAATAAATTTTAGATCTTTAACTTAATCAACTACTTTTAAAAAAATAATTTAATCTCATTATCTTGTATTGAATGGTAAGCTAGTCACAGGCTAGAGAAAAAGTGGGCTGGGTCAGCAATGAGGTAAGTGCGGGAATTTTGACGAGGAAATTCTTAAGGCAAGTGAATTTTAAAATTCTTTAACTTAATTATTATCTTATACATACAGGGTAGGATCTTATTTATAGGCAAGAATAAATTATATATCTTTAAATCAATTAACCACTTTCTAGATAATTTACGTCCATTAATTTGTACTTTAGACAAGATCTAAATGACTTACACTTATAATTAATATTTTGAGCTGAATCGTTACGTAACTTATAGTGTCTACAATTAAAGTAGTGCAATAAACCTTCTTTAAAAGAGAAGGTTGACACCACTAAAAAAAAAAAACATTACAATACATTGTGACAATGTTAAGATCATAATCAAAATTTTTAATTTTTCATCACTAATAAATTAAATTCAAAACCCAGAAAAATTTAAAAAGTTTAGAAGCCGAGGAAAGTGGAGATGTTAGCTGAACTCGAAAAACCGAACAGCCGAGTAGCTAACCAGAGTGACGGATTCAAGAAACTGGTTGTCATCGCTACCTGTAATTTTAATTACTTGTTTTAAATATTTGTCCCATCCCATTGGGCTACTATGAGTCGTGCCTTTACATTTTCAGAGGAAGTAAGGGTAAATCCGCTTCTACAATGGAGGGAGACATGATATTGAAAACATTTTCTCCTGGTGATTCAAAACCATTTTATGTTTTTCTGAATGTATATGCAGCTTTGCTTGTGTTACTTCACAGCTCTGCTTCTGCATATGAAGTATTCATCTATTTGATGGCCAAAAGCCTCTGCTCCATTTAATTCTATCAAAATGGGAATCCCTGAAAATAAACAAGACTGAATAATAATGACGAACACTCAAGCTCTATTCCCTGAAAAGATTCGCAATAGCATTTGTTTCCTTAACCTGACAACTGGCTAGAAACAAAGCAATTTTGCTGAACAGCTTAAGATAAATAATGCCAAGAACATTTTGTGATCATCGAACACAAAAATTTGTCGTGCTAGCTGCATCAGATGATCGTACAACAACTCATAAGTCGGATCCTTTTCATTGTTTTCCAGTGGTGTAATGAACTATCTGACGCATGCTTTGATGAACCTGGAAGACTAACAAGGGTGAACTAACATTGCATCCATGAAAAACACAGATTCAGGCGTCCTCCAGTTTCTAGCTACTTTGCAACATTTCCATGACCAGATCATTCCAACTGTCTATGGGTCCTGGCAAGCACCAATGCAAACAATCATTTTGCACTTTGGCACTTTTGTCTTCTGCAAATGGGTGATATTGTCTGTAAGGACCAGGATGACCATCAGGCCTCAGCAATGAAAGTCCAGTAGTGTCCAAAAGTTTGATGTCTACTCCTTTTCCAGTTACCATGGCTTTCAACTTTTCAAACTGCTCTAGCTCAATGTCATGAAACATCTTGTCCAGGGCACTGATACTAATTTCGCCTTCATTGTATGGCATTGTTCGTTTACAGGTTCCTCCGTTGAACCACTCGCCATTCTCAAAGTGGTCTGGTGTACAAGTCCTAAATATAACCAATCTTTGCTGATCAGATGAAACGATATAATCAAGAGCCAAGCTAAGGGCTTTTCTGTAAGCATGCTCAAACCCGTATTCAGTCAAGTTTCTCCCTTCACAGTAATGACAACCAACAATTGTGTTATTTTCAAAATATATGGCACCCTTGAGAAACCATTTCCCACCACCTACCACCACATAATCAAAAGTGGGAAGTTGGTGAGTCCACGTTGTATCTAGAGTGTCAAGATGCAGCTGAATTTCAGCGGAGGAGACACCACTTATGTCTTCAAATATTTCAGCTTTCACCAGGAAAGGGGACCAGATTACAGAGAGACTGAAATTGTAGGAGGGGAAATGCCACTTTCTATTCTGGTATGTCTCGTCATGATAAACATCAGTAGCATCCTCGACCTTCAATGAGAGAAAAAAATCTTCAGCTTACTTTCACCAAATGATTTTTGTAAAACATAATAACCGTGTTTTGCCTGGTTTGCCATGAAACAGATTGATCAAATGGTTAAAAGACCATAAATTCTTCAACAATCAACTTTGATAAAAATTTCATAAAAACTGATAACTAGACGAATGGTTGTTGTGCTGGAGAATAGCATGTAAAAGGTGCTTCAACTATTGCTGATAGATTCCACCAATCCGATCAATTGCAGCTACATAGGACATGAATGGATCATCCAATTTAAACAAGCAATCAAGAAATGGTAGTACAAGTACACCTAGAAGAAGGCTAAGTGGTGACAGGCATCTGCAAACAATTTGTTTATGAGAAAGGGTAACTGTCACCTATTATCAATCTGACATTCAAGTCAATGACTGACCCGTTTTTTAATTTAGGCAAATAATTGCAGAATAAATTTTGATGTAGAATATGTAACACAAAAAAAAGATAAAAAGTAAAACACACAATCTCTTTACAGCAGTGAGGAAAAGAATCACACTTTCTAATGGAAACAATCCCCATGACCAGAATACAAGTGCATGTTTTGCATGGTAGGACTAGTCAATCATTGTGTTAAAATGAAGGACAATTAGAAGCCCGATTGCTCCAATGTCACCAATAAAAGTAGACGTAGAACTCGCATGGCTAATCTCTTTTTCTCTTTTATTTTCGAGATGGTAAAATGTGCAGCTTAGAATGAATATTTCTATCAATATTGTCATAACACTAGCGTCTGCATTGTTCCTCAAAGAGCACAAACAAATAGAAAGAACAACGGTAAATGGAACAGTTACCCTTCTGTAAGCTAAGATTTAACTTTCACCAATAGGAAAAGGATAAAACAGTTTATATTACCTGCGACAGAAGGCAGAGCAATGACTGGACATGATTGCGAGAAATTGAATCTCCAATGAATGCCAGCGATTTGTTCCTCATTGTCCCCAAAAACTTGAATGGATCAAATACAGGTAACTCACAATCTGATGGTTTCCATCTCCAGTACAGATATTGGGTATCAGGTCGGCCATTTTTCATGCAGTTTTGATGATCCTGAATAACTCGGCAGCTTTCATTATTATATACAGGTCCTGTTGGATTAGGGATCCACTGCCCGCTGAAAAGATCACATTTACCTGAAAATGTTGTTAGAAAGTGCCTTAAGTTGCCAGACCAACAGAGAAAAAGGAAAGCATACTCTGCGTTCAAATAAAAATCATGACTGATCTAAATTTTACTAAATAATCAATTACAGGATTTTCAATTAACCTAAAAAATTATGGCTGGCCTGATTTCTAAAAAATAATCAAAAGCAGAATTTTCAATTATATTCAGAAAACATGCTCTGTAAATTGCCATAAATCTCAGTGGTATTAGATTTTTTTAAAAAAAAAAGAAATACCAACTACTTCCAGTACTCCTAATCAAGCTGATTTTGAAAAAAAAAGTACGAGCAAAATTCAAAAATATCTTACAAAAATAGCCAAAATTCCCTCAATTTTTTTTCAAATATGTAACATATGTAGAAATGAAGATTTACAATATCATCCTGATCTTCACTTCTCATGATCTCTGATATATGAATATGAAACAAAGCTAGTGCTGAACCATTGAAGATAGAGAATAAATGAATCTATAACACAACATGAAGAAGCAAAGAATAAAAATTTCATCAGGTAATGATCTCTGATCTCTTCTTTTTATTTTTTTATTTTTTGAAGTTCAAACATCAGCAAATTTCCCCGATTCAAACTGCATGAAGAACAAACATAGATCTTTAACCAGTTAATATTGAAAGTCAGAACAAGACGTTCAACCAACGAAAAGTAACAAATCCAACATCCTTACAACTTCTTAAAAAATGGAGGCTTGAGAGCTCTTCCAACCAGCCCACATCCCAAAGACCTCACCTTTTCCTGATGGGCGACCTCCCACATCCTCCGCAGCAGCGGCCGGGGTAGCAGCCGAGCGTCTGGGCGGAGCTCGTCTCTTCTACATACAAAGTCCCATCAGCCGGCGGAGCAACAACAACAACAGAGCGAGAAACAAAGAGACGAATAGGCAAGCCCCAGGGAGAAGCAGGGAGACGACCGCCTTTATCCAGATATGCTGCTGCTTCCCCACAGACCATGAGTCCCAGTCAACCTTTGCATGCTTCATCATCTCCTCTACCACCCCCACCCAACAACAAAGAAGAGAGAAGAAAGACTGAGGAAAATATTAAAGATGAATGCAACGATAACAAAGAAGATAGAGACCAGAACAGACGCAGGCTGCCCACGCTGCCCAGCTCGTCACTCGGTCATGTAGGTGGCGCTTTCTGATAATCAATCACAGAGAGAGCATGCACTTTGAGAAGAAAAAGAGAGCAACTTGGGGGTGCGATGATACGGTGGCCTAACGATGCTCAGCAATTGGAATTAACGTAGGAGAATGTCCACACAGTACTGCGGCCGTTTCCTTATTTTTCTGCCCACAAAAAAAATGATTTCAATGATGAAATGATGAACACGAAGGTTTCATGGCCATCAGCTATTGCTCTGTCACATTTACCACACTGCTTCGTCCCCCTGGATGAACAGATAATATTTTCGTTTCATCCGCATGCTTTTTTCTTTAATATTTGGATCATATTTATTCATATATGTTATGTTTCATATGTGTGTATATGTCACATACTGGTGTTTACACGCTTGTTTTGATTCGGCTTCGGGGATCAAAGGTGGCAAAGGGGTGTCAAAAGATGAAAATGTCATTGGCAGATCTATCTATAGCCTACGTACCCAAAAGTATCATGATTAGACAACGACATTTTATCTAATCTAATGTAATAAATCACCAAACCTTAAATCTAAACCAATCGTAAACTCTATTCCATCATTCGTCAAATTTATTTAGAGGTAAAAAAGAAAAAGAGAAACACAGAGAAAGGGTGAACAGCTGGAGCTGATGGAAAAGCCAAGAAAAGAGAGCATGCACAACAGTGACGGTGGGCCCCACCTCTTACGTCGAAGACAGTGGTCGTCGTTTTCTTCGCAACAGAGGAACATCGCCTTTGGGAATGTGAACCACTTATTTGCAAGCTAACTAGTGCCGAAAAAAGAGTTTGCTTTTCCTTTGAGATGTGTTGTCTCACAAAAACACCCAACATTTTCGTTAGACCTTTTGATTTCCCAATATGTGTTTTGTCTGGATATTGGTTGTAGCTTTAATCTTCCTCCAAGTTTCCAACCACCCTCTTTGGACAAAAATTACTTGCAAAGAATAGTCATTGAAGGTTGTCCTTCTTTCTCACTTCTTCTTTACAGAGCGCCTGCTCAATTACTTGATACTACTCTTTTTTAAGTCTTTTAACACAATTTCACATGGTGGATATGAGGTATTTGGTATTGATTGTGCATCTTAACGCTCGTGGGTCATTGATATGACAACCCAGCTGGCATATTAACACAATCAACTAACTTGTAATTCAGCTGCAAGCCTGCACCATTCATCTCCTTCAGGTTTTTCTCACTTTCCTCCTTGGAATCCGATGACCCTTAAGAATGATAGAATTCGCGTTGGAGCATGTAGGGCCTCTTGAACAAGAAAGCTCAACGCAAAAATGAAAAGTGGGAAGCTGCCAAATACCATTGAAGCAAATGGTCACCCACTTGCCATTCTGAACCTGGGATACTAACCCATTCTTATCTTTTCCGTTGCAAGATACTCGACTTCACGGGGGGAAGAGATTGCTCCATTGGGTGGCCATTGGTGCCATGGCCTTCACAGTCAATCCTATTAAATGTAGACATTAATAAGGAGGCCTGGTGGTAACAGCCGCTGCAGTGTACTGGTAGAAGGCAAAGGATCAAAGATAGAGCGGAGATTTGTTGTTAGGGGAAGGAGTAGATGAGGGGAATCAATGATTAGGTGGGCGGTACGTGGTCGAACGCCCTTCAACATTTGATTAATATAAAAATTTAGTATTGTTTTATAATTATTTTTTTATCATAAATATTAATTTTTACCGCAAATAATTAATATAATATTTATCTAATCATTATTTCTTTTTTTAGTTTTCCCAATGTCAATTGTCATAAAAAATTTCTTTTAAAAAAATTATTTGAATAAAAAAATATTATATTATAATAAATTAATTTTAAAAGAAAAATTGATGTACTTTAAATATAATAATTGTCAAAGGTAATTTGACAATAAATTTTAAAAATATAATATATATAATTAATTTATAATTTTTATTTATCATTTGGTCAGTTATTCGATCGAACAAAACAATAATTGTATGTAATTTATTCTCATCGGATCGCCGATGTCGTCGGATCAAATTCTACAGAACATATTCAGAACACTGTCGGACACCGTCCTCCGGTCGGGGAAGAAGATAGAGGCTCTCTATTGCCGCGGCCATGAACAGTGCTCACTGATTCTTGCCTTAGCCTGGAAACTGCTGTCATCGATCGAAACCATCCAACCGTATGGCCGAATAAATTAATAACGGGTCTGGCTGAGTAAATGGTGATTAGATCTGAGATCACCGACAACCCAGTATGATTAGTAAATTTGTGGGTATTTTATTCAACTGAATTTGGATTTTAGCGGCACCTGTGGGCGAATTTGCACTCGGACCTCATGTGATATGTCTTCATGACAGCCACCTGACCAAGATGAAGGGATCATCCCATTACGTTTTTTTTTATTCTCGAAGAAAGATTAAAAAAACATTACATTTAAAGAACAAATATAAAACAACAATAGTATAATGAATGAGATAAGGTGAGCCCTATTCTTGTTATTAAGAAGGTAAACTTAATATTAATTTCAGATTAAAAGTATGATTGCGAGAATCAACTAATTAAAATATAATTTTTTTTAAAAAATATATAATAAAATTACCTCTTGCATGGGTTTAAGGGTTCAAATCTCGTGAAGTTCAATTTTTTAAAAAATAAAAATAAAAATAATAGAGTTTACAAGTTTGAACCTGGCCAATCGTGTCTTTTAATTTCCTATTAATAATAAGAGTGTGTTTATTTGTTTTGAAAAAAAATTAAATAATTATGATTTATCTTTTTATTAAAATAAAAAAAATCTTTAAAGCCAATCGGAACCTCAAATCTACAGTATTAAATGAGCGATACAATTTATTTCATCTATCTCATTATTCAACAAAAATGCGTATAAAATTAAAATTTACTAGGTATAAACAGGCGCATGACGACATCTCGCCCAAGTTTCTTTAATAAGAACATGATTGCAACATATTCTTCCTCCTCGATCCATTACATGTTCAGGGTTGATTGTGCAATGACGAATTTCTGTTATGGGCTTTTTTCCTTCCTAACTTTTGTTTTATAGGCTTTTTCGAAGTCATGAAATGGGCTTTACAAGTAACTTCACAACAGTTTAGAGAGTTCAGCGGCCATGGCCCATGTAGGCGACGACTAGGCCAGGCCAAAACGTGGCATTATGCAAGGTTTTTAGCAATTGCCAAATGATTGATTTGGCTCTTAACTCAATTTAATTCAACTTCAAGTTTGAATCAAAATCGAATTTTGCAAGCATGAACCCAACGCTTGTAGCTAGGTAAAAATAAATCGTTTTGTTTGCAGGATGAACCCTCCACGAACGGTGGAATGGGGTTGTGCGAGTAGGTTCGTGTGATCTTGGGATCAAGACACTCTTACCTACGAAACAATAATCGCAAATACAAAAAATAAAGTTGGATACAGAGATGTTATCTGTGGAACCTTCAAAAACAGAGATATTATCCTCATTAGGTTTGGAACCACTGGAACGGAGAGGAGTCTTGGATGGACTCGCGCGGTGGAGACTTCTCTCCACTGGTCTTTCTTCTTCCTTGGTGGAGGTCTTCTACTCCGACTGGCCAACTTCTCCACCTCCCCTCTCACGTTCGAGTTTGCTTTTTTCAGTGATCGAGGAGGGGTGAAGCTTAAGAAAATCTAAAATCACTTTCGATGAAGAAGGAGAAGAGGCGGTGAACGACAAGGAGATCAACTCCTCCCATATCTCTCCCCTTTCTCCCTTTCACTTTGATTTATTGTTTTTATTTGCTCGACGCGGCCGAAGTCAGTTCCCATGCACGCACATTACAAATCCACCCCTTTTATTTTTTTACGTAGGGCCCGACACATACAAACAAGCCTGTTGCGTTTTTGTCCGATTGACCCTGGGTAGAGTCTCGCCTAAATCTCGAAATCTGAATTAAAAAAGTCTTTTTATTAATTTTTTTAAAAAATAAAAATATATATTTAATGAAAATTTAGAATTTGTGAACATCTCAAATAAAATGAGCTAATATTACCTTATTTTTAAAAAAAATCACATTTACATTTTTTAAAATTGAACTTGATCATTAAAACATGAGCTAAATGTATCTCCATGATGAAGGTGATCCAAGTTTGGTTGCAGGCTGCCTGCTTCTTATAATTTCTATTAATTCACAAATCCTGAATGTAGGTCATATCTATACCACCCGTCAACCGAGTACAAAGGATATATAGTCATACAGACAAGTGCACAAAAGTTTTTACATTGCGGGATTTACGAAAGCGGAAATGGTAAGAAAATAAAATGCTAATGGCAATCCATGTGAGATGGTCAGCCACTTAGCTTGGATACAATAAATTAATTAACGAAATTGAACAGACCATAAGATGATAACGTTGACTGATATGTCGATGGTTTGGATACTTTCACACATGACAATTCAGAATACACTGAATGAAGAACATGGATGCTTAAGTTGAAAGATTTGTGAACATTTTTCAGGTTTGAACTTCGTAAACCCTGCGCTCGTTATTTTTTTATTTCATGGTTTAAGAAATTATGAGTAAATAGTTATAAATAGTTTTAAAATACTCGTCCTTAACTACCTAATATGAATTTAAAGGACAACAAGTTCATAAAGGTCACAAATAAATTTTTTTTCTTATATATATATAGTAGATGGCCTGCAAACTCTTTCCACATTAACAATATTGCCCAACATTTGCCTGCCTTTTAATTCCCACGATGCCACTTTTCAGCATACATAAACACTAACCAAGAAGAATTAGTTCCTCATAAAATAGCAGTATATTGAGAATTGAGTTGTAGAGTTTCACCAAATTTTTTTAAAAAATTGAAGTTTTTTTTAAAAAAAAGGATTGAAGTGAAGTTGACCAATGTCAATGGATTAGAATTAGACGTTTGTCTTATTAGTATTCGAGAACAAAGCCATGTTGTAGGTGAAAGAGGGGTTGTAACTTGCATGGTTGTATAAATCGGAATCGAAATTAAAATCGATTTTTGAGAAAGTCAGATTCGGAATCGAAATCGGTTTCAATCAGACAGGAATCGGTTTAGTTGATCGGTCTGAACAAGTCCAAATCGGTCATATATAATAATTTGACAACTCATAACATAAATATATAAAAATTAGATATTGATGTTATTTTGATATTATTGTGTGTATTATATTTTATGATATTTTTTCATATTTTTTTAGATTTTTTTGAATTATTTAAGTTGGTTATTATTTTTGATTCTATTCAGACACGAGTTAAAAATTTTTATTATGAGAATGCAACGAGTGTTATTTCTTTCCCTTCACATTTTTTCTCCTGCATCTGCCTTCCTTCCCCGTCGCCGTCGTGGCTGTTGCGCCCCCCTCCCCCTAGACCCACCCCGCCCTGCCCTACGCCTGGCCTTGTGCCCGTCGCACCCAGCCCCCCTCCCCCTCAGACCCGCCCCGCCCTCGCATGCCGCGCCTCACCTTGCGCCCGCCGCGGCCCGCCTCCCGCTAGCCCCGCCCTATCCCTCCCGCTGCCGCTGCCCCAACCCGCCATGCCCCACCCCTACGCTCGAAATCGGCTGATTCCGAATCGGCTAGAATTGGCCGATTCAGGGATCGATTCGGATGAAAACTGATTCAATAGGTTTTTGAATCGGTTTTCATTCGATCGGAGTGGAATTGGATTCGCAATTCAGAATCGGCGATTTTCACAACCTGGGTACTAACTTGTAATGCTGTTTGTTTGCCGTTGGCGTGTCACTGTATGTCACCTACAATTAAAGAAAGTAAAACCTGTAACCATTAGAACATGCTCCCACCTACAACTTCATTCAACAAATCAAGAACCTCGGCTCTCAATATTTCAATTTTTCCTCAAATCAAAGAGCTACAAACTGTCAAAAACAAACAAACAAGCGAACATTAATCATATACACAAGGATGGTAAACAATAAACAAATGGCCATTTACGTCAGGTCAACTATAATGGTGTATCTGTCATATATATGTAGATTGCAGAGAGAAGGATCACACACGAACAAAGGTTTAGATTAAAAGACAACCCAAGAACCTATAAAGGAGTGCCAACATGAGTTCCTTGGGGAAGATGATGGAGGCAGGGCATCATGAGGAGAAGCTCGAAGGAGGAAGAGCAGCCAAGGTTTGGGACTGTGGCAGTCCTCTCTATGATTCATTTGAGTTGGTTTCTGTCTCTCATGTTCTTGACAGGAACTTGATGGTCATGCCTTTCTCCAGCAATGGATCAGGAGCTGCCGGGCTGTGGACGTCGGAGACAGCTAATGCTGAAAAGGTGGTTGTGACCAGATGGGGAGCAGATATGAGGAAGAAGCGTAGGGGGTGTTGAGGATGGTTCTGTTCACGAAAAGCACGGAAAAGCTGGTGAATGTCAAGATTAGATTGCATGGGGGTTGTAGGTCTTTGGCATTCTGGAAGACATAGTCGTGAGATATCATGGTATGCATATTGTTCCTCTTTGGATCGATGATGATATGCTCTGTTATTGGGAGAAACCATTGCTTTTGTGAGTATGATTACATTGCTAATACTATTATTATAGTGATCCCTTTATTTTTAGTTCCACGTCTGCATGGGGTTTATGATTTCTATTTATCCTAGCAGGTTCGCGTGTTTAATCTGACTGCTTATGTTCAATCAAATGGTCCGGAATGAAACTTGCTTATTCTTTTTTTTCCTCTCAATAAAAATTAGAGTATGAATTTTGATTTTTTCAATCTGACCTGGGTTTCAATAAAATTGAACGTTTAGTATTGCAAATAGTTATATGAAAGGACTAACATTGTTGAAATTAATTAATAATGTTAAACTAAATTAAACCTGTAGATGAAATAGACTAACCATATGTCGAAATAGCGTGACCGCAACATTATGTATGGAGTTTTCATCCCTCCTCCTTTGAGACTCATCGAGGATGAAGTTTGCAGAGATGGAGCTAGCATTAAAGATGATTTAACTTCTTAATCGAAGCCATCAACCGTAAATAAATGTTTGGAGCAGACTACTATTCCTGGTCCTAAACTCGCAACAAGCAATTTGCATAAAAAATTTGAATTGTTACCTCTCACCAACAGCCCGGACAAATGTTATACCATGTTAAACTCTCCTGCAAATGGTTGATGCAAAGGTAATTCGATCAGCAGCCATGCCTACAACAAACATAAAGATGTCAGTTTGCAAAATTCAAACGCATTAGTGCCAATTACAACACATTGGGTGCAAGGGGTTCTCCTCGGGCTGACGGCTCGGTCTATTTCAAGTTCGAATTAAGTTAAAAACATTCAAGTCAAGTTAAATTTGAGCTAACTTAATTTATAAATATTGATATTATTTTTTGCATAATTCATGCTAAAATTTAATTTTTAATTAAAATATCTTAAATTTGACATAATTATACATAAAAGATAATTTAATCATGAATAAATTTATTAAATTTGATATTATATAATAATATTTTATAATTTAATTATATTTATTTAAAAAAATTATATAAATATGGTCAAAAAATCTTATTCCTTATTTAAAATATAGAACTTTAAGTCGAGTTGAGTTGTGCGCGTATAAACTTAGGCCTGACTCGTTTAATATCGAGTTGAGCTTCGAATCGAGTTTTTCAATTGAGTATCAAGATAAATCGAGTTTAATGGAGCTTTAAACAACCCTAATAGGGGCCATTCTTTGATTTTGGTTTTGTGCTTAGATTCAAGACTTGAATGCGGGTAGCTAATTTTGAAATTCGTTTATTTTGCAGACTCATTGACATATGCACCTTCATGTATGCTAATATATAGCTAGTAAGTACCAATCCAAAATGGTATTTAAAACAAATCAACAACCAAATTTTGGAACGTACCCGCTAGCCATTGAAATCTGTTTTTGAAGTCCTGGTTAGATTTTGAGTTCAAACGACTCAAATTAAAGACTTCACATCTATGCAACCTTAAATATCATACACCTTGACGTGATGGATAATATGTCATGAACAGTTTAAATTATGAACTAAACAGCGAAGGTTGACATTAACAAAGTGAAGGCAGCATCACAACCTGGCAGCGAGTTCAAAACTAAAAATACATGAAGATGACCAATTTGCAAAGTAAAAGTTGAAAACGTCCTAACTCTGAATTGTATGCTCGGTGTGGGCTTGATCCTTAGCGGCCCAAACTTCAGTTCTTCGCCTACGCAGAGTAGAAGTTTAAAACAGAAAGAAAGACAACTAAAAGGGCTAGTCCATGGACTTATTACTTCTTATATGCAGCAGCTACGAGGACTCATAGGCTGAGACGACTATTACTGGGCTTCAATTACGAGAGTTTGTGATCTTCATATATATATATATATATATATATATATATATATTCGAGTAGAGCTTATTTATTCAAGTTCAAGTTGAATGGGAATTAAATTAGCTCATATTTGCATATATTTCTTTAAAGTTCTAAGAATCAAAATATGATCTCAATATGTTAAACTTTACACACAGAATTATGATGTTGAAACTCTTGTCCTATTAATTGTCCTATGTATATGTTACTTTTGTAAATTAGATAAGTTAAAGAGGTCCAGATATTGTTTGTTAATCCAGTGGGGATGATTAATGTGCATGGTGACGTCTGAATTCCCCCATCTTCATGCGCGAGCATTTTAATTTCTAAGGCGTCACTGATAGACAAGATTTGTGCAATATGGAAATCAAGTCGATTACCAACATGCATAATCTGGACGAAACGCTCAATCCAATTACCACCGTGGACTTCTTCTTGTCCTGGCTCCTACTCACCTAATAATTGCATGCTCATATATTGATATTATTACTTCTACCTAGGTCAACTTGTAAGGTCAGCAGTCAACCTTAGCTATAATATATATATATATATATATTTGATATTATTACTTCTAGCTAAGTCAACTTGTAAGGTCAGCATTCAACCTTAGCTATAATATATATATATATATATATAAATAAATTTTGGAAATAAATTTTCAATGCTTGACGCACAGGCATCTTGCCTGTGCTCAAGTTTGATCTTGGCCGTTCGATCCAACGGCCAAGATCAAAAAAATGAGCGAGGGTGGGGAAGGGTGCCGACCACGGCAACGGCCCGGGCTGGCGGCGATAGGGGACGGGGTTGGTCCGGTGGGCGGTGGCAAGGTGGTCGCGGGTCGTCACGCAGGGGGCGCGGCGCGGCGGGGTGGCGGGCAGGGGACCAGGGGGGGGGGGTGCGCGGCTGGGTGCCCGTTGCCGCAGGGGTGGGAGCCGCGGTGGGGAGGGCGGAGGTAGGCCGCCGGGGTGCACCGCCGCGGCCGACCCCGGCTTCGGGAGGGGGCACGGCAACGGGGCAGCGGCCCCAACGAGGTGGGGGTGGTGTCGCCCAGAGTTGCAGAATCGGCCGATTCCGTGCGGAATCGGCCGATTTAAATCGGATCGGCGTCGCGCCGATCCGATTCGGGGCCGAATCGGGCGGCCCCGAATCGGCCCCGGAATCGGCCGATTTAAATCGGAGTCGGTTTTTTTAGGAAATTACCAAAATACCCTAGGTATGATTTTTATTAAATTATTTAAGCATAGGGTAAAATGATAATTTGGATTTTAAAAACCTAAAATCAAACCCGCTCCCCTGACACCGCTAGATCTGTCGCCCGGTGGCGGGCGGCTAGATCTGTCGCCCGGTGGCGGGGCGGCTAGATTTGCCGCCCTGTCGCCACCGGTGGTGAGGGGGAAGGGGTCGCCGCGAGGAGAGGGTTGTATCGCCGCCCCGTTGGCCGGGGGCAGCAACGGGCGGGGCAGGGGTGGCGTCACGTCGGCCGGGGTGGCAGTGATGCGTCGGCCGGCGGCAGCGGCGGCGACGACACCCCATTTTCATCCAACCGTTAAATTGAATCTAACGGTTGGATGGCTCAAGCAAAGGCAACTTGTCTTTCTTTGAGCACAATAAACCCATTATATATATATATATATATATATATATATATATATATATATATATATCTGTATATATAAGCACCGGTAATTGATCAACAACGTCGTACTTACCAGAATAACTCGTGATCGGTGATACCACACTAGTACCAATGGGAAGTCGCTCTCAGAACGACGTGAAAAAACTACTTTTGAACAAACCAAACACTTGTGTTCCTCGATTGTTTATACGCTGACAAATCGCTTGTCAGCTAGTAATATGTGGACCACCCATCTTAGCTTTCAGTTCATGTATACCGTCCTGGCAAAGCTTTGTGTCAAACAAGCAGCTCGAAAGAAGTGGCAGCAATCAAATCCGGCTCTTGGGCAGCCCCAAGAGCCCACGTCTTGGAACATATATATATTTGGGTAGCAGGTGTAGCTAACATAACATGCTTGCCCAACAGAATCTTTGTCCATTCATTTCTTGAAGTTGAAGGCAGGGCGAACCTTTTGGTCCACCACAATGGTAGCGTTGCAAATTTTAGGTGGCAAATTGCAAAAGCTTTGAAATGTAGGTGAGGAGTCAAGGGCTCGAGGGACACCAGATCAATCAAGAATGTTATCTATTGCTTGCGCAGAGTCGCATTTGCCTCCCCACTTCACTTGCCACCTACAATGATCCCCTGCTTTAGTTGATGGTGCCAAAAATGAGGCAAAGTTTTGTTTGTTTTTCTTGTTACAAAATTAGAACAAGTACAATAGTGTTGGACCTCATTGGTTTCTAAAAATAGACTTATAATAAGTGTCATAAATTTCTGTTAATCCAAAAACTAACTCAAAGAATAAAACATTTTTATTTCTTATTAACTTATATATAAGTGACTAATTATCCCATATAAGATTATTATCAAATAATTCTCCCCCTCATACATCATATCATGTGAATTATCTCCCCTTTCATACATCATACTATCTGAATCATTTCCATTTTATCATCCGAATTATCTATCAAATAATTTTCCTCCTCACATATCATACCATCTAAATCATCTCTCTTTCGCCATCTGAATTATCTCTCCCTCATCACATGCTAGGTCCACATTTTTCTTTCTCCTCCCTTTCATTATATGCTAGGTCTATATGTTACATTAAAGTTTCAAGAGACTCTAATTATCTCCAATTTGAACTGGTTGACATACTATAAAGCAAACCAAAACAATGCCAAAGCAACCAAGCTTTTGAGTTGGCTCACATATCATGAGGCAAACCAAAATAACGTCAAACCAACCAGGCTTTTGAGTTGGCTCACATACCATGAGGCAAACCAAAACAATGTCAAACCACATACCATGAAGCAAACCGAAACTATGTCAAACCAACCAGGTTCTCGAGCTGGCTGACATACCATGAGGCAAACCAAAACAATGTCAAATTAACCAGGCTCTCGAGCTAGTTGACATACTATGAGGTAAACCAAAACAATGTCAAACCAACCAGCCTCTCAAAACAATGTCAAATTAACCAGGCTCTCGAGCTAGTTGACATACCATGAGGTAAACCAAAACAATGTCAAACCAACCAGCTCTAATACTGTTGGGTCCTATGAGCCCCTAAAAAGAAATTTATAATATGTGTCACGAACCTAGTTCAAGGAATAAGGTTTTTCCTTTAACTTGTATGCAAGTCATAAGTTACCACCGAAACTGATATAGGATTAACCCAATAATAACTCTCCCCCTTCAACAAATAGTACTACATATAGGTAATAAATAAATAAAAAATAATGACAACACCATTTTTTAACAAGGCTCAGTGGTTCGTCTTCTAATCATATCAGGTTTTTGAGAATCAAATTCACATTCTCTACCTCCCAAACAATACAATCGTTACTTCAAATAAAAAAACATCAATATTTGTACAAATTATAAATAAACGGTTTATTTATAAATTGAAGTGTATATTTTACATGAATTTGATAGCATTTCTAAATCTTCTTTCGGAGTATTCATCTCAAAGTGGAAGTTCTGGTGTCTACAAGGCTCTCGTGCCTACACACCCAAGGCACGTCAAATTGTGGTAATTTAATTGAAATCACTGAATTATTTTATAGATAAGATAATATCTATTTAATACCATTTTAGACGTTTATCAAAACTACCCAACTGAGTAATAACAGCCATCATCTGTATGAGTCCAACTCATACTAGTCTATTTGAATTGTATAGTCTCCCATTAATGATATTGGTAAGCGACCCAAAATAATTTAATTATAGTTAATTTGTGAACAATCGTAAGTAAAAAGTTTATAGTTTTTTGTTATTGATTAAGTTAATTTGTAATAATTAAGTTAATTTTTTTAATGAAAGAGATTTAAGTCAATCATACAAATATTATATCAAATTTACTTATTATAATTATTAAAAATCCCTAACCCATCTATACCCTTTATCTATATTTGAAGGTTTGGATATTGCGTAGGATTCGGTTTATTGGGAATGAAGTGTAGAGCCTTCGGACGCACTTGTATGCAAACAAAAATGGAAAAACTAAGAAGAATTATAATTAAAAAAATGTAAAATTAGACGCAAGAAATTTTGACCTTTTTACTTTGGTGACAAATGAGACATGCCCCCGTTAAAAGGGGAGTCCCAAACAACTGGCCGGTTAATGCAGGGGTAAAAGCGTCAATCCAATTAATTAAGCAGCGGCTTCATTGTGAGGTGGGGAGCAAATGGCGCCGTGCGCCGCCGAGCCGGCTTACGCCTCTAGTTAACGGCCGTTTGTCGGTCCAATGTTATCACTCTACTGGTTTGCTGACACGCGCAGCCATATATTTCAACTGGTTTCCTTAGGAAAAAAATATAGTAAGCCGACACGTGGCGGTCTAGCAGTTAATTTAGACTTTTGAGTTCTTACTTCGATAGAGAAATACAGTGCAGTAGTTTTTTTTCAAGGTCAATATAATCCCACTAGCTTTTTAGTAAGTTCACAAGCCGAGCTTGGCTTCTTTCTTACTTGAATTTTCTTTTACAATATTTAGTGCGTTATAATCCATAAATCTAGGGCAGCGTTATGACAGTTATATAATCCCTCGTCAATATAATCCATAAAATATTTAGTTCACAACCATAGATTTGTCGTCCTAATCTACCCTCCATTATACAAGTGCATAATAGACGAGGGACAATTCTACCCCATGCTTTTTTGACCGAGAAGCAATCAATATTTATATATTTTAGGAACCTTCCAGCTACCGTGCTTAATTAGAACTATCCTAATCTTGTAATCATTACTAAAAAATAAGGTCTAATTAATTTGTAACGGATAAGAGGTTAGATGTTATGCATATGATTATGCGTACCTCGTTGGAGTTATTTCAACCACTTCTAAGACCCTAAGAATAAATATAAATGTATGTTAATTTGGATATTTCTACATGCAGGTCATGACATGAAATGCAACACATAAATTAGGAATACAATCACAACAGAAATAAAATAAACAGTCAAATGAATAATTAATTAATTAATTACAACTATAAATAATCAATATATATCAACAAAATATTAAAGTAGGTAGTCTACTGGCATTCGTCTAATGACTAAATTATAGATTAGCTAAATAATAACTCATATATTAATCATCCAATTAATGCATTGACAACCGTACAAAATAATTAGGAATATTGTTAACTTTACCAATTCAGATCAAAATAACACACGTAAAATATAATCAAATTTATACATGGCAAACTATACACAAGTGAGTAAAACCACCAAGCTAATATAGCTCTTCCTATTAATAATTCTCTGGGTTTAATATTTGACCACTAACCATAACTGATATTCGCTAAGCAACACCTCATCGAATATGGGTTCCACTGAATTCATTTATAGCCAATCAATTAATAATAATTATTCATTCTATAATTTATTCTAACTGTATAAAGTTTAATACTACTAGTAATTTGTTCTATTAGGACACAATACATAAAGATTTGTCGAATAAGGACCCTTTAAATATCAATCTCACCTAACTTTTACATGGACCTTTAAACATTCTTTCTCTCTCAATCAGGGAATGCTTAGTTCTTTTCCAACCAATCTATCTTTATTATAATATCAAATTCCCTTAACTCAAATATAGCAAAATTTCTCACTTAAGTCTCTCCTTAAATCTCAAGCTCTAGATTTTGTACACATGGTGTAGTAACTTTAGACTCACTTCTAGCGGTCATAATTCTCAATAGATAAGGCAATGGTAAAGTTTTTAAGGCCAGATTATTTACAATTCTAAGTGTTTTAAATGAGTAACATAAAAGATGAATAAAAAAGCCCACTTTACTAAAAACTAAGAAAATCAACTAATCAAATACAACAAAATAATTAAATTATTATAATTTATCTCCACATCAATTAGAGTCTATTTTAAAAATCAAAGTCTACCTTAGGATATATCAAATCATTATAATTTATTTGATAATTATTCAATAAGGGTTTAAATTTAGAGTTTATCTCTAATATAAACTGCACACATGCTCACTCATACTTGGGCAATTTGCCTAATAATAATAAAGAGGAACATACAAATATACTTATAACAAATAAAACTCAAAAAAAGTAAGAGACTTAACCATCAAAATACATTAAACAAGAAAAATCAAATTATTATAATATTTTCTCATTTAATTCAAATATATCTTTAAAATTAGAATCAATTTAAATCTATATCTAAAATATTAAATTATTATATATTTTATTTCCTTAGTTAACAATAGTTGATTTAAAAAATAAAATTTATCCCTAACATAAGTTGGCCTCATATAGTGATGCCAATGGGTTAGTTCGATTTGGGTTTTGCAGGACTCGAACCCTACCCGATATGAAATCCCCAACCAGAATCCAATTTAGTAAATTTGGACCCGAATTGATGATAAATATTAAATATATTATACATATTTATATAAAAATACATAAAAATTTAAATATTTGATGATAATAATTCTTATTATAATAAAAATATAATATATTTTAGGAGATACATTATTTATATATATATAATTTTAAAAACAAAAATTTAACACAAAAATTAAATATTTTTGGGTTCAGGTCATTATAGGGTTAGGCCCTTTGAGACCTGAACCCATATTTGATATAAAATAGGTATTAATATAATCCAAATTTGATATGGTAGAACCCAAACTACATATTTGTTTGGGAGAAGAATTTTCACCACTACAATTCAGTCTTCGAGTTGGCTAGACGAAGTTGGTGGGACTAAAGGCGCCTTTCCCATGCAAATAAATTCTACGAGTGAAAAGTAAAATGTTGAATGGAGGAATAACAGTCAAGATTTTTTTCGTGGTTCCTTAAGGTTCAACTTGAATCCCTAAGTTAGTCCACGGTGGTTTGATGACTACGAATTCACTATTTCTTTTTGATTTTACATTTTATACAAAATAGTGAACATTGTCGCCATTTGAGTTGATCCGTCTTTGATAGCTTTGACTCCAATGCCCTGGTTTGTCCCTTTCTTGTTTTTAAATCTTCAAAATAAACCCACTACTGCGTCCGAAGCGTTAAAAAATGATGAAGTAGCAAGTTTCGCCTCGATCCAAGGTCTGGAAGGCCTTGAAATTATTTTCTGGAGTGATAATGGACTAAACGGTACCACTTCGGGTTGGTTTAATATAAATAAATGCTCGACTGGGCCAGGTAATGGACTGAACGACACACGCGAGCTTGCTTTTCTCTCTACGTGCATTGGTTAATGGGTAGTATACGATGTGCCAATTCAAATCTAGGACGCAGATAGGTTGCAAACTGGTCACAGAAATGGTCAACCTTCGTGGCTAGTTCACTGGACAGCTCTTCACGGTAGTGGACGACAGGCTTCTGGGCACGATCAACGATAAACGTGCTCGACAAACCCCTTAGGCAGGTGGTGTTGTGGTGGCTTTGGTGGCTCTGGCAACCGGGTTTCTGGTAGCTTATGGCGGCGATCGCCAAAATCAGTAGATCTATGAGTGATGAAATGCTAGGAGGTGGTCCGACGGTCTATGGCAATGCCAACAAGTGGAAGCGACAGTGGAAAGTTCTGATGCAATTGGTTTTTGGCTGAGCTTTGTCACCGTTTTTTAGCAAAAGTTGCAGCTTACTACGGTTGTACTCGATTTGGATTTATACTCAAAGATAAGCGCGATCGATTGGATGCAGAGGCTTTCCTGCGATGGCTCTGGTCAGTTGGACCGAGGCTGGAAAGATGATTGCATGCTGTTGTTGCACTTTTCCAGCAAGAGTCTTCTGCGCTATTTTTCGGCCTGGGCAAGCTTCTTTGACGATAGCTCTTGACTTGGATTTGTTGGCAGTGTTGAGGAGACTCTGGTGAAAGTGTCAGTCTCCCAAGCAGCATCTTGGGCCGGCCATATAGAGAACTCAAAGTTGACTACTTGTTGCTATTTTCTACTACTACACTACTTTAGCGAGTCGCTTTTTGAAGTTTTTTCTGTAACGGAGATCTTCTCTGGTGGTGGATCTCATATGAGTTTTGTTCTCGGCTATGAGGGGAACTCAGTAGAGGTTGTGATGTAGCCAGTGCGGCTTGGATTGACTGGATGGAGGCTGTAAAGAGGGTTGCTTGATGGCGCTTCACAATCCTCGGCTAGCAACTTCTCAAATCTTTTCCTGCGATGGCGAGCTTCTCCAGCGATGGCTATTCTTTGTGTTGTCTTAGGGGCACTGTAAGCTCTACGCCGGTGGTCTTGGGGTCGTTGGAGATGGATATCTGGTGAGGGCTCCTCCTTTTCCCTTCTCTTCTTCCTCCTCCCCCATCACTTCTCCTTTTCTCTGTCATTCATAAAGTTTGGAGTTTTACAATTCTACAATTCAAGGCTTCAAATCATACCTTCTCCTCCTTATCATTAATTTTTTTCTTGTAAAATATGAATGGCGTTGAGTACGTCTTTTTGGGAAAGAATGACTTAAACATGTTTAGACACTAGACACTGGCCAAGGGGTGCAACCACATGGTTTAAACGAACAATATTTTTGGTCAGGTTCAATCTTGTTTGGGGTGAGCAACACCTTTGCCCACTGGGGAAAAAAATACCCCAAAAAAAAACTAGTTTGGTAGTTGGAAAGTACAACACAAACAGTATTTCTGGAAGTAGACGGCGCAGTAACCGTTAAAGAGGCTGGGGGAAAGGAAGCCGAAACCCCTCCTCAGCTGGAGCGCCTTTGTCCTTCCTTTTCCCTTTTCTCCCAACACCGCCGCCAGACAACCAATCACTACTGCTTCCGCCGCCGCCGCCGCCGTTCGGCTACTTCTCCGGCGGCTCTCGACGGCCAGGCCGGCTCCTCGATCGCCTCCCCACTTCGTCGGAGGTTCTCCTTTTTTAATTTTTTTGGGCTTCGGGGACCCTTTATGACGTCGGAGGATGTGGTCGGGAAGACGGCGGGAGAGTCGGCGGTGACGACGATCGTCAACCTAGCCGAGGAGGCCAAGCTCGCCAGGGAGGGCGTCAAGGCCCCTGGCCACGCGTTCCTCTCCATTTGCAAGTCCCTCGTCGCCGGTGGTGCCGCCGGCGGAGTGTGAGCTTCCCCGACTTTTTCATCTCTTCGTTTCTTCTCTTTTTACACTTCTCTGCTGTTTTGTTGACTGTTTCTTGTTCTTGTAGATGATGTTGCTTGTGTTGGTGTCATTCTTTTTTATTTTTCGCTCGTTTTTAGTGTAATTCCTGATTAGAGTTTTTCTCTGCTTTAATAAATTTATAATGATGTTTGAAACTTAATTCTTCTTGCATTTAATGTCTTAGTTTGAGAGATTTGCTTGATTTTTCTTTTTTTAAAATTCTGTTGTTGTCGTTACTGCTTCAATTAGACTACAAGTGGCTGTAGTTCTACATGTTTTGATCGTTGGCTTCAATGCTTTCTAGGATGAGCGCACATAGTTCATATGATTTGTGTTTTCTGTTTGGGCATGATTGGTATTTGGTTGGCTCGAAAGAAAGAAACGTAAATTTTAATTCGAACTCTAATTAGTCAACCCTTCCAAAAATAGTAATTTAATGTTTTTTGAGTTGTGTGTAGTCAATGTAGCCTGATTTCAATGTATGTTGTGTGAATGATAATCATAATTCCTCCAAATAGTTTTCCATGTTGAAAAATTTTTATTCTTAAAACACATGAAAATTTTGATTTTTTTTCACAAAGGAGACCACTTCGAGGAAATCATGATTATTTGGACACAAATTACATTGAATATATCCTTTTTTTATGTATAATATATTGAATATATATACTTCTGTTAGGGTCAACCGCTTAAAATTTTAATAGATTTCACATTTCTTTTATCTCAACGAAATGGACTATTATTGTAAGGACTCGACCCAAAGTGTAATATGATGGGCTAAGTCATTTCTTTAAAAGTAATTAACCAAGTTAAAAAATTTATAGTCTATTCTCACTTATATACAGGATCTTATCCCAATAGGTATTAGATGTGAGACTAAGTTCAAGGATCTCATAACCACGGTTGAAGAAATGACTTAGCCCATTAGTTTGTACTTTGGGCCACGTCGTTGCAAATAGTATCAGAGCAACTTGATTTTTTGTTATATAGTGGGCTGGACTAGGGACGTTGATTAAGGCTGTCGATCATAGGTCAGAGAAGGACGTGTGCTGAGGCTAACAACGAGCCAAATGTAGGAATTTTGGGGACGAAATTTCGTAAGGTGGGTGGATTGTGAGATCCCTGAATGTAATCCTACATCTAATACCTACTGAGATAAGATCTTGTTTATAAGTGGAAATAGACTATAAATCTTTAATTTGGTTAACCACTTTTAAAGAAATGATTTAGCCCATTATGTTGCATTTTTTGCCGGGTCGTTACAATTATGGTTTGCTTGCTTTCTATGGTTGTGGTCTTTTTTTTGTCGGGTGCCAGGCTCCTACAAGCTCATTTAATTTTTGTTCTTATATTCTGTTCCAGTTCACGAACAGCTGTTGCTCCGTTGGAAAGGTTAAAAATCTTGCTCCAGGTAGAGGCATCCACTATTCTATTTTGAAATTTAACTATGGCTTTTCGCTAATAAAGTACCAATTAAAAGCATGTACTTTTTCCATGTACAGGTTGGTGTTGTTTTCATGCTTATATTTCTAATTTGTTAGGCACTTAGGCTTAATATCAAGATACTTGTGTACTAGTTAAAAGCTTGTTCTGCTTTTATATTTATACATGCGTTTCTCAAGTATATATTTGCAATACTTTTTGTAGAAGCAAATCGTTTTTTTTTTTGATATTGTATTTGAAGTCCCTGATTTCAACTAGGTCCAAAATCCTCATAACATAAAGTATAATGGAACCATTCAAGGCCTGAAGTATATTTGGGGAACTGAGGGATTTCGAGGGTTGTTCAAAGGCAATGGAACTAATTGCGCTCGAATTGTTCCAAACTCTGCTGTTAAATTTTTCAGCTATGAGCAGGCTTCCAGGTGAAGTTTCCCTTTTTTAAAGAAAAAAAGGAAAAAAATTTTGTGAAAATTTCGATAGTTTCACTGTAGTTGAACTTTTTGCTTTGTATCTTCAGTTGCAAGTGAATAAACTGGCAGATTTAGAGAAAACCTATTATACTATCTTGCCTTTGATATCAATCATTTTTTTATTGATGAAACCTTTGCTTTATATTTTAGCTAAACAAGGTCAGATAGCACCCTAAAACTCGTACTAAATCTGTTTGAATTAGAAAAAGTTGGAGCCTTTATCCTTGTTAGCAGCTAATGCCTCGAGTTGGGATGAAGTGTACATTAGCCTTGTACTGAGGCAGCTTTTTCATTTTGTTGCTTAGAAATGCTTTTGTAGAAATTATTACTTAAGAACCTAATGATTTTTTTTTGTTGAATGAATGACATTTATCTGTGTAAATATTATATTACTTGAAATGGACGTTGTTGAATACATTTTTTATGTAGTCATGCTTTTATTGACAACTATTGTTATCAACCATCCAATTTTGATTTTTATATGCTATTTACAGAGGCATACTCTGGCTTTATCGTCAACAATCTGGCAAGGGTAAGCAAAATGCATCCAGCTTTCTTTCTTTTCTATTTATTTATTTTTATAGGTCAGGTATTCTATCAGTCCTGCATTATCTCAAAGAACTCCTTTTAGTTCTTTGTTATCAGCAGATGTTGCATGCATGTTTTTGCAAATCCGTTGATGGGTCACTTGTTACATTTGTATCGCAGAAGGAATTGTCTTAGCATGTAATGTATGAATATCTTGCAGGCATGACAATTTTGGTGTTCTAAAATAACTATTTAGGTTTGGTAGGTTTTAGGCATTAAGGTAGTAGATGAAATTCTTTTTTAAGTAGCAGCTAATTTTTATTTTCTATTGGAAACCTAATGCTTCAACATATTATGAGCTATTTATGGAAATTGAGTTTTAACATATTTTTTATTAAGCAATCCATGATGTCTGGATTGATGCATTTTGTTTCTTTTATTTTTTTTGACAAGTTTTTGTTTAGGTTTTATCTGTATTTATTTATTTTTACAAGTGTGGTTGCTGGTGTCAACTTCTGTTAGTATTCTTCCGCAGAGCGGCTGATATTATCATTTTTGCAGAGGATGCAGAACTGACACCTGTTCTACGCCTTGGTGCTGGTGCATGTGCGGGTATTATTGCAATGTCAGCAACTTACCCCATGGATATGGTTCGAGGTAGGCTGACTGTGCAGGTACTGTTCTGGCTATTTTTGCATGTGGGAAAAGATAGATTTGCATTTAAGCAATTTTGCTGTGTTCAAGTAATCATTTTTTCTATTTAATTTTTTATTCCAGTTGCTTGAGTAGATAGGAATAGGATTCCTTTAAAATGAGTTAAACATAGCTCGTGTACATGCATGAACCATTGAATGTTGCATAAACTGAGAAGATTAGTAGGACTTCAGTGTTGATTCTACCCTATCTTTTCCACGTATTTGGATTATATGAATGTCGTATCTATGGGTTATAGTTCTTTCTGTTGAGTTGGACCATTAGTTATTGACGCTACCAAGCAACTTTACTTAAGAGTAACTATTGTAGATAATTGATACCTCTTATTTTTTTCTTTGTTTCAAAGGAGATAGTTGATGCCATTGTGGAAAAAATGATAAGAAAAAGACATAAATTGAAATGACTTTGTGAACTGTGTGATAATACCCACCTTATAGAAATCACTAAATATTTCTCTACAACTTTGTCAAAATATCATCATATGATGATTTGCGAAAATTGTCAAGGATTGTTAATACTTCCATTGCTTTCTACTCTAATTTAACTCTAGGAAGCTGTTTGTTGAAACATTTGTGCTTTATTGATCTTCATTCTTAAATAAAAAGATGGTGTCAGCTCCATTGCAGATGGTTCTAGTTGTAGTTGGCTTGAATGGTTCTAGCATTTGATAAATATGTTCTGGATGAGGAGATGCATCTCGGCAACAAAAAAAAGTTTAAAATATTGACTGAAGTAACCTTTTAGCCTTAGGTCCAAATAGTGGTGAGCATAATTAGGTGAAAATTGAAAACCGAGCAAAATCCAAACCAAAATTTCAATTTGACTAGGGTATGAACAAATTTGGTTCAGTTTTCGGTAGAGCTGAGTATTGATATTTTGGTTTTGAAGCAAACTGAACCGAATTAGCGGAACTTTTTAAAAGCATATTCTAAAAAATCTTTGTTTTATGTTGATTATTATGAAATTGTTTTATTTTTACTGTGAATTTTGAAATGCATAATATGATATATATGTTTAGAATTATTTTTTAATGTGATTATGTTCATTAAAATATGGTATGATTTTAATTGAACAAACCTATTTTTCTATAACTTATAATATAATTCGGTTACTAATTCAAGTAACTAGCGAAATGCTCACCTCTAGGTCCAAACCTAATTGCTCACGTGTATTATTCTCATGAAATTTGGTACATAATGGAAATTGTTATGCTTTTACCTGGTTCCTTTTGCATGGCACTACAAGAATGATGATGTGCACCTCTAAACATTTTCTTCTGCAGACGGACAAGTCCCCTTACCAGTATAGAGGAATGTTCCATGCACTGTGCACTGTTTATAGGCAAGAAGGATTTAGAGCTCTTTACAAAGGCTGGCTTCCTTCTGTGATTGGAGTTGTGAGTCAGTTATCAATCTAGTTCTGAATGGAATATAATTATTGTGTAAAATGTATTATAATAAGTTATGGAGAACCTACTAATGCTTTCAAATTTTAGGTTCCATATGTAGGATTGAACTTTGCTGTATACGAGTCTTTGAAAGACTGGCTACTGAAATCTGATCCACTGGGGATTGTTGAAAACAATGAATTGGGTGTTACAACAAGGCTTCTGTGTGGTGCTGCAGCAGGGACTGTGGGACAGACTGTAGCATACCCACTTGATGTTGTACGCAGACGTATGCAAATGGTTGGATGGAAAGATGCTTCTTCAGTTATTACTGGAGATGGCAGGGGTAGAGCTCCTCTTGAGTACTCTGGCATGATTGATGCATTCAGAAAAACTGTCAGACATGAAGGGTTTAGAGCGTTGTACAAGGGCTTGGTGCCCAACTCAGTGAAGGTTAGATCAAACAAAACCTCACTCATTTATCGGTCAAAAAACAATTTCCCCGTAACTATCTATAATTGGTGGGTAGCATGTGCAGCAGTTAATTTAGTCATTGTTATGATTAAAACTTGTTACTTGTGAGCGTGCAAAATCATTGAAGTTGTTAGTTATTATATTTATAATAGTTTCTGTAGGGATGTATTGGTGTTTGCACATTTTGAAAATTTATATTTTAGTTACTTGCCAAATTATTTTAAAAAATCTTTGATGCTACATACCACATCAAAAAATTTGACCTACCTTTTCTGGTCCACCTGTTAGCGTTATATATCATTTTGTTTCTGATCTCAGTTATTTCCTGACCAGGTTGTCCCATCGATTGCCATTGCCTTTGTTACATATGAAACGATGAAAGATGCTCTTGGTGTCGAGATGAGAATATCAGATTGAAGTAGCTACCGCAGGTTTAGGTTATGCTCTGGAACATGAAGAGAATTTTGTAGGCAAGAGGATGTTGAATTAGGGAAGGAAGTGACAGTTATTTATGCCCTTTATGTGGAGCTTGGATCCATAACCTATCTTGCTATCACGTCTTTAATAAGCATTTATTGGGAAAGCAAAATTCCTGATATTTTTCCTCAGATATTTGCCATCGATGGTGTAGGATAAATAAGTCACTTATTCGCTGTATATGTTAATTGGGCTTTTCTCTTGTTTGTAATGCTGTTTGCCTGTGGACAGTACTCTAAAAGAATTCCATAACTATTTTCTGGTAGCGCTATCCTCACCTTATGGCATCCTATTCAGATTATATGTATCTTAGACTCATTTTATAAGTCACGAGCTGTTCTTTTGTCAGAATCTAATACTTGTATTTTGGCTCTCCAATGTTTTAAGTGACCCCTTAACCGTGAAAATGCATCTTCCAACGCCTGCTTACTATATTTTTACGGGTGATGAAATGTAGTAGAAAACTGATGTTTGCTAGGAAAAATGTCAAGAAAATACCTATTTACAAAAACAGTTGGTAGTTTTTCTTTCTTTTCAAAGCTTAGTAAGCAGTTGCATATTTTCCCGTTTTTGGCTGACAGTTGTCAGCACAGATAAGAAAGTTTAAAAAGAAACGCTCATTTACAAATGTACTGACTTCTTAGGAACAAAAAAGAAGAAAAGAACAGGGCAGTATCTGTCATGTTCAAATGCAAAGTCTTCCCGTCTACCTTCTAATTCTAAGAGGCCATTTGGTACTTGATACCCCTCTTTTAGACTTTGCATCACGTCACAAACGAGGGCACCCGGACTTTGATTCGAAAAGAAAGCACTCGGGTCTCACCCCTGGCTTTTGTTCATCAGCCTTGCTCTCGGTGGTACGTAAACCGCCGTACGGCTCTTGTTCATTTATGAATATGCATTGGCTGTCATACATTTTACAATGAGAAATGACTTGTATTGAATATATAGGTTTTCTTCATAATAAAGCCATCGACTCTTGGCGCCACCAGATAATAAGCGTGATAAGAATTTAACATACCCGAAACCTAAAAATGGAACTATGTTGCCTTCTATATGTGAGCAAAAGAGATTAAAGATATTTACACTGATTGAAATCAGATGCTACTGTTCAAATGAGTCACAACTCGCAAGGTCTTCCTCTTTGAACAAAATCAAATAAATAGGCAGGGCTCTTCGCCAAGGGCATTTTCATTAAAAAACCAACAAAGATAATAAAACGAAAAAGAGCAGGAATGTACATCAAACAGAAGGTCATAATTGTAATGGATTTTCCTTCCTCAGCACTCTACATTCAACCAAGCTTAATGCAGATTTAATAGCTTTTCTCTGAAGCAACCAAAAGCACACAGCACACGGCACACTCCCCCAAGCAGACCCACAATCAAACCACCAACTTCCCGATTCCTCTGCTGCATCAATTTCAACAAAACCAAAACAAATCTAGATCTACTAAAAAGTTCAAGCACTTGTTCCTAATTAACTACAAAGCAAGTTTTGCATCCAATGAACCCGTTAAGCTGCCTTCCGCAGTCATAGCTTGAGCAGGATCCTGAAAAGAAGAAGAAGAAGAAAAGGGAATCAGGTAAACTCAATATACTGACATTAAAGAAACAAGGTTGAGTTTTACTACCTCCATCCCCCACTTAATATAATCCGGTGATTCACATGCCTTGTACTCATCAACCAAACTTTCTATGATCTCCGAGATTCATCAAACTCAGATAGATCATTATCCTGGTAGATGAAAAAGAATTAATCAAATCTTCCCTTCTAGCCTACAAAAGTTAAAACAGAAGGTTCAAATTGTAGCTGCTTACTGCAAACATTGGGAACTTCCGGTAATTGTCTAGGAAAGCCTGCTTCTTCCTCAGCTTCTCATATTGACTCAAACACCTACTAAAAAGATGTCGAATGCTGGTGTGACTTGCCAACATTAGACCACTAACCTGTCAAATAATACAACAAACAATTTCTGAGGGAGTAAACACTAATATGAACTTTAGAAAAAGATAATGCATTTGAATGATAGCCTTACTCTATGAGCAGTCTGAACATAAGGGGACTTTCTTGACAAGGCCACCTGTCAAAAAAATAGATATATGTACGGTGTCACTATATTGAAAAGATACAAACACCTAAATCACTAAATTCATTAAACATGACACCTGAATGCTGGCAGGGCCCCATTCAATGAAGTTTACAAGCTTCCTTTCCCTTATTCTCTGCAAGCTTTCATGCACCTATTTTGATAAGAAAAGAAATGAAGAAAATATATAAGCTGGTTAAAATTATATCATGATACAACCTCCACACACTATAATGAATCAAATATTACCCAATTTACACTGAAAAGAAAACTTCTAAAAGCATAATGGTGAAAGAAGGAATTCAGCCAAATATATGAAATAACATCTCCATTCATAAGACATGATCATGGTTTCACGTTCACTTTGACCAAACCGTGAACATTAAAATATACATACATTAACTTTAACATTCCGTTCGTACTACACCATATGCCATGCATGACATTCTCTACAGCTGTATAATATTTGGTTACAGGAACTCATACCTGAGTAGGGTCAACTTCTCCTTGAATAATGTTTAAAATCGATATGTATTTAGCTTGACTCGCTTCCTTTGTCCGAGCATATGAAGAAACCATAATATTCTTAGTCTGCAAACTACCAACTCATTATAAAATTTATCCAAGGCAGCCAACAAACATGAATCACGATTCATTAAAACAACAATGGTCTTGCCTGAAGAAGGCGTCTCATTACATCCAGTACAGTAGTTTTCCTAATCACATTTGCCTGAAGAACCAGAAGAAAAACGTGTCATCCATTCAGACAGTATCACTAACCTCATTGCATCATTTATCATTCTTTATATGTTAGTTTACAACAAAAGTATCTCTTCTGATGCCAACCTGGCGTTCCACAGTCAGTGGCGTATAGCCAGTCATAAGAAAATGACACCTTGGGGTGGGTATTAGAGAAGCAAGAAGCCCCACCAAGTCATTATTCATGTATCCTGGATATCGCAGTGTGGTTGTGCTAGCAGACATCACAGTAGAAACCAACGAATTTGTTTGTGCAAATGTGGGGTTAGAAAGATGAAGACGTTCTACAGCTATCCTGTTAAGCGCGGTGTTGTCAAGAACAACAACACAATCAGCATTTAGAGTAAGCCTCTTAAGGGTAAGAAGTGAATTGTATGGCTGAACAACGACATCACTTGTCTCCATCTGATTTGGGAAAACACTGTATGTTTGTATGAGTTTTTTGCTGTAGCGATCATTCAAGGTCTCCAACATATAAGAACCCATTCCTGAGCCACAGAAAGATTTAATAACTAATGAGATTACAGGGCCATATCGAATTTCAGTTTGCAACCTTAAAACCAGAATCAGTCAGCCATTTCAATCTTTCATTTAATTAATGGAAGTAGTAAGAATTGTCCCAACAGTACTCAACTTTAACAATAAGACAATAAGAAAGGAAACACGAGTATGCTTACAAAAGTACAAGCAGAGTGTCATCAAATCAACTTCTTAGATACAACTATAATGCAGATTCCAACTCAAGCAGCACCCCAAAAAGATCACAGGTACTGGATGTTTATAAGCGAACGACCCAAGGAAACTTGCCGAAGCCTAACAAGAATAAAATAGAAAAAGAAAAAGATGGAGAGAGATGTGTACATGATACCTGAGCCCGTTCCACCAGCAATTGAATGGCAAAGAACAAAACCCTCAAGGCTGTCACTTCCATCTGCCTCTCTATCAACCATGTCCATTATGTCCTCTTCAACTTGTTGTCCCTAAAAAAGAAGGATAAAATAAAAAGTAACTCTCCACTTAACTCATAAAACCGCAGGCAGGAAAAATATGGCCACAATACTTGCTCCCAAGACCGATCAACATCTAAAATACAGTTGAACTAAGCAAATAGAATGCTTTTGATAGTGACATAATCTGGTTGATTAATTCATTCGTTAAATGTTTAGCATGAATAACCATTTATGTCAATAGAGCTGATTGACAACATGCTAAGCGAACATTTCTAACCTGGTGATATCCACTGGCCCAGTTATTGCCAGCACCACCTCCATGATCCGACAAATATATGTTTTCATGATTATAAAGATTTCGGTATTCACTATTCTGAATGCCATTAATTACTCGTGGCTCCAAATCCATGAGCAGAGCTCGCGGTATGTAATGCTGATCATCTGCTTGGTAAAAAAAGACATCTTTCCTATCACCTCCCTGCATCATCACTCAATTACACGTCAGAACAACTATTCTCCAAGTTTCCCAGAAGCTAAAAAGCAAGAATCAACCATCCCATCATCGACAAAAACACACAACAAAATTCCTGTCTCCTGCTTGCCTCATTACAACAAATCGAAGCACATCAAAGAAATGCAGAAGCGTAGCCACTGATAACAACCACGGCCCCTGCCCAACATACTTTACGCATTGTAAAAATCAAGCAAACTGAAGTTAGCAAATAACCATTATCAGCACAATCTAATCTTAATAAGAAAAAGCAACTAAATTTATCTAAATCCAGAAATGTAGCTAGCAATAACAGTCACGGCCATCTCATTTATCAACATCCGAGAATTTCACATGACCAAACACAAGCAAAATAACGCAAGCAACCGAAATCATCAAAATGTGGAAATGCAGCCCATGATAACAGTCACGGATATCTCGTTTGTTCATCAATCGACACATTTTACACAATCAAAATCAAGCAAACTCACGCAATACAACACCCATGATATATCACAGCACAACCTACAAAAGCAACCAATTTTTACCAAAATGAGAAAAATGTAGCACAACATACAAAAGAAGCCACCAAACCTACTCCTCAGTGCCAACGAATCAACCAAAAAGGAAGCAAAAGCAACCGGAATCGAACCTGAGTAGCAAAGTCCTCAAGAATCCCATCCTTGCTGATGCCGTGCTCGAGGCACAGCTGCTTCCAGAACTCCATCCCGATCTGGTTCCCGCATTGCCCAACCTGCAGCGTTATGATCTCCCTCGGCATCCTCGTTCCCACCTCCTCCTCCTCCTCCTCCGATCGACAAACCGCCGGTTGGGGCTTCGGATTACCACCCCGAAACTGCCACAAAATCTACCCCCAAAATCAACCCCAACGATCGAAGAACAAGCAGGGTCGGAGGATGGCGGCGAAGAAGAATATGGGGAGAACCGGCGGCGATCGATCGGATTCTCGCTTCCTATCAGCTTTGAGCTGATCGTCACTACCTTAAACTACGCACAACCTATATATTTTCATTAGATTTAATAAGATAGATTTTAATAACTTAATATTATTTATCATTGACTTTTAAAACATATTATATTTAAATTTAAAAATAATTATAAATTTTTAATTTTTTACTAAAATATTTAAACTAACTCGTATTATTTAAAAATTATAAGTTGAGGCCTCACTCTTGAATCATAAGAATAGATTTGTCTTCTTATTTATTTAAACCTATCATTTAAAAAGAACCTTGTAGACTCGAGATAAATATCGTTCGGTCTATAATTAATAGTTTGAAAATTTTAGTGGGCCCCACTGCATAAAATCGTGAAAGATAAATATAAAAATAAATAATTAAGTTAGTTATAAAATTTTAAATTAATCTAATGTATATAACTTTTTCATCTTATTATCAAAGTAATTGTAACATAATTTTATTTTAAAATATTTTTTAAGTAACTATATTTTTTAAAAAAATTAAAAGTTATACTGATATGTAAAAGATAAAATATATCAAATTATATATATACATCCTATTATACGAAACCCTGTGAGAAAATGCTCAAATTAGAGGTGTTGATATAAGCTACATGAACCTTACTTTAATTTTTTCATCTTTAAAATTATAAAAATTTATCTTAAATTTTAAATAAAAAATCATTTATAAAATTAGAATATCTGAAACCTACGTCACGTGTTCTGTTATTATTTTCTTAGCACTTACAGGAAGATCGAGCATCACCCAGTAGCTGTGCGGAAGTGTTCACCCTACAGGCCACATATGCCGCGCACAAGTTCTTCAAAATTGTCTCAAATGGGAGACCAAGGTCTCTGATGCCAATGCACATTTGGATTTTGTTTCTTCTACGAGCCAAGGTGGGTCTGCACAATTTAGAAATCAGACAACCCAATTCCCTGACAAAGAAGAGAGCCCAGCTCAAATGTTACAGTGGCGGCACCTTCCTTGGTTTTGCTCGGGAAGAAAAATACTTTGCACCCTCCACCCATGGTATTAAAGCTTAAGTTTCAACAGGTTGCCCTTTCCACCAACTTCACACTTTGGTGTTTTCCCTGTGGCAAGCTTTGCCTTCTGCTGTCCCTTTCCGAAACCTAAGTGTCAAGACTAATTTGCCCCATTACAAGATGTTTTATATTGCCCACAATATTGAATGCCGAATTATGAATGATGTATAATTTCTTCGTCAGATTCTAGGACTTCATGAACTGTCCATCATATACACAAGATACACTTCGCCAGACAGGAATGAACATGGGTGGTGAACACCTGTTGGAAGGGAATAATTCGTAACACTCCCCATTGGCATCCTTACAGACCATAGTAGAGCCCGTTTGTCATGAGTAGTCAAGTCGGTTTCTCTCAATACCAAACTTTTTTGAAAAAATAAGGTCCTTAAAAAATAAAATCGTTTCTCAACTCCCATACGTTTCAATTGGATCCATAAAAGAGACTCAGCGATTTGTTATATATAGAGCCACGCAGACCTGAATCTGTTTCACATTTCCCACGGTAAAACTCAAGAAATTACAGCCGGGTAAAGCTATATTTAGATTCACGAAACGCTCATTCATTCATTGAAAACACACTAGCTAGCTCGTAACAATACATAGAGCTCCGCAAGAAGATACTATAGCTAATAGACCAAAATAAAATACAGAACCCATCTTGACAAAGCCAAGACCATAAACTTGAACACAACCCATCTGACATTCTCGACACCAAATTAAAAACTCCCACAAGTGGGAAGCCAAAAAAGACAGACGACATGTCATCGAACCGCCGCGAGAGATAGCAGTAGTACTCGAGCAAAACAGCACCAAGAGAAAGCGTTAGTAGGGAGTCCAAAGGAAAGCACCCATGGCGAACCTCCTCTTCTGCTCAACATTGCCCCTTGTTGGGAGACCATACTCGGCAAGAACGCAGTCAAGCTTCCACTCGGGCATGGTTTCATAGTCGGCCTTGGTGTACCTGGGGTAGTGAAGGGGCATCTGAAAGTAAACACCAGTATTGCACCTCTCCCTGCCCACCATGGGCTGCACTTCTGCCTTCCTCTCCGTCCCCTCATGCACATACCCATTTACTGAATGCCCCATCAAAAATTCTCACAAGATCAAATGTTTTCTGTACTGGTAATGATGGTAAAAGGAGGAAGGCGACTCCTCCCTTAGTTTTCTTCACTACCAGGACTCTTTTGGCACGTAGGGAGTATAAACAAACAGTTGTGGGTATTTATAGGAAGAGACGTCGAGAGAACCAATGACTGGTATCAAACCTTTGTCGAGGCAACCGCAGTAACCCCACTAGCCCAAAATACCCATGCCCCAATTTATACACCCGAGAACCTTTTATTGGCACCGTCTCAAAAGTCGGTTTGATCACAAATTATACCGAATTTTAATTTAATTGAACAAACACAAGAAAAATAGAACTTCGGGTTGATGACGAGTTCTTTAGGATTATGGTTGGACACGAATGAATGGTAGAAAGAGAGGAGGGCAGGTTAGAGTTTGGTAATGGGGGAGGGCCATTGCTTAGGGAGCAAGCAGGGAGTGACAGGCTGGGAGAGAAGGGGGGCAGTTTGAACACGGGAGGCATTTACAAGCTCAAGAAACGCCAGCCGTAGGTCATTGAAGCCAGTGTTTCAAAGGCGGCGGGTGAGATTTTTTCTGATGCAAGCTGTCTGTCACTACTCGTGAACCAATCAAGGGAGACGTTGTTTATTTGCTATTGGCAATCGATTAGCACTTAAGGAACTAAGTCATGTGATTTTAATGGCGTCTTTGAAAGAAACGGTGGTGTATGGGGTGGTCTTGATTTTGTGGGTTTACAAGGTATTTAACATTTGAACGTGTTTTGTGGCATACGGCAAGCTAAAGAACCAGCTGTAAAGTCTTGAACCTCGGCTGGGTTGACTTCGCTTGACGAGTTGTTTAAGAACAATGAACAAGCTTTGAAAGTAGCAAAAGAATTAATGAATCAATCAGCTAAAAATTACCTTGAGAGAGGCGACGTTATATGTATCATACTAACTTTTGAGAAAAAAATTGAGCATTAATGAATCACACATACTTGTTATTATGATGTTGGTGCAGTTAAGATCATGATTAGGTGACAAAACGGGTACACTTTGTTATTAAACTTGTTCGCACCTGATCGACAAACGAATACATCATCTTTTGATAGTTTTTTTAAAAAAAGGAGAAAGAAGAAGAAACCGATCAAGAATAGAGAAACCAAAGATGCCAATTATGATAAGACAACCAGTATTGCGCAATCCAAGGTTGCATGTTATGAGGATGAAACAAGACGTGGTACCAAGCTGGGGCAAGGAAAGACGTAAACAAGCACGGGGAGAGAGAGTCTACATTTTTATTTTTACATCTCTTCTTGCATGAATCTCTATGATCTCCTTCGAATTCAGAGCCAGACTGCTGGCTCCAAATCGGTTCCTCTCTTTAAGAGATGCCCAACAATACCCATGAGGATCATAATCGGAAAAATTGAAATCAGCCTTTGGATCCGCTGAATAGAGCGTCCCTAAATTAGACCGATTTAACAGAAATGGGACAAGAAGTTTTTCAATGGAACTGGTGCAAACCAGTCCGCCTTCTGTAGTCAAATATGTGTACATACATATAATATTAAATATAATAATTATATATATAAATTAGTAACAATTTTGCAGCACCTAACGTAAGTAAAGTTTAGAAATAAGATGTCATGAAAAAATTAAGGCTCAATCTCAATACAAGTCTATGGTTTTGATAGAACACAAAAGATAACATAAAGTGAAAATTTGCATTTTTTTCAATTTTTCTTGGTGTATACTAAATCACCCAATTTTATCATTTCAAAGTTCAAACACCAAACATATTCATTTAATACTTTAAATCACAAACCAACAACACCATAGACCTAAATAAAACATGATTTTGAAATCTAAGAGTGTCCCAAAAATTTGATTTTTTTAACATGTACGAAGTTTTGTCAATCAGATAGACATGAGCTAAAAAAATACCTAAGCTACATAATCCAAAACCTTGTTTTTAAAAAAAATAAGCATATACAAAAAATAGAGATATGACCAAGAGGAGGGGAAGAAGGATGGTCACGAGAGTAGCAGTGGTTTCTGGCCGGAGGGAGTGGTGCTCAGTGGTGGCGCTGTTCTTTACTTAAAGTGGCTATGGGTGGGTGGGGATTATGTGGGTAAACCAAATTGGCCGATTCTAGCCTCTGGCAAGTTGCTTCAATATTGGTTTGGATAGGCTTGACTTGGCCGATTCTTGGTCCGCTTCCTGCCACTTTTGGCTAGGTTTTATACCTAGCCGTGTAGAATCACCTGGAATCGGCAGAACCGGTCAATTTTTATACCTATGTGCAGGACACGCTACAATTTTAGGATATATATAGAAAATGCTCACAATTGGTCATGCTAGTTATATTATTGATTATAATTTCAGCTGAAATGTAAAGACGTAGTAAGATGTTAAAAAAGAAACTGTTCCTGTGAGATGGGTAAGTCTAATGATGTTTGATAGTGGTAAAATTGATAATTCTAATGTTTTTTTGGTAATTATGAGGAACTTAGAATCGGGTCTCTATTGTGCGTTGGAAAAATAACAGACTCAAATTATAAAAATTATCAATAATCTCTATAAAAAACATAATTAGCCGACAGGTAATTATGAAGATGTTTGAGCCAAACAGTGCAATATTTTGCTAAAATTTTTCCACTTTCTTAATATTCCAAGTCATCCAAAAAAGTTTGAAATCTCACTGGGACAGAGAAAATCGCATACTTAATATAATTGCAATTTTCACTCAAAACAAACAAAAAAGCGTTTTTGCAATTGAACAGCGAGGATGTTTAGAATTTGACATGGATCCAAGATCTGTAGGAAGGTCTCCAAGGGAGATGGTGTGGACCTTAGAGGACAAACCTGAATGGGCAAGAAGGAATTATATGTAATGGGCCAAAAATTCATGAAATTGGTGTGGGTTTTTGTTAATTGACAGGCTTCACTATTGAAAGAGAACAAAAATAACAATTAAAATATCCTCTCCGGAAAACACCCCACCCTCTAAATCTGGCTCTCTTCTTTTTGCCAACAGCTAATTGCATGCCAAGATCATGATTTCAGTCGAGAAATAGTAAAGAGAAATGAATTTAATTGTATACTACTAATAATAATGCATATAGCTGTTGGAAATAAGGAACATGACCTGATGTGTTTTTTTTTAAAAAAGAAAAAGAAAAAAATGAGCCACATTTATTTTGATTCATCATATCCATGCCGATAAGAAACTCTGTTTATACAATGTATTTTCATCGCAAGTACTCGCAGTAACATAAAATTTTGCCTGTCAACATTGAATTTATCTGCTTAAAATTCACAAAGAAGACATCGTTAGTGGACAATCCTTTCACCAATTAATATCTGAAACAAAATTCTAATTCTGTTAGTGGACATTGAATTGCGTGAGTGAATCGACGTTATGAAACAGTAATCGATAAAAATGGGTTTATAGTTTTCTTAAAAATGGATTATATTGCTAAATGGGCTTTGTTATATTAAAGTACAACTAAATTCATGAAAGACATGAAAATGGGCATTATGTAAGAGTTAACTACACAGACTTAATCAATATATAGTTAAGTCCATGTAGGAGATAAATGGGGCCTATATAAAATATATGAAGGAGTTTTTGCTTCACGTAAAACCATTTATTTGTTCATTTATAGATGTCATTTTTTTGCGTGAGTTTTTAGAAATAGAAAGTCCCTAATTAATTTCCCAAAGAAGCCCTTAATTTTGGCAATGGCTTATGACATGTGCATGACATAATATAGTACGAGAATATGAAAATGAAATACTTTTATGATTAAACTCATTATCTGCAACTCAAAAGCAGTCATCAAAATAATGTAAAAGTCGGTGTCCATTATATTACTGATTTGCGGTGCAATTGGCTGATAAGAAAAGAAAGGCAAAGCCTTTGACTAGGGGAAAACATCATCAACATAAGTATGTTCTCGGTTGACGTTCATACCCTCTTAATCAATTAGGTTTCCAAGGAAAAAAAATTTCGTGTGTCGGCCAAATTTTTCCGCCCTGCACCAGCTGGCCTTTTTTAACTGCCGTGTGTGAGACACAACCTTGCACTACCCAGCAAAAAAACACACACTTTGTCAGACACATGACCTACTTGGACTTGGACCGGTTTGAACATTCATATATCTGAATCAACCGAAATTTTACTAGTTGTAGAATTATTCTGTTTGGCAAAACCAATCTCGGCCATGGGCTAGAAGTCAATAAAGTAGAAAATAAGCCTTTTACACGGGGTGCGACTATCAGCCCAACCAATTTGCATGCATAAACGGTTTGGTTTAAATTTGACCAATTGAGTAGATTCATTAATCAAAGCAAACACAAATCTGATTAAAATTTCATATTTTATGATTGCTTCCGACACTCAACCCAGTGGGGCTTGAAGATCCAATGCAATTTTCGTGGACATCAAGCTCAGCGATCCGAGGCCAAATTAGATGGTCATTGGTCTCGGCTCGAGGAATTAATTGCGTCAAACTCAAATTAATTACATACCCATATGCTGGAAGGATCAACTCGGCTTCACTCATTTAATTGATTACAATCTGGCATCTATTATAATGCTATTTTGATCGAGTTCAAATCACGTGTCACACCGACTAAATTAGTTCGGTTCAAAGATGTTCGGAGAAAACCATATTTAATCACCGATTCCGATTTTGACATCACTTATTTCAGACTAACATAAATCATAAACATGTACAACTCTCTCGGTCGTATATACACCATAGATGTTGTGTATCCTAAATGCAATCACGGGCACAGTACTGGTGCATGAACATTGAAACTACCTAAGATATACATATATGGTACCCTACCATGCCGCTCGTGGTGCAAGGGGACTTATTAAAGTCAGATACATCGACCCAATTTAAGATCCTGCCCATCGCCTCCCCCGCCCATCACTGTCGGTTGGTGACCCACCCTCCGACTCCTTCCATGCAGGGACCCCCTTCCCGTATGTGAATGCCATTGGCCTGTGCGTAGAAAGCTATCCGTCCACCTTTCATTGCGTGTTGAACGGGGAAACCGCGAAGCTCATAGCCAGCCCGCACAATGCTAGTCTACATATTGAATGGTGCGCATGGTAGCAATGCGTCCACGGCCATGGCCGACCCATACTAACTACTATTTGTCTAGTGTTGTATTTTCGTCGACTTTGGTTGAAAAGGATTGGTTGGGATTGGTCTTTGGGAAGGGCGGCTATGACTGCCGGCGATGGTTTGCCGGCCGGCCGTCTATTCTTGTCTCCTTCATTCCTTCATGTCTTCTCCCACAATGGGTCAATGGGTGTACCATATCCATGTCACGTGACACGTGATATCAAATGTTGGAAGAAAAAAATTGATCTACTTTTGTATGATTTGATTTTATATTATAAAAATATAATTTTTATGTTCTCACAAATAAGGCTAGCGTTTGTAGTCCAACGGTTAGGATAATTGCCTTCCAAGCAATAGATCCGGGTTCGACTCCCGGCAGACGCATTCCTTTTATGTTCTGTTTCAATTTTGATTTAACTTTTGGCTCTATCTATCAACGGAATAACATATTGCTCGGAAAAAAATCTATCCCAATTTTGAATTAGTTATCTATGAACGCAGAATGTGACATTGCTGGGAAAAAAGACAGCAGTAGAACAGGATAAATTATTTATGGATAAAAAGATTATCGGAATGGGCCATTCCAATTAGAAATGTGACGGGTTTGTCGCATCACAGCTATCAATGGTCAAAAAAGGTAGGATGTAGTACATTTCTAAGGGGACTTAGCCACGCTCACGGGGAGGATTTTCATCACAGGAACAAAGACCACAATGGTGTGGAGGCGGCCAGCTCAAGCCACATTGCTATGCTCCATGGCTGCTTTGCTTCTTATGAACCAAGAAAAGGTTGCAGGTTTTCTGAGAAACAGGCCAGGAACCACGCCCCACCATGACCCAATGCTCTTTGGGGCTTGTAAGCTTGGATGCTGACTAATACCCATCCTCGCCAAAGATTGGATGAGCTAGCGCCTGCTGTATACCTTGAACTCATTAAAGCAGCTAAAATAAACGCTTATTTTTTCATCTTTAACTCCTCTTTGGTTTAATTTATGCTATCCCAACTGGGCAATGCTTGGCCTATATGGCGTCTCCTTCTGCTGCTGCTTTCGCCTGGGCTCTTCGCCACGCCCCAGGAGTCACAGGAGACCCGACCAAGAGCGGACAAGGGAGTTCCATGAGCTGGATCACTTCCCCTGTTACACATCCAAAACTCTTCGTGTTTTTCTTGCAGGTTGTAGCAATTAGAATATGATCGCTAGCCAATGAATGTGTTTTTGAAAATGGATACTTGATGCCAATTTACAGCAGTCCATGACTGGTTGCTTTGCTACGCATTTATTTACTGCTATCGAAACAGGGATGCAAAGCCAGCACCGTGGCATCTTGATCTCTGTCAAAAAAGTAATGATCAAGTACAAAATGTTGTTAGGCATTTGCAGGTCTTGTATCCACGTTTCTAATTGAAATGAAATGGTCCTGGCTCTTGTAAAAATAACCATCATTTTTTGGGAGCTATATTTGCGAAAAGATGCCAAGCTTAATATTGAATGGTTGGTAACGGTCTCCAATGATGCTCCGATAGTACTGACTTCTATGTAGACAGTTATCACATCCCTCTCGCTGTTGCACACTATGTATACCCCGTAACCCTCGTTTTCAACGTTCAACAGTACCATGGAGGGAATATGGAACATCGAGAGAAGATACAAGATCTAAGGAGCAAAATCCATTCGATATGGTACGCGGGTCTTGTTGTCGCCTTCCCCATTAAGCCGTGCGAAGGAAAGAAGAACAGAAAGGCCTAGTCGCACACACTTGCAACTTGTCTGTAAAGCTGTTTCTTCCCTCTCTACCACACTCTGCTACTGTTCACCATCCTTTTTCCACGATTGTGCAAAAACCCGACGGGTGAAGACGGAGTAGTACAAGTTAAGAACTTACAACTTAGAGCATCGTCCCCTTGGCCACTCAAGACCAACACAATGTAGAACGTAGAATTACGGTTCGAACGCACCGTACAAAGAGCCAAACCAGGAATTTGATAACGAATTTCCCTAATTGGGCCTACGGTGGGACAGACCAGGAGGGTCGTAGAATTTCTGAAATGGACAGCTACAGCGGCAGAGATACTTTGAGCTAGATAGAGAGAGAGAGGGAAACATAAGGTAGATATACGGACTGTGAAGTGACACATGGTCAGGGGACCACGAAGGGGAAAAAGCCTTTCAGACATTTTCATGGCTCCATTGGTGAGAAGCCGCCACTGTGTCGGCATTTCGCTTGCTGCCCGACCAACAACACGCTATCTACTTCCCTGCTGCAAGACGTACAACGTATGTATCTGATGCACATATATGTATATACGCTGCGTCCATGGCGCAGGTTGTTCTTCGGGACGGCTATCTACTTAGCCCAATTGCTTCGCCTTGTGATCCATGCGGCATGCCGTCTCTTCGCTTACTTAGATCTTAGATGGGTTGAAGTCTGCAACTTCGCATCTAAATTTCTAATAGTCCAAATGCTTGCCCATTTTTCACAAGTGGGTCGATGAAACATGAAAATTTGGTCACACAGTACGGTCAGGTTCAAGAAGAAATTGTTGATTAGTGAGTACTAATTAAGCTCGAAACAGAGCTATTCTGTGAAAAGCCAGAGATCTTCCATGGGTTTTCAGAGGTGGAAAAAAGTCAGATGGAGAAATCTTCAAAACCTGTTTTAGGTGGCGTTTTAGCCAGAGATTTTTCCATGGGTTTCAGAGGTGAAAAAAAGTCAAATGGAGAAATCTTCAAAACCTGTTTTTGGTGGCGTTTTAAAAAAAAGCTTAAAATTAATAATATATTAGAGAGGGAGAGAGACGGAGGAAAAATGAGCAAAAGAAATTTCCTTGTTACAAATTAAAAGAGGGAAACCTCGTAACTTCAAGAGCTATCACCCCCCATTTTATGATCTCTTCAAAACTAATCAAAAATAATAATAAAATAAGCCCAAAAATATAAACTAAGCGATACGCTTCCTCGCCCATACAAAACCTGCCGAGATTAGTCGACAATTACGCTAAGGAAAACTTGATTAATTAACTAAAAAACAGTAAAACACCTTTTATTCAATTTACTAACTTTTTTTGTGTTAAATAGATATAAGAGGATTTGATGAAAAAAATCATCAAGCTCCTTTGAAAAGTCGTCTAACAGCGCCGTTGTCGACGCCGTCGCCGGCCGGAGGTCCGGCGAGAGGCCGAAAGAGAACTTCTCGTGCAGCAAGGCGTCGTCGTCGACGCCGGCGAAGAAGTCAGGGATTGTTTCGTCGAACTTGAGACTCAAAATGTCGTCCAGTATTGGAGCCTCCATTGATAGGAAGTCGTTGAGGTTGTCCGGCAGGATGAACTCGCCTTCATCCTCTCTAATGGCGGGCTGCACGAGCGCGTCGACCTTGGTCGGTTCTGATTTGAGCGGCGTCTCGACGGAGGAGGCGGAGGAAGAGGACGTGAAGCGGAAGACGGAGGTGGGGGAGTTGACCGCATTGCGGCCGTCGTCGGTGGAGTCGTCGGAGAACGAGACGGCGGAGCTCGGCTGCTTGACGGAGAAGTTGGTCATGGCGTCGGGGCCACGGAGCTTGATGGCCGCGTCGTCGTAGACCTTGGCCGCCTCCTCGGCGGTGTCGAAGGTGCCGAGCCACACCCGGCACCGCCGCGCCGGGTCCCGGATCTCCGCCGCCCACTTCCCCCACGGCCGCTGCCTCACCCCCCGGAACTTCTTCTTCCCGCCGCCGCCGCCCCCGCCGCCGCCGAAGGCGCAGACTGCCCTCTTCCTGCCCGCGGTGACCGGCGGCGCCGACGGCAACGGCCACTCCGCTGCTGCACAGGCGTCCGGCTGGCTCCGGTCGGAGACGGTGATCTCGGTGACGTAGCGCTTCACGCGGCGGCGGTCGCCGAGGATGGCGGCGCCGTCGTCCTCGTCACCGGAAGAGTCGGTGGCGTCGGGATCAGTGACGGAGATGCGGACCACCCGCGGGCAGGCGGTGCCGGAGCTAGATCCTCCAGTGAACTTCTCAGTGCGGGTTCGGTGCTCGGAGTACTTGAAGGGGGAGAAGATGCTCTTTTCCATGATGGGAAGCTCGTCTAGCAAATACATCTTTTCTTATACTTTCTTCTATCTTGCTCCTTCTTCTTCTTTCATTGAGAGTAGTACTACTCAGAGCTGTAGAGATAGAAATAGGAAAAAATAAAATCATATCAGAGAGCGTGAAGAAGACAGATCAAAAAGTGGCGAGGGAAGTAGAGATTCCTGAGAGACCGGGAATAAAGAGAAAGCGAGGGATATGAAACCTCCTTTCTAAAACCTATCTAAAACCCACGACCAGAAGCAGCAAGAGCCATCAAAAAACATATAAAGGTTACAGAAAGATCTTTCCAAAGCTTGAGATTAGAGAAGCTACAAGGACTAACTAGCGGGGGAAGGGAAGAGACACACACAACACAATCTGTATGAGAGAAATGGGAGACTTTACCAAAACAAAATCCTTCAGTAAGCCTGCTCTGCAAAATCCACCAGACACACTTTTCCAATCTCCTGCAATCTTCTCCTCCTCCTTGGCTTTCTCTGACACCCACCCACACACCCTCTCTACTCTCTATAGCTTAAAAAGTTCAAACCCAAAAGAGGCATGGGGGAGTGAAGAAGGTTAAACCTCTGTAAGATCACAGAATCAGAGAGAAGAAACGGTCCGAGGCTGAGCAAGAGGAGCAGGTTGAATCCCAGCTTTATAGGATCCTCCCATGGACTAAACTATAGAGTGGGCAAGTGTAATTAGTTTCCATATATCCCCACCCCTCCCGACCTTTTTCATTTACCCACATGTATACGCTTCTAACTTGTTTGAAACAAAAAAACTATATACATACACTTAAAATAATCCAAGTCCAAATACGCATGAAAAGAGAATTTTTTGAGCTGGAAATAGTGTTGGGCGTGTATATATGTTAGATTTTGTTGTTGAATACATCTCGCCTACAAAACATTTCCACAGATTCCAGGGGGGCTTCACTACCGTATGATTCGTCTCGTATACATGTATCACGGGCAGCCGAATCCGCTTTGCCCACGTCAACTGAGTGGACTCGCTCGTGCGCTGGCCAGGGACTCGGTGTGACTCGGGGAGCCGACCTTAAAGTTTAACGATTCTACTGTTTTTGTGAACTGGGGGTGAACAGACCCATTTTTCTAAAGGAAAATAGTAAACACAGACATTAATTTTTGGTTTAGAAGAGGGGGGCAAGGTCCCCTAAATTTTAGTCCGCACAACTCCTACCGCGCAATCTTTTCCTGCTACAGCCTACGAGCCCGCCTGTGGGTCATAGAGTCATTATCTCCGCTATTAGACAGTGTGCATATCAGAAAGTTCACATTTTGATCACTGCCTTTGATAAAGGTGAAAAGACTAACGACAAAGGAAGAAGAATTTGTTCAAAACATATTACTAACACAAAATCTTGATAAAGTGGAAATGAATTGAAGGCTCTTGCCGGGCTGCCTCCAGGTTGCCCAATTGACTCTTATCTTAAATAATATATAAAAAAACCCATGATTTTAGAGCATTTTTTTCCTATATGGATATCTGTAAACAAAAAGGTGAATATGTATGCACGTAATGTAGCATTAAAAAAATATTTTATGTGATGCATGCCCAAATAAGCAAGCCCGGGGCCCCAAAGTATGTGAACCTTTTTGCGCCGGCCAGTCCGAGCAGTGCGTACATGCGGCGTAGGTCGATATTCTGAAGCGGCAACAGAACACGGCTAGCGCCAACCATGAACGACTTGCCCGGTGCGGGCCGGTGCACGCGAGTTTGAAGTTCGCAACTTAATCGGCCCACCCTTGTTGACCCCCGGTACGCCATCATGGGTTGGGGCCATCAAAATAGTCTCTCTTTCTTGGGTGTTAGACACCGTTGTGGAGTAGAGAGTTACTTTTAAACACCCCTACTTGCGTGAGCCTGGTTCCCTAATAGCCCAATCATCTTGCATCGTTACCGCATGCAATAGACGGGACCACCCACAATAGCCTGGCCAAGATGCCTGGGCCATACCTATCTGATTGACTCTTATTTTTAAATAAGCTCTATTGAATAATGAAATAAATTATAGCTATTTAATATCTTCAAGATTGCCTAGAGTCTAAACGAATTTATTTATTTTAAAATTTTGTTTGCAATTTAATTAATTAAATATCATATTTTTCATCCGAGTGTGACTTTTAGTTCTTCTTTTATTACGAGAGTTGATATACACCCACATGTTAATGGGCGCTCTATTGATTGTGTGAAAGGTTGGGGTATACTATGCCGGGGAAGAGGTGTTGTGGAGCCCTGCTTCAACATTCCTGTTGACGCATCTAGTCTTATTAATAAAAATGGAACAACACGGTGGCATGAGATTAAAAGAAGGAAAATTAATCAATCAAAAAATATATATTTTAAAAAATACAATAAAAATACTTTTTGAGGGTCACAGGTTCAAATCTTGTTAACTTAAATTTCTTATAAAAAATAATAAAAATACCATAGACAGTAGTAAAATACTTTTCGTAAAAGATCATAGAAAAGATCACGAGTTCGAATCTTTCTAACGTCAATCTTATTCATGGTGAAAGGTCATGAGTTCAAACCCGATTAATTTTAACTTCTACTTTTTTATTAATAAGAGTTTATCTAATTATGTTGACAAAAAATATAATAAAAAATTAAATAATTATAATTAATTTTTTATTTTAAATTGAATATATATTTAAAGTTGATCATAATTTATATCTAAAATATTAAATTATTATAGTCTGTCTCGTTATTCAGCGAGGGTTTATATATAAAATTAAAATTTATCTAATATAGCTCACATATGGTGAGATATCTCACCTAATTTTGTTAAAAAAACAAACTCAAGCTTGTGAGATTTATCGATGATATTGTGCTTTTAATTTAAGGGGGAACCAAGTAGGCTTGAGTATACATTATACAAAAGAAATGTGGACATTTGAACCAAAAGTTTATCAAATATTCATAAGTATGTTGTCTTCTTTTTACTAATCAATTTAAAAAGATGATTGGCAAGAAATATTTAAATAATAATTATTGGAATAAAAGGTTGTCAAAAAGAAAGACATTTAGCATTCAGGCAAGAACCTTAAGAACGCTCCAACATTCGCGGGCAAATGTCATACCTCCAATGAAATATTCATACTCATTACTTACCATCAAATTTTTTATTTGAGAATTTTTTATAAGAGTAATGAGGACTCTATTAATTTATTGAAAATAAACATAATAAGGGTTAAGAATTGTGTTTCCTGTTTACAAACTAGTACTCGTTCGAAAAGAATCAAGGTAATAATCAATGTTGCATAAATATTAAATGTATATATATATATAAACAAGGTAGGAGCCGAGAGGGGCTTGGGAAAAAGTAAAAATATTAAAATTGAAGTTGCACGAATGTATGAACAGCTAATACTTTTTGGTAAAAAATAAAATAAATGCCCTTAAAAAATACGATAAATGAATCTAAATACATGCCAACATGCTTTTCCTTCTTGCAATGAGCAGATAGAGGTAACGATAGTAGTATGAATCACAGTCTAAAAAAGGATCAATACTTATATAAAATTTCTAGTAAGGTTTTGGATGAGCCAAATCTTTTTAAGAGTCACATTGTAAGGAGCACATCCTTTTGTAAAAAGATACATTCAATAAGGTGGCCCCTTTAGAAAAAAAATACACCCATTTAGGATTAAAGTAGAGATAAAAAACATGAAATCTTGGGAAAAATCATTCAATTTTCAATATTTAGCAAAGTTACAACCCTCCACGACCTAATTATTTAAAGAGTCACAAGATAAGGAGTTCACCCTTTTATAAAGAAGCACATCTCATACGAATACCCTTAATAAGGCTTTACACCTGCTTAGGAGTAAGGATAGTAAAAATGTGGAAGAGTCAATTTGGAAAAAAAAATCCTTTCTTTGTTATAGTTATTAAAATGATTAGGTATGAGATGTGGGTTTAAAACTAACCAAAAAAAAAACTCCGGCAAATATATTGTAGACATAGCTAGATATAAAGATCTTAAGACAATTTACCCAATGAAGTATATTCATCATTCTCACATTATGCCAGCTTAGAAATTAAATAAAATATAAGCATTGGCAAGTTTATTCATCACACTTCAAACCTGATTAAACCGTAAGTATATATGGAAATGAGTCTTTAATTGGTCTTATAGCTCCAATTGATAATTTCGACGCAAAGCCTCTATTTTTTTATTTTTTTTAAGCGAAGTCTTAAAAGTTGAGATTGCTTATATGACCATTCCCAACAAAACGGGACAATTTAATATCATAACACTTGTTTTATCTAGGAAAGCAATTTTATTTTTGAGTCAAATACTGATTAATAGTTTCTTGGGAATGAGATAAATGCGGAGTAATCAAGGTCGTCATACCGATGATGAGTGTGTACACAAGGTTATGTTATGGGGACGTGTGTGTGCTCCCACGCATGATTATTGGCCGTGTTTAGTCGGCATGGGATGTCGGAGGCCATGGAACGCTTGCATTCTACGTTCCATAATCACCACCTTTTGCCTCGCTTTCTTGCCTTCGAGCCACCATAATTGCTCTTTCTGAAGGTGTTTTGAAGGTTGTCTGATCCCCTCCACCGGTCGACTCAAACCTTATGTTCTTCATTTCTTAATCCTTTCACCTGCAAGTGTGACGGTTGCCGACCTACAGGACCTCATCAGTGGATGATGTTGATAATGTTCTTCTAATTCTTGACGTGATGTATATTATTCTGCTGCAATGGATATATAGAAAGTGTCTTGGCTGTTGATGGTTGAAGGGGAAGTCTGGAATGCAATCATCATGATCTCTGGAATCAATTTTCTTTTTCTTTTCCTTCTTTGAAAAAAAAATCAATGGCATCATATGTATCTCGACACGTTTAAATCACGATTCAGAATTTAGAGAAGACAATCCTTAATCAAAGTCTTTATTCGTTGAATGACAATATAGCATAGGGTGATCTGACAAATACTTTTTGTATTCAACGTCGATCGGCAAACTAGTTAAATCAAACTTTGTTTGACATGAAGTTATAATGTTTTAGCTGAATGTAGGACCAAAATATCCATTCTAAGAGTTTATAATTAGTTTACATTTAAATTAGTTAGATTTTAGGCCACGCCCCGAAGCTAAGACAAATTATTTAGACTCGTGAATAAAATGAATTTGGTTATTAACTAGGTCAAGCTAGTTCGCGAGGAAAATGAATTTAGCTTAATTTGGCTTAAATTCATACTCGTTATTTTATGTGCCACGAGTGTTTTGTAAATCTTCCACATAAATTGTGTCGTGACATTACTCGTGATCCTTGTATATATTTACATCTATCACATACTATTAAATATTATTAAATGGATGAAGATACATATACATAATAATTTGATTTTTAAAAAAAACGCAACTTAATTTGAGGACGTGGTGTTAGCACATAGATGGCCGTGCTTTGTGTCCTTGTGCCCCGTGATTGGACCGACCCGAGACACGGACATACGCCCGGACGGCTCGGGATTATTTGCTCGGCCCCCAACGAGTCTTTTCATTACAAAATGCCTCGATCGGAAGAACTGATTTGTCGCCTGTATATTGATTGCTATTTTACTTGTATATTTCTGCTCCACACCAAAGACGATCATACACGAATTCATAAACATCAATATGCATGTCAACGAGATTTAGAATTACATCATGTATTGCATCAAACCATATATATATCCATCGTCCTTTGTCATCAAGGTTTATATTTTCCTAAACAAAATATCTCAACAAGATCAATTGTGCATAGAGGTGCATGGTAACATTAATAACAAACAGTATATAGATGCCTCTTGGAGATATTCTTTAGAGACTTCAAGTTGGCCAGCTGATCTTGAACATCTCCCTTAACCTGCTATTTAGAGCCATAGACTGCACCCAATTGGGGAGAAAGTCAAGCGTTCTTCTTGAAGCAAGAGCCACGTACGTTTCCATAAATATATCATGGTTATATATATTGGTGAATCCACTTCTTTAGCATACTCTCAATCTAACTTTGTTTGATCTTCTTCACAATATTGTTGACTATGGTTGCTGCTCGGGAGTACGCCGGGCCAAGTATATAACTTTGCTCATAACATGTATCCAAACGTTGAGCTTCCTCTTTTAATTTACATTATTATATTATGACCCATTAATGAGCTTGGTGTATAGAACATAATTAATGTCCCTGAAGACGACATTGAAAGTTGTAACATCTTCAATGCCCTTCTTGCCACTTAAAACCATGATGCACACACAGTTAAATTGTACTACACCTTGTCTTTCAACGTCTTATGATATGTTATTTTACTGGTGCGATGCATATTTACTGTGTAAGCTTATGATATGCTATACATGTTTGCGTGCCATCACCAGGTGGATTATATATATACATAGTTGAATTACAAGGAGAAAAGAATTCAAGGGTTAATCCCCATGTATAGTCTAGTTAAGAAAATAGAATTACTGATTTATAAGGAACCATGAAAAGAAGGGCCATTAACTTTGGTGTGCGCTTGTCCGACTTAAAAACAAACAAAATAGCTCGCATTTTAACGAAATGAAATAAAGGGAAGAAAAATTTTGATTAGACGGGCAAGAATCAGAAATTAATACACTGCTCGGGTTGAAGCAAAATCTTCACAGAAACTCAAGCTGGTACCTTCTCTTTGAAACTAGCAATGTACTCTGCTTTTGCAACTTAGTTTAGAGATCGTTAACGAGTAGATCACGAGGACTCAATCATTTTTACCTTAAGTACTACGCGTAATCTAAAATATACCATATATATATCGGTTTCCCTTTGTTTTAATTAATATTTATGTACATGCACATCTCCTTCCTTCCCGGTTATAACCTTTTAACACAAACATTACTTACTGCACTTTGAAGATACCTTTCTTTATAAATCTGTGGGGTGCTGATCATCTCATGAGCTGGTGATAGCTAGCTTGATAGACACATTAAGGACTTGGAACAGTACAGTTTAAAAGTGAAAATTTCTTGACAAAGTATCGATCAAGAGCTAAAGAAGATGCTCAATTTGACCGGGAGACAGTAAAAGAGCTGGAGTAAGTGAGCTCACGTGCATGTATCTCGGTATTGAGAAGATCTTTAGCCCAGAAAATTTTTTCTAACACATTTGTTTACGACTGTTCCAAGCACCCAAACGGTCGTGCCCGAAGTTGGTATGGCTTCGGTTCTCGAGACCACAAGCCCTCCCACTGTTCCATGCCCCCATCTTAATTCAGTCTTTATAATATCCTGACCACAAACATGGACGTGTCACATATAAGTTACTCTTTGCTAATTAAATGAAGATGTACATACATGATATTTCATATATTGTATAATGAAGATCAGTTTCTTGGACCCAAAATTAACTTTTGCCTGCCATGATTGAGCTTTGGTGAGCTGGTGAACATGAAACGAACTAAAAGGGCATATATGCTTCATGCCTTGTTTATGGGTATCAAGTGAGTTAGCTAAGGGTAAGTTGAGAGCGGTCAGATTGGAGGTTGCTAGCGTTACAAGAAGTGGTGGGGATGGACATTATTGGGAAGGCAACTGTAGTTTAATGAAGAAAGGGTGGAAAAGGAGAAGGAACACACAGCCGGACTGTACGGGGTGTGCCTCGAGACTCGAAGGCAGCGTGGGTGACCGGCTTGGCTTGCTGCGATTCGGTGGCTTCTTCTTCTAATCTTGGCTTCTTTACCCCACTCGTGTACAGGCATCCATGTGAGCTTGACGTGGAATTCCGGGTGTTGTGACCTGTGGGTGCTTGGAATCCTTCTTTTGTTAATGGGTTTAGAAGCATATATTATACCAAGTTTAATTCCTAGAGCAACTAATTGCCCACATATTGGACAATAATTGACATGACGGGTATTAATCGACAAGACTATCTATGCTGATGCTTGTCTAAGATCCGGGGATTAAGTTTAGATATTACATGCATGAATAGTGGTAGCTGAAGCTTCGTTGAGTAAACTTGATGCAATAATTAGATTGTTTAAATGATTTTAAATAGTTAAGGGAAGTTGAACGTGCAGCTGCTGTATGGCTTCTCCTTGGATTAATAGTATAGCTGCTAGATATTGAAGAAGAGCTTGTAGCTAGCTAGTCAACGAAAGGGTGGAGATGATCCTTCAAATTATTTGATGGGGAAAAAAGTTTTGATGGAACAGCTACATGATCCATAGATACAAAGAACTAGCTTGCAAGGACCGGAGATGCAGTACTAGTATCTTATATACACATTCATGTCTATTTGAGTCCAAATGTTATTAACTACAAGTGTGCGTGTGGGTAGCGAGTAAATTATAAACGAGAAACAGCCAACTGCTACTAATTTGTTTATATTTATGGATATGGAGATTTATGCAATGAAGATCATCGACGTTATTATTACTTGTGTTGTATACTACGTATATATATGAGTTAGAACTATTGGTTATTAGCTTGGCCATTCAATTTGTGTATATGTATAATAATTGCATGCTGAAACCCATTACTTCTTTTCCTCAAAACTTACCTCATGAAATCGTCGCTCTGTAAGAGATTTGGTTAACTCATTCATGAAATTTTAAGTTCATGAACTCATTCATGCTAAAACCCATTACTTCTTTTCCCCAAAACTTACCTCATGAACTCGTCGCTCTGTAAGAGATTTGGTTAACTCATTCATGAAATTTTAAGTTCAATCAACAGACGTTATATAAATTTGTATTAAATGAACTGCGAATTTATTTGGCTATCCAACGAAGTTGCTGCTCATGTACAAGAGAAAGGGATCGGTCACATCGCAATGTTTTATGGTCTGTGTCGACCACAATAAATTTATACGATCACGTTATTGTCCACTCAGATACTTAAGAAATAGCTCCAGAAAATGGTTGCATGCTTAGTTTCATTTATAAAACACACCTTCATCACTGTCCTAGTGTAAAGACAAATGTTTTAACACTTTCAAAGTACTTGAATCCGATTTAATATTCAACTTTATATAGTGCAGCCTAGGCAGGGTTCTATGCATATCATGCCATTTATAAAAACATAGCACTTTTGGAATAATTAATCTCTACTCAAAAAATTTAAATACGAAAAAAAAATTAACCAAATTAATGATCATGCCCTCGACAAATCCAAGTGAGTAGCTGTCCATGGCCCACATCTTGTTTCCCTGGCCCCACATGACGGGCAATTCAGATACTGGGTTGGCTCAGGAGAGAACCGGGATTCCTGAACCTAATCTCTTTTCTCATGCATGACAAATACTACAGCCTAAATTGACACCAAGTTGGAAAATAGCCTACTTTCCTTGTTTTCTGGCCATGGTCTTCCACTCATCTACACGACCTATTATGAAGCTAGTAAGAATCACACTGGTGTACAGGTTTCGCAATGTCCAATATATAAACTAATTTGTCAAAGTCGGTAATGGAATACTATAGTGTTATTTCAGAAGGCATTAGGACTTCAATAAATGGAAGGATAACTTATTCAGATTATATTATTTGAAGTCATTCCTCCCAAGATCTTACTCTAGCTAGGACATTATGTCATTAATTCTAAAATAATCAGTCTTACACACGACATGGGTCCCCATTTTCAACATAAAATTTATTTTAGTTTGCATACACCTAATTGATATATATAAATAAAAATAAACACCTCATTCCGGCTCACTCGAGAATCGAACCAGAAATAGTACAAGTGATTGAATTGTTCATTAATTTATTTAATTTGGCTACCCTAACCCGGATTTACTTTCAACACTTTAAGATGGTAATGCAAACGTTTAATGCATGAATGAAATGTTTAGGATTTAACGTTATTCTAAATGAATGATATGATATTCAATTCATATCTAAAACAGAACAACCCATTAAAAATTTAAAAAGTAATAACTTTTAAAATAAAACGGATAGAGTCTCTCTAAAAATGCATTTGGGACTATCATGTCAACAACAATAATATATATATGTAACGATAAAAACGTAAAGCATTGCCAAAACATTATATTTTTCACACAACATTTATATCATTATAGACCTTATCTTTCGACGTCGAGTCCTGAGCCCATTTGTTCATCCTATTCAGATCTACTTACAATAACCATCACACACAGATCATTTTATTATTTCATGCAAACATTTCCTGCAAATAAACATTCTAGCATTTATTCATCATAGTTCATAATAGTTCATCACATCATAATTTTATTCCATATTGGCAAGTACATATGTATAGGTTGCGTTGCTACTCCTATGTGGTTTCGACGGTGCTTAGTTATTAAAATTCTCACCTACATATATAATACAAAAAAGTCAGTAATGAGTGTTATTGGTTCAAAAATAACTAATAATCAAACTAACACATGAGAGATGACTCTTATGTTAAATAAATCAATCATGTATTCTTGTATATTAGAATCACTCATAAGGACACTAATCAGAAGTCGTAAGCTTTGACTTGAACAACGTCTCATTCTAATTTGTCTTATGCCTTGATATTTTTATATTATCCTACGCTCGAAAAATCCATGATACTAAAGCCCTCTACATCTTTTGTATAACTTTTGGCTCTCAGCTCTGAGGCTAAGTACTCTCAGGTAGACACCTTCAATACCCTTTGAATCCATATATTTATACATGCATTGTATTGCAATACATGTAATTCTCCACACTTCTTCAAATTTGAGAAACTCAAAATGTGAAATTATCAAGAATTGTCGAGAATAGAGATACCCACTTACCAATCTAAAGTCCTCTTTAATTGGCATGTGCACCCATTCATGGCACATGTGAGTCGATTTTTCCCTTGTCTCATGACCCGTGTGGAGTGGGATACAATAAATCCATCGCTCTACACGTCTGCTTGTCTATCAAACCAAATCACAAGAGAAGAGATTATCAAACCAAAAGCGAATCTTAAATGAACCTGGTAGAAGCTCCAATCGTAGTTATGCACCTAGGCGGCGAGCTCGTACTCCATACCTATAAATTAAATATAAAAGCTAACACCTACTATTTGAATGATGTATTCACACATCCTAAATAATACAATCATATCAATGAATTTACATCAATTCACATCGTGATTTTCAAATTTGCATTGTAGTTAATTAGTAACTCATACCTAATTTACCTAATTAGATCATTAACATTCATTCAATATAATTCAAATCATGCAATTTTCATGTTATTCACAATAAAAGCATTTCATCACGTCTATCAATTAAATCCTAATATGTTATTTTAATAATTATCAATTTTAAATAATTAAGTTAAAGTTAATTATACCTCGCGTCATCGCCAACAGATACGACAATTGACGTCGATTAGGATTTAGTCATGCGTCTCAAAAATCAAATTTGACACCTAGCTACATCCAAAGTTCAATAGAGTTTGACGGGAGGAGTTTGGCCGCTGATGCCCGGGGCATGGCTTGCCAATCGGGTCTTGGGCCGATCTTGGCAGTGGCGCATGGTGGAGGGGAAAAGTTATTTGGGTCGACGAAATGACGACAACGGAGTGGCGACGACTGAGCGGCACGGTCGATGGCGGAGTTGGCATCGGGAGTACAACTCTTTGCATCATGGAGGCCTAGAGATAGTCGGGAAGGCTGAGAACAGCTTAGCAAAGGTCTGGCATTGGTGGGCGGTGTCGATCAGTAGCGGCGCGACTGCCGGAGGCGATGTCGACAATGAGGTTGGCGTCGGTGAGAGAAGGAAACATCAAAGAGGGGGTTTTGAATAGTTCAATGGTAATTTCGTAAATAAAAGTTGATTCGGCTTCGACTCAAGTTAAAAATAATAGCTAACTTCTAATAAATTCTAAAAAAATCTAGAAAAATATAAGAAATACCATGAAATATAATACACTCAATAACATCAAAATGACATATTTTATAACTAATAACTAACCCAAACTGGTATCGAACGTGTCCTAATATGTTATTTAGCCTAAAATAATTCTATGATCAAATATATATTAAAAAATTTGACATATTGGCATACTTTTATCATACTCTGATAACTCATTTTTTTATCATTTTTTTTAATGTATCATCATATACTCGAATATACTTGACTTTTATTGTTTATAACACACAATCGGCCTTGGCTTAGCACACATAATGAAACTGACTCTATTCGAAGAGACAGCTGAATCGACTAGTTCATTAATGTAAAACCTTGACTCAAGTCACGAGTTTTATATATATATGCGTGCTGCTGTGCGCTGCACGAAAATGCAGCGCATCAGCAACGCAATGAATTTGGGCCGCTATTGAAACCCGGCGGCCCAGGGTGCAGAACTCGGACTCGCCCAACCGCACTGCGCGCGCGCGCGCGCGCGCGACCGCCCACACGACCGCCCGCGTCCGCTGCTCCGCCCGTTCGCGCCCTACGTGCGGCCACGGCCCAACCCGGCCTTCACCCAACCTCCCCGCCATGCCGCCTTCGTCCCTCTGACGCAGCCGCCGACCTTCTTCTTCTACATGGCCCCCACCACGCTGGGGTCCCCCCATATTGCTACGTGTGAAGTGGGCGACGAGCAAAATCGGGGCGTACTAACAAAGCGCGCTCGGTAAAGAGTTAGTGGGCAGTTGCGGTCACTGAACCGATGCCCCCGGCCTACAGCGTAGTGCGCGTGTGCGTGTGTATATATGTATATATATATATATATATATATATATATATATATAGACTATGTATAATGTCTTTCTCTTTGTACCTTTGTATGCCCTTTTGAATGAACAGCTTGTATGTTTCATGTCTCTACCGTACGTCATACGCAAGAAGAATTGTTATAAGCAGGTTAAAATAATTGAACTCCAAAACTAGCTAGGGGATGATCCATGCATGCATGCCTTGAGTTTGTTGATAAGAGATTCGAATTCAATGAACACGAATTGGACTCAAAATATGTACATACAAGTCAGATATTCCATCTACAAAACTTGAATGTCAAAAATCTGTTCCCCATTTTTTTGGGTAGCAAACTTTTGGACTTGGTAATTATATTAGAGAGTATATATGATGGCATGGAGATGGCACGTTCTTTTAGTTTCTTCAATATGGGCACGTTGAAAATTGCTAATTGGATTGTTGCATGGTTTATTCACGAAGAGACACCTACTATACAATCAAACAGTTGACTTGGACCCTAACAGGGACACCCATTAGAAGCCGAAAAGGCTAGCTATATATTTTATGTAAGTGGTGTGTAGCACATAAAAATGTGTACATGCGATTGCAAGGAAAGCAGAATTAGGCTAGCTACTGCTTAGTTTTCTTCCAAAGCTAAGGTGTGAACACCACTGAGTTTGTTGACACTGGAAGGGCCGGCACTTCAAGCTTTAAATCTTTCGATGGGAAGATATGGCAAATGTCTATGAACATTTTGAAGCCCGGTTGTCAAACATGGTGGCATCCAGGCTTTAACATCTAGTGAAGAAGTGAGATTTCAATCGCCAATTTGGTCGCATAAGGCTGTGGGTTTGGATACGATCTGCACCAGCTATTCCTGCATGTTTGTAGTGAATGCGAGGATTGTGCCCCAGAGAGTAAACCATAGTTGCCGCCGCTATATTATTTAGTACTAAATTGTTATTATATGCTTGAATTGTATGCTAAATTTTGTCAAAAGTATGGTATCTTTTATTCCATTGAGCCGTTTAATTTATTCTCATCTGCATTGCGAAGAAAAACTTAAGTTCATGGGCAAATGTCATGACACGAAATAATAACGGCCCAACGCAAACCGATTAAGGACACCCATTAGAAGAGCAAATTTTGGCCCAATTAGAAATAAGTTCTCTTATTTATATTGTGGGCTTCAACTTTTCAAGGGAAAAAAAATAGTTGTGCGTTTAAGATTAAGCTCGAAGGCTGCTGGAATAGCTGAATCATATTGAAGCAAAATTATCTAGATTTTAAAGCCAATTTCTAAATTTTTTATATTAATAAATACTTGTCTTTTATCACCTTCCGGCTGCCTTGTTAATGATAAGGACTTGTAGCAAATATTAACTAATCTTTAATAAAATAAAAAATGTTTATCATACTTGAGCTAGTCTTATGCTTTTGCGTTGATAAAAAATGTTGCCGTTTAAAAGTATATTATTTGTAGTTTTGCTTGTGTGAATTGTGTGAATATTTCACTAATAGCTGTTTGATTAGTTTTCTTCTTTCCTTGCCCCGTGATAACCATATATACATGAATGCAATGGTTTGCTGATTTATCGACAATTGTTAAGTATTTTTAATCAATTAAAAAAATGACAAATTTAACCACACCATTTTATCTACAAATAGTAGTAGTAGAAACCTCTGTGCGCTAATATTTTATGGATTTATTATTTTATTTATTTTTGAAGTAAAAATTTAATTAAATTGATCAATATAAATAAAAATTAATATTATTACTATATTTAATTTAAATTTTATTTTATCATATCCTTTTAATAATTGGTTTAACATAAATATATGGTCTAACTGACACTAAATTTATGATTTTAATAAGAATCTTATGATGATAAGTATTTATTTAATTTTATATTTAAATTTACCAACAGTTAATTATTTAGTGTCGGTCAAAATAGTTAAAACTTGATAATGGCAAACAGTTGAAAAAGCAGTAAACGTTGTGGTATCAATTAATGGTCGACAAATTAATAAATGGTAATAGTAAATATCTTTAACTATATTGTGACACTACCACTTGTAACCCTATATGAATGGTACTTAAGTTGTCATAATATTGAGTTTTTTCTCTTTTTCCTTGGTAAATGTTGCACTTAATTTGAACTCACTATTGCTATAAATTATAATTTCTTGTTTTGAACTCACTATTGCTATAAATTATAATTTCTTGCTTTTATTAATGAAAAGATCTAAAACAATGAAAAAGAAAAAAACTGCTATTGTATCTATGTAAAAACTTGCCATTTTGAGTCAAAATCAATCACTTGGTGACCATGGAGTGCAACTTATGAGTTAGAGCTACAATGTAAACGCTTTTTAAGTGTATCTAGTAATCTCATTTGTATACATGAATCTATGTCATAAATTTTTATTAATAAATTAGTGAGATTAATTTTTTAAGTGTCAAACGTATCTACACAATTTCATACAATTCACTGTCCAACTAAAAAATTACTAAATTACACACCTCCCATTACAACTTAGATTTTATTGTCAGTCTACTTTAACAATCCATTTCTTACTATAAAAACAGAGACAAAAGAATGCACGACATTCACTCTGAGGCCTCGAGGATTGAGATTGAATTTCAGGGCAATTATAGATCAGGGGTCGTTATAATTTTGCTCACGGGTAGTTATAATTTTAGGACAATTACAGATCACGTAGTTACAATTATGAATGATCTTTTACTATCAGTATTCTGTTCTTATCTAAATGTTTCTTCCCCATCTCTAAAAACCTTAATTTTTTTGTTTGTGATTGATTCCCCTACCATTTATGTTGTCAGGCAATGCCACTGTGCTTCTACCTATGCCTGGTGGTGCTGCACCGAGACTTTCTCGACACCCGAAGTTCGATTTTTTTTATTTTGAATTAAAGGTTTCGATATTTTTTAGTTTTGAATTGAAGGTGGGCTTTGTTATTACGTACGAGAATCATTCATTTTATTAGAAAGGTTGATGATAAGTTCGTGTATCGACCTCTAGACTTCCTGCCCTCTTCAGATTAGATGTCTAAATCTTTTGTTTGTATTTTTTAATGTATTCTTGTTTTTGCTGAATTAATTTCTTTTAATGCTGTTCGTTGAGATTTCAGGAAGTGTATTAAGGTTTGCCTTTATGGCATATGTGCGTGGAAGAACGCACAAAATTGAGAGAAAGCTGTTTAGAAGTAATCTAATTTGGGTTTGTGCATATGTTTAATTATATATAAAACTGATTAGTTTCTACTTTCCAATATTGCCTCTCTTTTTTTGGTATTTATGACCTCTATCAAAAGACTGTAATTATCTTTGTGTTCTTTGTTTTCAATCAAAATTTTAAGGTTTAATGTTTACTATGACGTACATTTCATCGCTGGAAAGTAACTTTTCAACTCCTAATTATTCTTCTCTATACTCCACCGTTATTATATCATCATATATTTAAAAATGAAAGCTAATGACGTTATCTGTATCTATACTATTCTATATATATATATATAAAATAAGAGAACGATGTTTAACAAGTCACAATTTAATGAGAGATCAGCAAATGTCTCATTTTGATTAGATAATTAAATATATAAGAGAATAAGATAAATCTAATTCAGAAGATTAGTATATTTGATCAAATCTCAAATATATAGATATTTTGTAATCTCTATAAAAATAAAATCTAATCTTTTAAATATTTTTCCACATCCTATTAATTAATATTGTTATTGTTGAAATTATTTAATTAAATAAATTACAAATATGATGAAGATGGAAAATTTAATCTTTTAGACTTTTACAACATCTTATTATTATTATTGAAAATTTTAATTAATTAAATTATAAATGTAATAAAAATATGATAAAATAGTTGATAAATTATTCTTATTTTCATAATTATTTAATTAAATAAATTACAAACTTGATGAAGATGGAAAAATTAATATTTTGTGATAAAGATGAAAAAAAGAGTTGATAAATACATATTTAAATCTTTTAGAAACTTTTCCAAATCCTATTAATTAATATTGTTATTTTCAGAATTATTTAATTAAATAAATTGCAAACTTGATAGAAATGGAAAAATTAATCAATTAGACTTTTACAATATCTTATTAATATTACTATTTTCGGAATTTTTAATTAATTAAATTAGTAATGTGATAAAGATGAAAAAAGGTCGATAAACTAGTGTCATTTTTAAAATTATTTATTTTAATAAATTACAAACATGATAAAGATAGAAAAAATTAATCTTTTAGTTTTTTACAAAATATTATTAATATTAATATTTTCTTAATTTTCAATTAATTAAATTGGAAATGTGATGAAGATGAAAAAAGGTTGATAAACTATTTTTATTTTCATAATTATTTAATTAAATTAAATATGAACATGATAAATATGGAAAAATTAATATTTTAGATTTTTACTATATCTAATTATTATTATTATCGTAAATTTAAATTAATTAAATTAGAAATATGATAGAGATGAAAAAGGCTTGATAATTATTGTTATTTTGGGAATTATTTAATTAATTAAATTACAAGCATAATAAAGATGAAATTAATCTTTTAAATTTTACAAAATCTCATTAAAATTAATATTTTCGGAATTTTTAATTAATTAAATTAGAAATGTGATAAAGATGAAAAAAGAGTTGTTAAACATATATTTAGTATTATCATTTTCGTATTTAATTTTTAAATTAATTAATTTTGAAATATTATAAATTTATTTAAGATGATCTTATCTTTTACTCAAATGTGTGAATTTTTGTTATTAGAATATAATAATTTAAAAAGTACAATCAATAAAAAGGCAAAATGCCCAATGCAAAAATAGTTTAATAAAAAGTTAAGTAGGTAGACCAGAGAAAATAATATTTATTTAAAAATATAATCAACATATAAAGAAAAAATTATGCAATGCCGCACAAAATCAACTCGATTGTATCTATAAGCACCCTTTTTTATTTAGAGTTCTCTCTAATTTTATTACTTTTTTTTAAAAAAACTGCTTTTACTTATTTGTTACGTTCACAGTTACTTTAACACTAGAATTCTATTACCTTATTTGGCTATATGCTTTTTATTATAAATTTATAATTGGAACATGATTGCCACATTCTAATTTTTTTAACCAATATTGTATATCTAAGTTTTGTTATGTTTAAGGACTTTTAACTATTTCGACATGTTCAATTTTATTATTAATTTTGTATTTACTGCTTTAAATTAAAATAGTATTAGCTATTTTTTTTCTAATCAGAAGACTGTTATTACCGTTAGTTTTATCTTATTTTATTTTATAAACACATGGTTTAGTACAAGTTTTAATATGTCTAATGACTTTTTAAATCGAAATGTTCAATGTCGCATTTAGAATGTTTTATGATTTATTATGTATTAACAGAAAGACTTTACATTATATTAGTTAATTAAGTACAGTACTACCATAATTATATATATATATATATATATATATGATTATTTTTTTTAAATGTTTATTGTCAACAATGTTGTAAAATCATTAAAGTAGAAGATAACATATGAATATATCAACATCTATTATAATTAATCAGTAATTTTTATAAAATTTTTATAATTATAAAATAATATTTTTATTTATAGCTCTAAATAAATTAAACTTTTACATGTACAATTTATGTTATTTATATAAAAAATTATAGTCATTATTAAAAGCATATCCCGCGCAGTTGGTATGAATTAAATTCACAGTTTTAATAACCCGCCCAAACGTTGGCAACATGGAGTAGGATTACGTTGATTGTCGTGAGGATAATTATAGCCCATACATAGCCCATGGGCTTTTGTTCCCTTAGTAGGCTAAGTTGGCGTATGACAAGCCCACTCCCTGCCTCACCGGAGCAGCAGCCGATCTTGTCGCCGGCGGGGGGTTGCACCGGCCGACGGCCGCAACCCTAGCTCGGAGCCCGGATTCCATGGCGGAGAATAGTCAAGAGCCGTTCATGGGGACGAAGGCTTCTCTTTTGCGCCAAAACTGCAACGGCTGCTTTCTCGTAGTCGCTTTCAATGGCTGGTTTTGGAGAAGCACACGGTCAGTAAATCCAAGAATTTTTGCGACTTTTTTTTTTAAGTTATCTTATTGATCTGTTTATTGTTGATATTGTTGTTGTGATTAGCTAATGCGAATGTGTATGGGGTGATAATTTAGAATTTATTTGGAATACATTATTATTTGGTGATATTTAGATTACAGACCACAATGTATATGCTTGTTTTGATTGTAGAATTTTGAGATTGACGCTTGATATTGTTCCAAATTGCTTTCAAAATCGGATGGCAATTTTGTTTTGATTGTGGCTTGTGATATTGTTTGTATGAACTCGTTGCAACTGGGAGAAAAAGTGATCTGTGAAAGGATAATCAGCAACCATTGGCTGCCAGACTATTAGGATTTGGGATGTGAAAGGGTGATACTCATAGTTCAACAATCACTACAAGATCATATTAAACATGCCTTCAGAACACAAGTTGGATTTTTGCACACATCTTCGTGGTTGGTGGTAATCTATGTCTATTGTTTCAATGCAAGAGAACTTTTGTTATGGAAATAAACACTGAAAGATAACAGAAAAAAAGAAAAAAAAAAAAGACTACAAACTTTTCTTAATCAAGTATGAGTCGATCCGCTTGTCCCAGCTGCCGCAGTTCGACCATCATTCTCCTCTGTTTTAACCTCGTTCGAGGATCTATTACCAGTGTCAACACTTCGAACATCCTCTATCATCTTCACCAACTCGGCACTCTTTGGTCTCTGATCTGGTATCCTCAACACGCATGCCAAAGCTATCTGAAGCATCTCCACCAATTCGACCTCTATGTTCGGGTACCTCATCAGCTCAAGATCAAACACCTCGCCTGTCCACTCTTCTTTCACCACAGATTGCACCCATCGCACCAAGTGCACTATTTCATCACCGGCAGTGGCCTGCACAGGGGACTTTCCTGTGAGGAGCTCTAGCAAGACTACTCCGACACTGTAGATATCAGCAGCCTGCGACGCCTTCCGGGTGTCCACCACCTCCGGAGCTCGGTATCCAGTGAGCCGAGCAAATGGGGCAGGGATGCTCACAAAGGGTGACAGCCCAAGGTCCGAAATGCAACCGTAGAGCTCGGCGTTCAGGAAGATGTTGGAGGATTTTATATTGCCATGAACAAGTTTTCCCGAGTTCTCTGCGTGAATACGAGCAACTCCTCTAGCCATTCCAATGGCAATTTTGAGTCTGGTATCCCAGTCGAGGGGAATCCTGTCCTCGCCTCTCTTGCCTGAATGGTACGAAAGATCAAGTAAATGCAAAAACAGTCGAGAAAGTAAGATCGTAAAGTTGATAATCAAACAGTCAGATTAAGTCTGAAACCTACTTTGGATGAAATAATAACACACAAACGAACTGTAGGATGCTGTCTTAATCAAACTAAATTCTCCCAGACGACACTGGTTTTGTATTCCCCTGGACGACTAACCTGTGGCTAAGTTATGTAAACTGATCTTACTCAAGAATGGACACAGGTGACACCTAAAAAACAAATCCTTCCCCGGAAGGGAAACCATAACGAAGCAATAACAAACGTAATTTGAACACAAGAAGGTACATTGATTGATTTACAGAAAGCATATAACTGCACACTAGCTGCTAACAAGCAAATGAACTAGTAACAAAAGCATGAATTCTAGAAAATAACAACACTGGCCCTCCCAAGATCAAACAGAACAAAATGCTCAAACACAAAAACCAACCAAACAAGAATTCAACCAAACCATTAGACGACACAAATTAAACACATTACCATGCAAGAGAGTATAAACGCTGCCTCTACTGTAGTAGTCATAGATCATGAGCTTCTCATCCTTGGAGTAGTAATACCCTCTCAGCTCCACAACATTCTCATGTCGGATCTTGGCGACGACGTCCATCTGCTGCTCAAACTCCTTCCTCCCTGCACTCACCTCCTTCAACCTCTTCACCGCCACCGGCGTCCCATCCTCCAATATCGCCTTGTATGCCGTCCCGAACGTCCCCTTGCCCAGCACCTCCGCCGACGACCTCAACAAGTCCTCCAGATCGAACGCGTACCGGCACCCCTCGAAGAAGACGATCCTGTTCCCGTCGTCTCTCTTGCCGACCACCTTCTCCGGTGACTCGCTGCCCATTTTTCCGGCGACGCCGCCGGTGAACCTGGCTCTCTTTTTGGAGTAGAAGACGATGAGGACGGACAGCATGATGAACACCAGGGCGCAGCTGCCTATCAGAATGCCTATCATTGCCGACTCTCCGAGCTTGGTCTTTTTGGCTATGGGTTTTGTAGCAGGGGAGGGAAAGGGGGCATGAATGGGGGAGGGAGAGGGGTGGTGTGATGACAGATAGGTTGTTGTTGCCGGAAAAGGACGATCTTGGGTACTTTTGGAGTGATCTGGGTAGCACGCCGGTGAGCTGGTTGTCGGCCAGATCGAGCTGTTGGAGGTTGGGAAGGTTGAATTCGGGGACTTGGCCGGAGAAGGAGTTGTGGGAGAGGTTCAACGATACTAGTTGTGTGAGGTTGAGAGGGAAGTGGGGAGGCTGCCATTGAAGCGGTTGGAGGAGAGATCGAGGACGGTGAGGTTGGTGAAGAGGGAGAGGTTGGAGGGGAGGTGGCCGGCGAAGTTGTTGGATTGGAGGTGGAGCTTGGCGAGGGTGAGGATGCGGGTGAGCTCGCCGGGGAAGGAGCCGGTGAGGTTGTTCTGGCGCAAGCTAAGCGTCTGTAGCGCCGAGAGGCGGCCGAGGGTGTTGGGGGGTACGGCCCCGTTGAGGCCGATGCCGGGGAGGCGGACGCCGACGACGCGGCGGCGGTCCTTGCTGCAGGTGACGCCGACCCAGTCAGAGCAGGCGCTGGTGTTGCCGGACCAGTTGAGCTGCCGGCCGTGGTGGAGTCGCCGGACGAAGTCGAGCAGTGCGCTTTTGTCTCCCACTGGTTCGGATGAGCACCCGAGGAAGAGGAAGGGGAGGAGAACGAAAATGGCAGAGAAAGCAGCGGACATGTTGAGAATCCGGCAATGGAGTGTCTGGAGTGGGGAATGATGAGATTGAGATCTCGAAAATATGTACAGACCAGCTCAAAGATCTTACTTTTTGTTTGGGGGAGGTGAGGAAGATTTTGATTTAAAGTTAGAAGAGTGGGTCTTGAGACAGAGAAAAGAAGACGCTATGTTTCCCTCCAAAACCTGGTTTCAGAGGAGGAAAGCTGCTTTTGCTTTTTCTGAGCTTCTTTCGCTATTGCTTACCACAAGAAGAGCCAGTTCATGTGGCCAGAGATGTTCAGACTCGAGGAAGGCTCAACCAAGGAGGCATTCTACACAAGTGCAGGAGCCTTGCCTAGCAGAAAACTGAGAGTCAAGCACAATGACTTGTCAGAAGATGAGGGCTGTGTGCCAGACCAAATTCCGATCACTTTTATAGTTTACAACTTGCAAGCCATTGCTGATCAGATGATAAGAGGATAAACCGGTTTATTAGAACATGCAGATATCAACAAAAACGTTGGATAGGTGGGGGAAATGGGAGGAAAAAAGGAAATCTTTGAAGGAAGGACTGGGAACAATGATTTTAGGAATGGACAAGAGCTCGCTTGCAAGAGCAGGCATCTATGGTTGTGCAAAGAACAATCATAATTTGCTGGGGAAAAGCTTGGGACACAAAGAACGGCCACGAAGAAAAGGCAGAAACCATTAAAAAGTGAGGATGATTATGGTTTATTGCCAATGGGAAGCTGCGTGGGGAGTATAGTTTTCACCACCAGCAATACTCCATTGGAGAGAGCTTGACGGGAAATGGGATGATGTTTCTAGGAATGCTTATATTGCCACCTGAATTTGAAGGCCAATTATAACTTTGAACTTTGAAGAGTAGGCAATTTGTTGAAACTTGTTCCTGTCGCAGATCAAGATTAGTGGACAAATGTTTAGCCACGCCCATATTATTGTTTAATCTCACGACTGATAACAGACATGAACAGTAGCACTAAAAATAGTGGATGATTTAATTACAATAAGTGGATGATCTTAAGCGAATGAAAGTCATAGCCTGATTCATACGACAAAAAGTAAATGAACACTGACCCAGATGACTAAACCAACATGACCAAGATGCTACCAAACAGCCAATTTCAACAAATGCAACTCCTAGCCACTCAAATAGTCTTATTGTGTTAGACAAAATGTATATCATCATGAATGTGTGAGACAGCTAAAAAGAGGTAATTGTGTAAATGAAGTATGAACCAAATGAGGACCTGGTTGGAGTAGCAGACCGGTAGCGTGGTGTGCCATGAATAATTCATGGTTGAAGGACAAGTTCGTACAGTTGGTATCTTGGCATCCACCTGGTTGTCTTCACTATTTGGTAGAGAATAAGGCACTCTCACTATTCTCACTAGGCCTGGGGTGGAATGGATGAGAAGTAACATGGATATTAGCATTGCACTAGTCCCGGTTATGTCTGTTCAAGTTTGGACAAAGCAAGGGATAGCAAGTGGCCTTCTACGGCAATGTGCAATTTTGAACCTTTCTGTAAGGGAATAGAGTTTGTATTTTGTAAACGCCAATTTGATGAAAAGGATAAGCGAGTAGGTATGACAATCTGTCATATCATATACTTCCAAAATTGAGGTGATTACTGATTAATAGGGGTCTTCTTCCATCTGAGAACAAAAACAAGGGGAGCTCACTGTGCAACTCATTGCCCTTCGCATTACGTTGTCGAATGTGAGGATACTATCAGTTGCTGTGAAGCAGGACGTCCTTGCTTATCTTCTAGATGCTATAATATTGAAGAAAGTATTGTCATTTGTAATAAAATCATTAATTTGATCTCCACATCAACAATTAAACAGCATCAAAATGGTTTTTTAGGTCCTGAATTCCACCCCACATAATTCCCTGCAGTCCACGACCTTCGTCCGATTCCCAAAATGATTAGGGTTTTGCGAGAGTTTGGGAATTCAAACCCACTTGGTGGTAAGTGTCGGTGGGTACGAGAGTACATGTTAGTTTAGGATTGTCTTAAAAAGAGTGCATGTTAGTTTGGGATTGTCTTAAAAAGACTGTTAGCCTTTTTAGTTACAATTTTGTGTTCTTCAAAGTCGTTACTAACAATTAGTAGTCGTTTTTTAAGATCCTATTAGTTTGACTTGTCCAATTCAATGTCACTGACCCACTCGCTGTGGCCCTGATAGCAAATTGCCCTTGAAATTATAGGTTACAGTGCTGATTCTAAGGAAGTACAATCGGTAGTATGTTTACACTGTCTCGTTATACACAGGGCTGCGAGTGGTCGACTAATTTGCCATTTTATCGGCTGTTTTAAAAATTAAGTGAATTAAAATAATTAAGTATTTTTTACCCTTAAAAAACAGTTAAAAAATATGGTAAATTAATTACATTGCTTTTATTTTAAAATGGTAGTGGTAGAAGCTTTTTTCACTATTGTTTTACCGATTTACCATTTTATTTATTTATAACATAAAAAATATAAATATATTAATATATACATGTAAAACCCACGATTCGAGTCAGGGTTTTATATTCAGAACCGGTCTGTTCGACCGTTATTTTTGAGTCGAGTCAGTTTCAGAACACGTGCACTGAGCCGACGCCAGTCGCGTGTATGAGCTATGAGGGTCATGCGTACCCAAGTATACGATGATGACGTCACGAACACAAGCAGAAAAGAATGAGTTATCAGAGTATATGAAGGCATGCAATTTATTTTTTTATTATTATATATATAATGGATCGTAGAATTAGTGTTAGGCCGTTTATCGCGTTAGGACGCATTACGGGCAGTTTGGGTGGGTTGATAGTCTTAGAGCATATCATTATGATGTTTTAGTGTTTGTTTGATTTTATGGGATTTTTCCCGATTTTTATGGATTTTTTTTAGGATTTACTTCGAGTTAGTTATGATAGTTGACTCGAGCCGGAGACTAGTCAAGTATTATTTACGAGTTTGCCACCCAACTAAGTTTTCACCCCGACCTTTTCTCCCCCACGCCCAAACCCTAACCGCTGCGCCACCCCTGTTCGCGCGCCACGGCCGCCACGGCCGATGCCGCCTGGCCGCCGATCGACGCCGCCCAGCCTCGGCCACGGCGTCGCCCTGCTGCCCCGACCAGGCCCGGCCACGAGCTGGCCGCCGCGACGCGAGGAAGCCGCGCGCTTTGCGTCATGCTTCCGTCGCCAATCGCGCCGCCGGGCACCGTCGCCGCCGCGATCCAGCAGTCGCCTCGGCACCCTCGACCCCTCAGCCGCCTTTCCCGACCGGAGCGGAGGCCATTGCCGGCCTGGCCGGCCGGATCTAGCGACCCATCGCCGCCGCTCCATCTTAGCCTTTTTCCGGCGAGCCGCCGCCTCCAGTGGCCACGCCGATGTCATAGATGCGTCGGGCTCACCGAGCCGGTTCCAATGGTACCCAACACGACCACTATCCGGCCAGGAATCACCTCCGGCAACTCTCGCCGGAAAACCGCTGGAAGCTGCCGGAAAACCACCGGAACCCGCCGGAAAATCGAAATTTCTGGAATTCGCTGGAATTCACCGGATCTTCCGCGGAGCTCACCCAGTTGGACTTGATCGAACTTCGGATGCCGGTGAGCGCCGAATTCGAGGTTTGAGACGCGCAACGAAACCCTAGTCGTCGTCGATGGCCGATGACGCGAGGTATAATTAGCTCCAATTTGATTATTAAAATTGATTATTGTTAGCACAGCATGCTAGGACTAATTATTGATGTGATTAACGCTTAATTACGAATGAAGTGATAAGAGACATGACTTGATGAATAGTGCTTGAATGTAAGTGATCTAATGAAGTAGATCAGGTCAGAGCATGATAAGTGACCACGACATAAGTTACAGACACGTAATAAAATTAGTATGAATAGGATGAGCTAGGATTAATTATTTTTATGATTTTCTGATTGTTATGTTGATGGATGCTTGCATTGTGATTGTGATGTTATTGAGTTTGATGCATCATTTAGTTAGCGGGCGTTAGTATTTAGTTTTGATGTGTAGGTACGGAGTAGGAGCTCGCCGCCTAGGCGCGATGACACGCTTGGAGCTTCTACCAGGTCCGTTTAGGACTCGTCTGTTTTACTCTTTTCTATTGTATGTTTGTTTTAATGCCTACAGGACGAGTTAAGTGGCGCTTTATCGGATCCCACTTAACTCGGGCCATTTAACCGAATAGTTTTCCGGATTAATAACCCCTCGAGGATGAGATCCCTCGAGGATGATTTCAAAAACAAGATCCACCACAAGTTGCCTTCGGGCCTATTATATAACTCCCTACCCAAGCTTATATATATATATATATAGTTTTCGCGTTTTTGTGAGACGAGAGATGGAGAAATCGACTGCACGTACCATGCAGAGGATGCCGTGACAGTCAAAGCGGGCTCTGGATTAGTGCCAGCGGACTGTTCTATTCCCGAGGGATCCTGACAACTCCGCGTTTGAGTTCCTCACACCCGGAGAACGTGGAGGTATACGGGTACTGTTAAGTACAACGCATGTCCGGACTTGTGGTTCAAAGGGTACTAAAGGCGACTGCCTGAGAGTACTCGGCCTTCGTGCTCAAGGCCAGGAGAAATATGGAGGTAAGGAGAGGGCTTAGGATAAAGTTTTACGTGAAGTACTGAAAAAGAAGTGTCGAGAGCGGCACAGTACCACAGCAGATCAGTAAGTTTGGGATGCTACCGGGTCTGCAGCCCAATGGCTCCTCAGTAGTGCCCTTCAGAGTGTTCACGTGGAGTATATGATGTTTTCTTTCATATGAGAGTTTGCTCTCATAGCCAGCTTGTTATAGTTATTTTATTTTCCGGACCAGTAACACTTGTTACTGACGTGTTTTTATACTATATGTAGGTAATAATCACGAGTTGGAGAAGCCGGCTTGGACGGAAGAGCAATGAGGTCTTGTGCACACACACACATGTTAGATTTCTGAATGTTTAATATTGTATTATTATGTTATTATATTGTGAATGACATGATTAAATGTTTGAGCATGATGATATGATGTGAGTGAAATGCTAAGACACGATAACAGAATGCAAAATATGATCAGAGTTGAGCAGCGGAAGCGTAGTGGGTTGAGACCCAAGCTTCAGAATGAATACGTTATAAATGAGATTCTGTGTGATTGTTAATGCATGCCGATATATTTGTATATATATTATTTTGACAGGGTGGGCCCATAATTGCACTTTTAGGGGAGACTCTGTCAGTTTTACTTCAGAATTTTCATCGATTTTGCTCGTAATTGTGATGGTGTGAAATTTAATTTGCATGTCATTCATGTAGTACCATGTTAGGATTTTGTGCATTCATTCATTCATGACGGATCGTATCTTCATCTTAAGACGCCGAGATTAGATCCGCATGAGTTAGGTTCGGGTTAGCCGACCTAACCGGGGCCTGTAACATGCCGGTTCGGTTCACGAGCGTGAACCGGATTTGGGGTGTTACAATGCATATATATATATATATATATATATATATATATATATATATATAATAATATTATTATGTTTAATTAAAATTTTATATTACTATATTATTTTAAAGTTAATTTAACGTAAAAATATTGTCTAAATAACACTAAATACATAATTTTGGGGAAAAATAATTTGTATTATCAAATATTTGTATAATTAAAATCAAAATTTATCGATTGTTAACCGTTTATCGCCAGCCAAAGTGGTTAGCCAAAGTGGTAAAAAATTAATAGCACCAAATAGTCATAAAAATAGTAAATTATTCAATAATGATTAATGGTCAATAAATTGATAAATATGAACGGTAAATAACTTCCATCACACCCTAACCGAGCTACTTGCACCTCTATTTCGACAAACTCATAAATCCAATATTAGACATGGCTTGAGGGGAAAAGATTTCTCTCTCCCCATCCCAAGCCAAGGACAACCTTCTTCTGGACACTAATTACATTTGGCTTAAATTCAATAAATGATATTTTCTTTAGCTTTTTTACTAGAAAAGGGTTGCAGGTTTTTGGTTTTATCCGGCGATGGAAAAAATTGGATAAAATCAGACTTAATCATTTAAAAGAGAAAATTTTATTATAATGATTAAATAACCTTTTTATTAGCTTTGGTTAACCTAACTAGTTTAATTAAATTTAATTGATCAAACTTATTATTTTTTAAATTATGCAGGGACAATGATCATCCTAGATGGTCAAACCGAGCTGACGACGAGAAAGGAGCAGTCAACCCTGGCTGTGGTGGCAATGCCTTGGTCATAGGCAATGCTTACTACTTAGACTAGCCGTCGGATCTGACCTTGTCCACGCTCATCAGCTGCACTCGTCAAGCCACTGTTGGCCTCGGAGTCGCCGGATCCGGCCACTTCGACTCGGGGCACAATTGATTATGTTTTGGGTATATTTTAATTTGCTTTTTTTAAAAAATTAATAGGATTTATTAAATTAACTCTAAGGGAAAGTATTTAAGACAATTTAAATTTTCTTTTTCTTTTAGTAATTATACCTATTTTTCTCAATAATATTGAAAATTATCTTTTTTTAATAAAGAATTTTAAATTAAATGGTGGATTGGTGCTCTATTTAATTAAACGGTGGTGTATACTTTATTCACATTCAACGATATATTTTTTTAATTACTTAATCATCCCCGCATCATTTGATTTAGTTTGAGCGGAAAATCCTTTTGAGTTGATTGGTATTTATACTCAGGTTCGGATATCATTAATATTTTTTTTGAAAGATATCATCTTAAAAGGGCTTTGGTTGATTGTTGGTTTGGGTGACTACCCCTTTCCACTAAGTTCGGGTAGGATAGGAATTTTCGGTTCTGTCCAATTTTTTATAATTTTTTAAAGCTTCTTTAAAGACAAAAGTTATTAATTTGAAATTGTAGTCTAAACCAACTACGAATGAAATCCCCCACCCAAGAGTTAAGAGTAAATAAATACTATTAAATCATAAATAAACTACTATCACATCGTGATAGAGAGTATTATTCTATCATTAAATTGTAAATTCATCTTTTAAAAAGCTTATATTTTTTGCATCTTATGGTTAATTTAGTTGTCCTAAAATTACATGAAAAGAACCGTGACACCCACAATTTTGGTTCACTTAAGAACCAGTCGAAAATATCGAAATCGAAGAATGAGGCATGTTTAAAATAGTTAATCTATAGAACTCAATTAATAATATAGATAAATATATCAAATGGAAGATATCATTAAATATGTGTAAAATATATCAAATATAAATAAAAGTGTAAAAGAAAATAATTGCATTGAACTCAAAAGTGTGTGGCATTTATCTGTCCTTTCACCAAAGCCGACTCAGAATCACAAAACTTACAGATATAATATGAAAAAAATAATGAGTATTAATAGTCCAGAAATACTTAATAGTTAAACGGACACGGAAGAGCTGACCTTCCTGTTAAGTGAAAATATTCATATACTTCTTCATATAATTTCTCATAAGGGCGTTGATTAGGAGTTGTCAACCTCACACAGCAACATCCCCTTTCTATCTAATCTCATGCTTCATCAACTTTAAAAATTATCATTTGCGCAAGAGCATTACTCTCTTTTCATCAGCTCTCTATATCTTTCATATCACACCTGACCCTAAGTACAAAGGTCGATTACTCTCAAACGTGCACCATCAGTACCCTTTGAAACCAAGTATAGACATGCACTACATTGCATTACCCGTAAACTTTCACACTTCTTCAAGTTTGAGGAACTTAAAGGTGGAGGTGTTAAACTCCATTGAATGAAACAAACACTCACCAATCCACGGCTCGCTTTAACTAACACATGCCCTATTTCAAGATGCAGTAGTCGGTTTTCCCCTATCTCATATATCACAAGAAAACTCAAGAAAATCATATATAGGCATGTGAAGGGATTTATATAATAAGCAGGAAAGTTGTTTGTGGTGGATCTTATTTTCGAAATCCGACTTGAGGGGTCTCATCCACAAGATTTAATAATCATAAAAGTACAAATCGCCTAAATAACATGTGTTAAGTGGGGTCCAAAAAATAACCACTTAACATGTCCTTCAATCTGTAAATCAAATCAACAATAGAGTATAACAATAAAAAGTGAGAAGAATCCTAACATACATGATGGATCCAAGGTCTAAGCGTGATGTCTCCTCTATGGCAGCTCACGCTCCAAAGCCTACATCGAAGCCCATTGCTAAATAAAATATTAACTCTATATAATGGATACTCGTGGTATGTATTCATATCATCAATACATCTAAATAAAGCAAACTGCTGAATAAGCCTACAACTAAATATACAACACACAAATCGAGGCATGATAGAGAAGAAATAACTAAAACAAATAATAACTAAATAAATATATACACTCATGAATAAATAGATAAATAATAAATACATTAAAATAATTAATACTCTAATTATAAAATAATAATAACATATACTATATAAACAACACATCTAAACACGAGTAAATATCACATATACTTGTGTAACATATAAATAAATAAATAAATACATAATCATTTAATAAATAAATAAATAAATATTAGTTAATTTTAAATAATCATGAATACTAATAATATTATTGTAACATCCTAAATTTTCGGTCTAGTGGCATACCGAAATGCGATGTTAAAAATTCATTAGTTAATAGTTTTACTACTATTGTACCAACTTCACGAAAAATATTTTAAAAGCATACAACGGAACCACTCAATGGTCAGCATAAATCAATCATACATACATACTGTGCACAATGGTACCACGTGCAGTCCGGACAAGTCAACAGAGCATACAACATGTCATAAACATATACGCGTACCGAAATCTAGTCGACGGTAACATGCCCATATAAGAAGATTATACAAAAAAACACATATTAACATATACATAACTTAACTAGTAGGATCATACAGAATACCACACATACACATACCTATACGTGTTGTGCATGGGCTAACAAGGTAACCCATGATCACTTAATCAAACTAAAAATTTATTAACTTAATATAAGAAAATATACCCATCAAAATATGGTTGACGTACAAGTATGTCGGCGTACAACCAACTTCAATGAGAAATTTCGACAAACTTATGAATCAACGACCATATTGAAAAACTCAACCAAAGTAATTGTTTCACACAAGTTTCTTTCCCTCCTCTTAGTTGAGAAGGATATGCTTATTTAGGCTTGAAAACGAAAATGAAAGGTCATAAGTCATAAATACAAATATACTCGAAATACAAAAAGATAATACATAAAACTGATTGAAAATAATCCATAAATATTATTAAATTAAATTAATTTAATAATATTTAAGATTTGTTTCGAGATAAAATAACCGAGTTATTTTTGAGCTTTTATAATTATAGTCATCATAGTTATCCAATTCAAAATACACAATTAAATATAAATAAATAATAACATACATGCAACAAACAAATAGATACGTAAATAAATAAATAAATACAATTTAATAAACATAAATAAGATTAATATTAGTAAGTAAATATATCAATAATAATAATAAATCATCAAATAAGCATTCATCATATACGATAAACATCTAAATAAAAAGAATAAACAATAATAACTAAATAAATAAATAAATAAAATTAATCATAATATCAAAATATGCTAAATAATGTGAATATGTATCTAAATTAATGTAGGGGTTCTTAAATTACTGAAAATGGTCGAAAATGAGTTGAACGGTGTTAACTCATTGAACTGAACCGAATCGCCTGGGTTAACGTGGTTTGGGTTAGATAAAGTCTAGACTTTGGACACAAACACATACATGGGTAAGCATGTGGAGACGAACGGGTGAGAAGAACTCGAGTTGGAGGACGCTAACACGAGCAAGCGGACGCGACGCGGGTATCCGAGTTTGACAGGGCAGGCAGCACCCGTCGTCGAAAAATGTCGACGACGGCACGGGTGAGGTCGCTGCCAATTGGGATCAACAACCTTGACGATGAGGAAGATGATGGTGGTGGCTATCGGTGGAATCCGGCCACTGGTTGGCCTAAAATCGGCCAAAAAAGGGGTAGAATCACCACAAGTGTGGCGGTGTTGCTACGGTGGTTAGGGGTAGTCTCAAAATAAAAGTCTAGATAAAGGTAATCTATCTAGGTGGTCGGACTGGCCGGAGGTGGCTCGTCGGCGCCAAAAATTGCTTGAAAGGGTGGTGGTGGCGACAAAAACCTACTACAAAAACTTTGTTGCCAACGGCAACTACTACAAAGTGGTACAAATAAAAAGCCTATCGCGAGGCAGTCCTTCGGGTGCAGGTCCAGTGGCCAAGGGTGATCCGAAGACTTGTCGGCAGCGAGCCGAAGTTGTAGTGGCGCTAGGGGTGTAACCGAAAATCATGGGAAATCTCTGAAAAATAACATTATAAAGCTAGGGCTGATGTGGATGACTCAGATTTTGCCATGTGGCACGATTTAAATATCTGACAATTCATTGTCTAGTGGGGCCCACCTATGGGTATATGCAATTATGTATATGGACGAAAAGCTAGGATCAATACCGTCCAAAGTCAAAACTAACTCGAGTCTTAAAAGTGACTTTATATACGGGAATCGAGATAAGAAAGTTAAATGAGCTTCGAATCTTCAACTCAATCAGGTGAATATGTACAACTCAATCAAGCTGGGCCCACAGAGCCACAATCGAGAGATCCAAAATCCCTATAATGTATGCAAATGAGATACCTTAAAAATCCTAAATTATACCAAACACAGCAAGGGCTTAAATCTATGCATATAACCCTAGCTAACCTATAAAAATTATTTGTATACTTTGTGTATACAATGATAACTCATGTTTTGCTGTAGTCTGTCTCAAGCTATTATCTACATGTCAAGTGTATTCAGCCACTATAACATATTTATATGACCATGTGGGCCATATACTCATGATCTAAAAACTGGTACGGCTCGAGCTCGTAGAAAGTGACTCAAGACTGGGCAAAACTATAAGCGGGTAAAACCTTAACCTAAAGCTGGGTTTTACAAGAAATGAATAATTTAGAGGTTGTAATTTTTTTGCATTTGGATGTCTTGAATTTTAGTCAAAATAAACTTCGATTTCAATCAAAGTAAATCTATATAAAAATTTTTCAGAAAAACATTTCTATAAGACTAACGAAAATGATTGGAAGAAATATTGGAAGGCATGTTGCAGGTGCACGTGAGAAAAAGAATATTTTATTTTTATCTTAGCTTCTTAATCTTTAATATATAAGGAAATTTTTAAAATTTTCATGTCATTTTATTTTATTTTATATAAAATTTTTTATTTATATTATTTTCGTGCAAACCAAGCAACCAATCAATAGAACGTCCGATTAGTTATTAGGGTATATATAAAAAATGGAGGAGATTGAGGATTAAATAAATAAATAATGGGTTTAACTGGTTTAGTGATGGCGTAAGAGAAATAAATATATACCGGTCCGGTTCCAACTCCTCCCAAGTCGTCTTCTTCTTCCTTCCCTACACGGAAACAACAAAACCGATTAAAAAAGACGAAGTCTTTGTAGGGAGGGGACGCGCCGGAGAGCGACCCGACCAAACCTACCGACCGTCGGCGATGGATCGGGACTTCCACAACCGCACAAACTCTCCCTACGACTTCCATCTCCCTCCCTACGCCCGCTCTCCCTCCGTCGCCGCCCCCTCGCCCATGTACCCGAGAGTCGGCCAGCCGGGTCAGCGCCTCGTCCCGCCCGTCGCCGGACCCTCTCCCCACCATCACCACCCCTCTTCCTCGACTCCTTCCTGTATATATGCTTCTCTCTTCCTTTCTCTCTCTCTCGCCCCGGGAAAAATCTTTCACAAACGGAGAAGTGAAAGCATGCGACTGTTTTTTTCTTGGTTCTTAGTTGATTTGTAAAAAAAGGTTATTATAGAATTTGGATCTTGTCTTTATAGCATGATGAATCTCAGTTTGGTTGTTTTTTTCTTGTTTTATGTGCATGTAGATAGGATTTTGTAACAAGATTAGGTGCGTGCATAGGTGCCTGTGTCTCTTGAGGGACTGGTTAAGGCTAAGTTCAAACTATATATCATTGGGATTGCGTGGAGATCAGTTAGATGGTTGTTTTTGGGGTGCTGTTGATGCTGGTCACCATGTGATTGATCTGGAGTTAGATGCTTCATCTTTTGTAGAAGCTAAATGATTGGTTTGTACCATCAACCCCATCTTATGATTGATTCATGGTTGATGGGCAGAGGGCTAGAATTTGGCTCTTGTATTCTCCCATGATGAATCAAAATTTTGTTGTGTTTTTCTGATGGAATGTTTTTGTGATTCTTGTTATAAGTTGGAAATTTTTTTTTGTGCTTCAATTTTTCAGTTTATTTACAAGTATAGTCCATATAGGGTTTTGCAACAAGAACTGTTTGCATAATTTTGTGCAACAAGCCAACAACATTTTTTCCATAGATTTTGCATTCAAGGCAAGGCAATAATGAAGGCTTTGGATCTTTGATAACAACCATTACATAAATTCGTGTTTTAATTATGGTTCTCATCTCAATGTGATATGGCTTACGTATAAAACACATGTGGTGCATTTATGGTATCGGAATTGCTTGTGAGGAGTTCATAGAGTAGAATGGTAAATATTTAGGTGGCTTGCAAGCTGTTGTAACTTGCATTTTTTTGTTACTTGCTCATTGTACCTCTTTTAAGCTATTAGTTTTCTATACGTGAAAGTTTTCTGAATATGTTTGTGCAGCAGGAGTAGGTATAAGGGTCGCAATAAAGCCAGAATACAGAATAAGTCCTCCCGTAAGTATTGAAGTTGTTTTTTATATCAGTTGAAATCATGATATTATTTTGTTTGGAATCTCCCCTAATAATGTATTTTCTGACTTGAACTGGGATGAATCATTTTTCAGCCTCAACTGGCTCCTATAGTGGCTGATGTTCCTCATTGCACATTCCAATTTGATTTCGACTTTGAGAGGAAAGTTTTAGCTGAAGCTGGGAAAGATAATCAAAATTGGGACAAAATTGTGGAAATCCATTCCCCGAAAGTTAGAGAATCAGTTTCTTCTGTGGTAAATCCTTTCTAAAATATAAGAACCTTCGTTTCTTTCTTTCTGCTTTGTAATTGGTGTGTTCTGTATGTGGAACTGTGGGCATTACGTGAGTGCGTTTTTGTTTAAAAGGGTGCTGCTCAGTCAGGAGATCCAACAATCAACAAATACATTGGCTCAGGTCTTGGTCGAGAAGCCGTGACATTAGCAGTTGCCAACTATGGTGATAATCCTTCTAAGGTAATGGAAAAATCACTTTCGAACTCTAACTGTTTTGAATTGATAGGCTTTATTACTTTGGAGGCCTGTAGCTGGCCAATGGCCCAATTACCGTTCTCCTGTTGTTTTATCTAACTGGCTTTGCATGACTTTCATGAGGTTGGTTTTCTGGAAAGTCTGGAGTATAAATTGTTGAGATCTGTTTGGACAATGGAAATTCAAGTACACTTAGTCAGGATTTTTAAAGCTTTTGTTGTTGTATACCGTCTGCTGGCTTTCCTTGCATAAATTGTTTTACGCTACCAAATTGGTTGTTTGAGTGTGCCCTTAATTTGGGGTTAAATTCCTGTAGATCCGCGTTTCTTGAATAAAGATCTACAGATACTTCTCACATGATGACAGGATTGTGGTTTACTTCACAGTTAGATAGATAAAAAAAATTTCTTGGCTTTGAAACTCCTTTTGGTTCAACAGTCCAGTCCAGCGTTATATTGATGCGTACATGGTGCACTAATGCAGGTTAGGGAGTTTGTGAATGCTTATAACCTTCTACGTGAAATGGGTTTTTCATCAACGAATGTTGCTGAAGTGTTGGCCATGTATGACAATGACACAGACAAAGCATTGGCTCATTTCTTGAACAGTTCCTCTTGATGTGTGAATTTTGGCTACAAACCATGAGATATGTATATGAAAGACGGGGATATAAAGTAAAGTTGATTTTTCTTCCTTTCGACAATGTATCCTTGTTCACAAGTTTATATTAGTATTTGGTTATTTTACAAACGCACGCCATTATTGACTCGTAAGTATTTATTTATTGCTTTTCATATTGGTGGATGTCTAATATTGGCAATGTAAAATGCTAGCTATTTCCACCAAGAAAGGGGCCTTAGTTCTTCTGGAGGCTGCTAATGAGACTATTTTGGTAGATTAATAATCTGAGTAATAATCTGCGGTCTGGTCTTTCGGCTAATGTGGCTGAAAGATCTAATAAACTGTCAGCAAATGAGTATTCATTAAATATTACTGGTGATAGTTTGGAAATTTCAGTGGTAAACAAGTGCTATCATATGTACATCAATCAATATTGTAAGACTTACTGCAAATTATTTAGGATTATAGTAGTATTAATCAACATAACTAGTTACCAAATTCCTATCCTCTGGTAACAGTTGGAAAACCAGTTCCACCAACTTAAAATTAAAATGAAATTTAAACATCTCAAGTAAGTGTACAAACTTGGTCACAAGTTTGTATTTTTTCTTTTTAAAGTGCAGTAATCAATGAACTCCATACTTTTTTGATTCTCGATAGTTAGAAAGTACAATAAATACTTATACAGATCAATTATTTGGATAATTTAAAAACAAGGAATTGATTACTTTCCTTTGATGCAAGTAACGTGGGTCACGATTAATTTATACATAAAATAAATTTACTTGAATTATTTTTTATAGAAAATGTACTCTTTTAATAGATTTACCCATTACAATTTCTTCTATTTTAAATATCTTTCATGCCAAACCAAAAAGAACAAAACGTCCTGCACAGAGTCAATTGCGACTGTCAAAAAAGCAAATGTTTTAACTAAAAATTTTCGACCATCTCGCAATTGATCCGGCCAATAGAACATAATAATATACACAGCTATGTTTCGATTTGGTTGTCCAAAAAATGAGCAAACAAACAAATATCTTTCAAGTAAATTATTCATTCAATCATCATATAAAACCTCAAATGTGAGGATCATGAACCATAAAGTTCACATACCGTGTAATTATCAAGTGAGACTGGTAACATGCTCAAGCAGGGTTAAGAAGAGAAAATGGACGTATGGAGGCACTTGTACAACCTTTCCTAAATCTAACTTTTCCATTCGGTCAGAATAAAAATTTGCAGCAGATCAGCAATCGCCAATTAATGAGCTCTCTTTAGGTGACTCAAGATGTTTATACCCAAGAAGTGAGGCCTTCTCTATAGCTGGATGTTTATCCTTCTAGAGGATTTAAACAGATGCACATATTGCACCTGTTAGAAGCAAACAGGATCACATTAAAACTTCAAACTTTTACAAACATAGTCACTACACAAGTTCAGGAAATCCCATGGTGTGAGTAATTATCTTCTGAACCTCCTAAGACTATCAATTTGCAAATCACCAGCCGAGAATGACAGAACACTAAATTAATTTTTCCGAAGGAATTTTAATAATTGGAGCAAAAATTAATACGTGTAATGAGTGATACCTGAAGTCCATGAAGACGAGCAACATAGTTTTCCTTCATCAACATACTTGACATCCAGGCCAATAAACCATGAGCCAGTGGAAACATCATCGTGAGCATATGAACGTAGAACATCCCTGTACACAACAAATAGTAAAAAGTACCACTATTAACATAAATTGCACAAGGAAACCAGCAATCTTTCCATCCTGAACATCAGCAATAAAAGATCCTTGACATTTTCAGAGATGCATTTATGAATCAAGATTTTCACCTGTTTATGGATATAAACTGAGCTAGAGCTCGAGATATAATATACATTTCTCCAGATGCGTGACGAAAATACCTAAAGAAATCAGTCACAGGTTCAAAAGATCTTGTGTTAATACTACTTTTATGTATCTATCTATGAGTCCCACCTTAAAAGAAAAACTACTTTACCCACACAATGCTCACCTTATGATTTTTGAAAATAAATGTACCATTTTAGAAAATTTCTTACAGGGAAAAAAAATTTGAAGCATACATGAAAAAGAGGTCAAAGTGAAAGCAGCACTCACGATTTTCCATCCCCAAATTTCCACCAGTCTGGCTCATACCATTTGTGAGTCCTGAAAAGTTCTAGCAGATGAAAGACCGCAAATGAAAAAAACAAAACAATCAAATCATACAAAATGATTTGGATAATTAGAAAACAAAAGATCAACCGAACTCACTGCTCAGAGAAAACTTCTCCTGATTTCATACATCCAATGTAAACACGAGGCTTGTCCCAGTGATTTGCAAGCATAGTCCCCACAGAATCTGAAAGAAATTGCCAATTCAAGGACTGTAAAGTCAAAGTTAAAGACAACTTTAACAACTTACACAAACACTTTATTTTCAGTTTAAAGTTAAAAAACCATTAATATGGCATAAGAAAATAAGTCTGGACTTCAAAAATAGAAGAATATCTATCATGCCCATGTCACTTTAATGAATTTTTTTATGATTCTTAAGCTACCCAGTTTCTGACGGTTTTATCATATTAAAATATTCCAATGACCAAAAGTAAAAAATTAGCCAATGCCATATGTCAACTGGCGGTAATGTTAACATACCTTCTATGCATTATAAGACAAATATACTCAAGCCCCCTTTGTATTTTCGTTTTCATGAGAAACTATTCCACATAATAAGTCACCACCAAATTTGCTGCTATCTTAAGTGATTTATTCCATTACAGCTCCATGATCTTGCTTATCTCTGATTTAATCAATGTTATAATTTATCTAAAGATTCTAAACTCAACATTATCAGTCAGTCACAAAAAAAATGGTGGTCACTGATGTGCATTTACATAAATCGAAGCTATTCAAAAAGGAACTAAACAAAATACTTGCACAATAAGAAAAAAATGGTCTCACCTATGTTAACATATACATTGTCATTTACTTTGATATAGAACTCAGCATCCCATGCATCAACAGCATACGAGAAAAAATATTTTGCTTTCCTAGGCAGCTCTTCAGATGCCTCGACATGGTTATCCTGTCAAAGTTTGACAAGTTATTATCTTGGGTTAAATAATGCACCCAGTACGTCAACAAAAGATATTCATGCATCCAATCATCCAGCTAATTTCTTCATTATGAAAGTGTTGATCATACATAAAGGCCAGTCAAGACAACAGTAAACCCCTTTTTCTAAAGAATCTGGTGGGCAAGAGGTAAACATAGAAAAGTTCCGAACATGAAAGTTCCAGTTTGAACAGCACTCAGACAGTCACTTAAAAAGCATTTGTAGACTACAAGGGCAGTAGAACGTACAAGAATGATTATGTCATTTGTATGACTGTTTTCACTATCAATAGCTCTGTCCATGCTATCGCCTTGATTTGCACTGAGAACAATGTATATTATAGTTAGACCAAACCATCAAATGAGATAACAGGATGGCTATAAATTGGCACTACCTTCTTCCAATTACAAAACGTATGATAACACCTTTGTCCTTCTCAAACTTTCCTCGTGCCACACCTATATCCAGTGAAATGAAGAAATGAACTTCCATAGGTTGTTGAAAAGTATCAAAAAGAAACTAAAGGACAAACAATTGCCTAGTAATATATAGAAGAACATCACAACGAATTCCTAAATGTGCGGGGAAACACATGGAGAAGAGCTATACCAGTTGGAAGCCATGATTTTCGAATTGCGTCCCTGTTGTTCTTATGGCTGAAATCAGTCATAATGCCTACGACGGCTAACAACCGCTTACTGGAGTTAGTTTGAGCAGTCTCAGAGTTGTATTTTCCAACAAACCCTTCATGTCTTGCAGCTGCAAGCTCCATCTTCACAGCAGCTAGTCTCTTTTGCTGATCCCTAACGATAAACGCATTCTAAAGTCAGCATCTAGCCATTCATACGTTCCAAAAGTAATCTCCACAAAATGAACTGAGTCTTTTTTTTAAAAAAAAAAATCTTACTTGCAAGCAATGATTTTAAGGGTGTCATCAACAGATACAGCTGAAAGGCCCTGCAAAGGAAACAAAAAAGAGCATGTACCCTACAGTTAAACAGTAAACAATGTCGAAGTGATTAATGAAATGTCACATGAATGCAAGCCTGGGAAAATTGCCAGCGACAGAATTGTACCAAAATAGGAGAAAGGAACAACTTCAATTAAAGAAAAAAAAACCTGGCCCGTCCTTCGATCCAGCTCCTTGATCAAGTAAACCCTATCATCCGAATCCTGCCATAGCCTGCCACCCAAATGACAACAACAATCAAATCCATCCCCTGACCGAGACAGAAGTCAAAGTTCAACAAAAATCCCATTGTTAACAACAGAAATAAAAAATCCACTTCATATTTAGATTTCGAAAAAATGACGACTACAATCTAACACACCTCATAACCAACATCGAATTCAAAAATCAACACGAAAATTCCACCGTCAACAGCCGAAACCACAAATCCACTTCATGATTCCCACAACATAGTTTTTTAACTTTTCAAAGAAAAAAATGGAAACGACAATCAAATGCAACACAGCCAACACAATCATTCAAAAAGTCAACAAGAATTCCCTCAAAAACAACCGCAACCACAAATCCATTCCATAATTAACACAACATAGCATTCAGAAACGACGACAGCAACAAAGCCCATCCCATATCGAGCAAACGATTTCAAAAATCAACACCGATTCCATAATAAACCCACATCGCAAACTCGCGCAATCGCCTCTACAATTAAGAAAATGACAACAACAATCAAACTCATAACCAACATTTCCGATTTCAATAGCCAAACTCGCAAAAAAAAAAAATCCTAATGCACACAATAATTTCTAAAAAAAAGGGGGGACGTGCAAAGTTACCTGCCGGCGACGTAGAGGGAGGCCATGGTGGCGACCATGGAGAGCATGACGGTGGAAATACGGGATCGGAAGGCCATGCCGGAGAGCCGGTGACTGGAGCCCCGGCTCTGCATCGTCTTCTTCCCCCAAATTCCGCCACAGATCTACTACTACTAGTATGACCCGCTACTCCTCCTTCCTCACCAACAAACCAACCGCATACCAAAAACCCTCAACAACAATCAGATATGGGCATACACAAAACCAGCGAGAGAAGATCTGATCGTCTTCGTCTTCGTCTTCGTCGTTGCGACGCTGCCAACGATGGAGGTTTGGGTTGGCGCTGCTCCTCCGTCTTTGTCGTCGTGGAAAGGGCCGAGATTGACTGGTTTCGGCCTCATTGTTGACGAATTTTCATATCTGGTTTTCCTCTTCTTACTTTTGCCCTGTGTGTGGTTTTCGTATAAAAATATTTACGATTGAAGGGTGGTTTAATATGAAATTGATACAATGGAGTGTAAATTAGTTTGCTATTGGGGCTTGATCTAATGGAATATAAATTTGATTTATTTGCATTTTTAAGTGCATCAATGTACAATTATGGTTATTAAATATAATATTAAAATTATTATTAAATATTTATTGACTATATTCACCCATCAAACACTTAAGCATTATCACATAAAAGGCTCCTTAGTCCCAACTTAGGTGTCAGCCCTCTATTAGTAAGCTTTTATATTATCTTTTTATTGTATTAAAACTCATAATAAGATCGATTTCTATTTTTTCAAAAAAGTTATAAGGATCTATACAAGCATTTTGTATGCCTATGTAAATTAGTTTCCTTCGTATATATTTTTTAAAGATTAGTAATATGTTATGAGATTTTACCGTCTAAAACCCAATCAGATATAACCAAATCATTCTATTAAATATCATAAGTGATAATTTTAAAATTTTAGTAATATATACATGTTATTAACCATTCATGTCTAGTTAAAGATGATTGGGTCTTAGTTATAAGACAAACTAACTTTTTAAATTTCTCTAAAATAAATTTTATGTCTAACAAAAATGATTCGAAGTCAACATCTTCATTGAAATCAATGATATTATCTCTATATTATGGCCCATTTATTGTAAATTAATGTGATAATTTAGTTGATTATACTTTTCCAAATCCTAATTTAAGTGTCATTGACAAATTGTAATGCTATTTGTTTAAAAGTAGTTCTCACTTATTAAATAATTTTGTATATGACATTAATGATATTGTTCACTCCACTACAAAACAAATTGGGCTTTTTTGACATTTCAAAAAAATGTAGTAGAAAAAAATAACATTTTTTATACTTATTCCCCTGTGCCAATTTTTACACCAAAACAGGATTTATTTTTATATTTAAAATTTTTTAAAAGTAAGTATGTATTAATTTTAAAACTTTTCTCCGTTACTAAAAAATATGGAGAAACTTTATCTCCTTCACTTTTTTCTGCTCCACTTTTCTTCACATTTTATAATTGAAGAGTATTTTTTAGAGGGGAGAAAAATTAGAAAATTGACATATGCACACTTTCAAATATATCCAAATATAAAAATCTATAAGTTTCTCAACGGTTAAAAATGTCATAGAGAAGACAAGAAAAGTCATTTTTTTGTATTACTTCCAAAACCATGTTAATTTCATGAACTTCCATGTTGCGAGCATTGATAAACATTCTTCTCAAACTCTTCAAACTTTTTTAAGGCATACTTAATTAACTTTTCTTCTTAATTATATTCTATGCTTTGTTTTGCCAACGCAAGTTGCTAAATGTATGGTACAATATTTGTCCAGAGTAGTTTCGCTGGGAAAAAAAAACAACAAATGCAAAGAAGTTTCAACTTTTACACCTGAACTTTCCGAACACGGTAGAGAAAGACGAAGAGGTAGATTGGGAGGTGAGTCATGAAGCCCAACCACCTTCCCTTACCCAATTTTTTGTTACATATGGCTACCAACAAATGGGGCAGTCCATTTGGTAATGCTCTGTATACTTGACTATTCCTTATATATAAATCAAATCAACCTTAAGTGTAATATCACTTTGTGTGTTTAAGAGTTCTTAGTTTAGAAGAGCACTGCTTCTTCAAAACTCCTCGTTTTATGCAGTGTAAAATATATATCCACCAGCCCATCCACTTCAACTGCATATTTAATTGTTAATAACTTGACAAAAGCTCCAATCTAAATTCCAAATCATAAGCATGCAGTGCCTGCTACTACTCTATTAACATGATGCTTCTTCATTACTTAATCCTCAGAATTGAATTGTAGTTGGCCTTTAATTAAAAAGAAATACCTATATCACTTGCCTGAGAGTTCTGATTTAATTTCATATCCTTCACATTTTAGCTCACTTATGGAAAGCAAATATTATCTGGGTATTGAATTTTATCCATCTGCCATGAAAGGAGCTAGGAGTGCATTATTAGTTAAACAACCAAGGGAGATATATATTTGGCTATAATATAATCAAGGTGATTCGATTTGACTGGTACTTCGTTAACCAATTTAGTAATTTAATAATATGACCTTGTTTGAGATTAGAAGTAGGCCAACAAGATGACATTGCATGCGTGCTATCTATTCTTCACCCCTCCCCACAGTAGCTCTCAACAAGCTCAATACACAAGCGTCTGATCTAGCTCGCAAAACCATCGTTTCAGATCAAATTTGCCGTCAAAAGAGCAGTTAGAAACTAGCAACACACAAAATGACCACCACCATGTTCAAATCATCAATGGAGACTCTGATATTTTTGGCGATGGTGGTGTTGGTTGCAAGTAGGATGGGAGCCTCAGCTCAAAGTACTAGTGGGTGCACCACGGCCATTGTGAGCTTGTCACCATGCTTGGGTTTCATCACTGGGAATGCCTCCAATCCTTCTTCTTCCTGCTGCACCCAGTTGAGTAATGTGGTGCAGTCGGAGCCACAGTGCCTATGCGCCGTCCTCAATGGTGACGCCTCCAATATGGGCATCGCCATCAACCAGACACAAGCACTGCTCCTTCCCAGTGCTTGCAAAGTTCAGACACCCCCAGTTAGTCGATGCAACAGTAAGTCCTTGTCATGGCCTTGACATTTTTTATGTTAATTTATTGGTTTTTGTCGCAATGCTCTATTTTCTAGAGTAGTTTAGTGTGGTTAATCTTATGATTTTTTCTTTTGTGAATTCGTCCGATAACTGATGGGGGAGCACCTGCAGAATCTCCGGCCCAGGATTCTCCGGCGGCCGATTCGCCTCCGAGACCAACTTCCCCATCGGAGGCAAGCATTCCATCTGGTAATTTACATGACTTCATATTGATTATGAATGTGTTACTTAGTAGACAATGCATAATGGTCGATGGATCAATATTATCAAACTCTGTACAATATTTGTGTGATTCGTCCTCGTGTTAAGATTATTGATTAACAGGAAACCTTCATATTTGATAAATGCAGGAACCGGATCAAAGACTACTTCCACCACAGACGACAATACATCGGCTGCAGTGATCGCTGGCTCATCATGGTCTCCATTCCTACTAGTCTTCGCTGGTTTCTTTGTTCTAGCCATCAGCCCCACTAGGGCTTTATTCCTATATTCGTGCTGTTGATTTGAAGAACTATTCTTGTGTACTGCATATAGCTGGGCACATATATATTTTTTGTTTCAACTATCTCATCATTTGTGGGACAGATATCATTTTATTATGTAGCTATGTTTACGGTATTTTACAATACATTGAATGCTGTATCTCCTTGAGTTCTAAGTATCAACCATGGCAATTGAGACTTAATTACTAAAGCATGACTTGAGCAAACAACCCATGAGAAATAAAACTGTACTTCCACATTAACCATTGAAAAAGGTACAGTGGCATACTTGATTCTACGTAAACATTGATAGTACTAGTTTCCATTGAGCGGTTTTACAGCCACAAATTTCCCCTTTACAAGGTTATCCACTGGGAAACTATATCAGTGCTTCACGCCGGCACACTCGCAAATACTTGAAGGCAGCCTTACCAAGAGAAGCGGTAATACAACAGCCACTGGAAAAGATGGGCAAGTCATCGTAAGCAGGGAGTCAACTTAACCAATACTTTTTGAGCTTACTGGTGTATAATATGAAATCTAAGAACAGATTTATGAACATTGTATCTCTCTGTTCATGAAAGAAATACCGACTTGCGCGCCATGTCTTGCTTGGATGATCCAACTTCAATTAACAAAGTTGTCAAAAACTGTACAAAATATTGCTATCAAAGAATAAACTAAAAGGCATAATGGTGCATATGATCTTCACTTTGTGCCGGGCTTAACAAGAGAAGTCATGAGGAGCTTTGATGTCCAAGATTAATTACCAAAGACCAAAAGAGAATTAATTGTGCTATGTAGAATCAGAAGTATCTTCTCCCAATTCTCGTCCTTGTGCTGCTTCCCTGCCTTACCCATGCACAGCTCTCATCATCTTACTACAGTAGTTCGTGCCCTTTTCTTGCTGCCATTGTGAAGGCCAACGTCAGGTCTGCTATTAACAAAGAAAAGAGAATGGGAGCATCAATATTTCGGTTGTTCTTCCACGACCGTTTTGTGAATGTTAGTGGATCATCTCCACCTTCTCATCTCTTCTTTCTTGACCTTCATGTTTTTGACAAACAAGTAATGGATGCGAGTAACTCGAGTACAAGAGTTTGCTTTAACGTGGGCAGGGCTGTGATGCCGGGGTGCTGTTAGACGACAACCTTCCCACCATAGACAGCGAGAAGAATGCGCTGCCCAATAGAAACTCATTTAGAGGATTTGAAGTCATTGATAGAATCAAGGCTGCGGTGGACATGGCTACCCAGGGCAAGTGGTATCATGTGCTGACATCCTCACTCTTGCTACAAGAGACTATTGTGGAGGTAAGCTCAACTAGTGTCTTTCGGTGAAGTGTGAATATTCACATTGTGTAAATATAGATTGGCATAACATCAACAGCTATGTGTTGCAAAACTCGATTACAGCTGGGAGGTCCTTCATGGGCAGTACCCTTGGGAAGACGAGATGCTAGGACTGCCAACCGAAGTGGAGCAAATACACTCTCATCTCCCTTTGCCGATCTTAACTCCTTCATTGCAAGCTTCGCCGATAAGGCGTTCAGGCCAAGGAGATGGCGGCGCTGTCAGGAGCCCACTCCATTGGCGCGGCACGCTGCTTCCTCTTCGGAGAGCATCTCTATAATGGAACCAACATCGACACCCTTGTCGCCTCCGACCGGAAAAACAACTGTCCGAGGAGCGGTGGTGATGGCAATCCTGCTGCTATTGACAGGCAGAGCCAACAGGTTTGGTAACAACTACTACCAGTCGCTGTTGAAGAGGAGAGGGCTTCTGCACTCGGATCAGGAGCTCTACAATGGGGGGCCACTGGACGATCTTATTGTTACATACAGCAAGGATGCACAGCCGTTCTTCACTGACTTTGCTAATGCAATGGTGAAGATAAGATCGGGAACATGATTCCACTTACAGGTACTGCAGGGGAGATTAGAGCATACTGTGCTGGCAATTTAGAGCATCCTGTGCTCATCATGTGAACTGATGAGAGACGTGTTGCCCAATACTGGCAGCTGTGTTCTCAATTTAGAGCATACATACAGAGCCTTGATGGTGCTGCTTATCAATGATCATGCGCAAAGTAAGGAAAGAATGGATCTGTTCGGTTAGAAATCTATGTAGCTGTACTTGAATAAAAGGCTTCCAGCTCCAACGCCCCCATAATTGAATACTTCGTTTTCAATTTGTTTTGCCTAGAAGCAAGATATGGTTATCAATCGCATTATAAAGTGCCAACACAAAAACTTTACAAAGCCAACAGAAATTTTCATAGAAAAGCTAGAAGTGAAGGCATACGTACGACCCCCACCTGCGAAGTCCTCCACGAGCAGCTGCACAAGTGGCTGCAAGTTGCAAACATCATCAACCTGGTAGCTATATACCATTTGCAAACAGTTTAAATTATATTTTACGAGAAAAATGTAGTTAAATCGACCAGAGTAAGCACCTGGACAATAACTTGGGACCTAAAAAGTCTGTATTATCTGGGGTAGCAAGCACACGGTCGTCTCATAATATTCACCAAAAAGAAAATATAACATTTATCTGTATAATATAAATCACCCTTAGTGATAAACATTTGGATGACATTATACAAACAACTCTATACGGAAGATTAACTCAGCATAGAATACAAGAAATTAATTTCTAAAGCCTAAGCAGGAAGCAACCAACCGGTGGAGTTTGTCTTGTTGTTTGACTGTTAGTTCGGCTCTCAGGTGTAGCACACCATCTATAAAGTATTGGCTATCTTCAGCCATAAACGATTGCCATGGAATTTGGAACAAATCGGGCTAGCCAGCAGCTTTACCACCTGTGAAAGTATAGTTGCCCTTGTACTTGCTCACGAACTCTCCTGCAGGGCAAATTCGTAATCTACTGCAAAACTCACAGCAGCCCTTTTCCTGCATTCCCAAAAAACAGGCCAAAGCAATGGAAAGAGCTCTGCTGGTCCACGTTGCAATGTGCGGATAAGAAAAACCCTTGCCCTGCTAGATGGAAGGCATGGGAATATACTCGCCCTGATGGAAACAGGTTTGCACATTCTTCTCGTTTAAGATCCAGGCAAACTACACACTGCGGAAAAGGTGCTTCAAACTCTACAAGCTTCACTGGCCGGTATTTACAAGGACGCTCCACAAATCGCTCATTAGAAGCCTCATCTATGGCAAGGCCTCGCTGGCGGTGTGGCAGTTCTGCTTTGAAGAAAAGAGCTTCAAGGACCATTTTTGAGGCAAGCTCATGGTCGAAGTCACTGCAGTTGAGTACCTTCTTCAATTTTCGACAACTCATATAGGGAAACTGAATCAGACGCTCAAGGCGAGAGAACCCAGAACCTCACGCCTCTCCTCCATCTTTGGGTACTGGAGCACGTGCCCACTTCAGAACAAGGTCATAGACAGCATCTTCAGATGCAGCCAGAACGTCATCACTACTTAGAATTGCCTCAATTCCAGCCAAGGGCACGCTAAAAATTGCCTCTTGAAACCTTCACATAAAAAGTTTCATGTACTTACAATAGAAGTGAAAATTAACAAGTATCAATGAGGTAAGATTAGAAAACTACTTGGATACGTCCTTGGAACGGGAAGCAAGGTATTGCTTGGCTGCATCGGTCAGTGCTTGGCTGCATCGGGCACTGCTTCCACCATGACAACAGAGGAAGGTAGCTCCAGATATAACAAGGCAGACTCTGGTGTCATGGGTTAGTTTATCAGCAACCGGCTGCAGTGCCTCATGCACGAGGCAACCTCATACTTGTCAGCAGCCATGAGCACGTCCAGAATTGCTGGTCCTGAGGTTATTGTCAATGTCTCACTTTACATGAAATTTAGAAGTTCCATCGGGGCAGCTTCCTCTGTACCAAGTAGAATATTGTTAGATCAATGAGTTGAACAAAAACTGCTATTTCGATTTTACTTCTATTCCTAAAATAGTAGCAATATGCAAATGTACGTTACATGCAGGTCAGAAATTTTGATTTTCCATTGAAGATTATCATCACCATCTACATCTTCAGCCATGCTCTTAATCACATCAGTATGCAGTCTTAATCACATTACCATGCAGGGTATGGTGCACCAAAACTAAATAAATAAAAAATACAAAATAAAAAACCTTAGGACATACCATGTAAGATTCTCCTAAAAGTTAATCACACAAAGGTGTTACAAAGCATAATTTGAGTTGATACGTAGCCGATCACAATGACATGAAAATCAGATTTCTCACCCAATGCATTGATCCGCAAGGTTACATGTCTCTGTTCTGACTCACGCATTCCATTTGAGAAAAGCTTCCACGAGAAAATTATGCTTAAACATTTGTAACTTACATCGTTTTATAACATCAACACCACAAAACACATATAATAAATATGTACCTTGTAGAAAAATGGACTTTTTGCTGCTAATATTGGAGAGCTAATATGCATTACTAACTTCACTCTTACCACCGTAGAATACACCACATGCCAGGAAGAGTCACTGCCGTCTGCAGCTTCATTACCTATAAGGTTTCAAGGGTCAACAAAAAGAGTGCTATATTTTTTCCAAAAGCAAAACTTGTCACTTAAAAAGCCAAGCAACAAAATGCCTTTAGCATCGGATATATAACCGCAATTCAATCAGTCATGCTAAACACCAGATGGTCCAAAATTTTAAACCAACATTCAGATTAGCATCAACAATGCTCGGCAGTTTTTTTATTTTGTTTATTACGCCTCATTAAGCCAGTACTATTCTTTTGACATGAAAAATATACGCATTCATTACCCACCTAAATAGAATGAATTGCTACTCTAGCCCACAACAATGCAGTTCTTACAAAAACTAAGACGCGCAAGTGGTGTCTACTAAAACTAGGAGAAGCCTCTTTATATATAATTCCTTGCAAAGGCAACCAATATCTATACGACTTTTCATTTAACAGATAGACAAATTTGATAATGCAAATACTACAGTCCCCCGGACCATGTGCAATTTGAATGGTATATAATTATAAAAGTCTAGCACGTAAACTTGGCATGCTTCATATCAAAATTGGAAAGACCCAGTTTAATTAATACGCACTTATACCAGATGAATTGCGCCAAAACAAGCACTAAAGGAAATATATCCAACATTTACAGAATCCCTAATATAGTGAAAAATTATGTCTAGAAAAAAGGTGTCGTGAAAATATATATCACATAGCAATAAGTATTCTTCCACACACGGAAGATGGAAGTTATGCCGCATAAATTATATATTGTTTTTAATATTTATATATTGTTGTTTTAGGAGGGTGACCTATTATTACACTTTTAGGAAAACACTCTTTTTATTGGTTTACCATAGGTTCAGTTTGCAACATATGGTAGTTTCTTTAAGCATGATGATGAATCTAGTTGGGCATTTGTTCAATATAATATGCTTAACTCAACTGTGTTAATAGATTGGGAGTTACATCTACAAAATCAACACAAGATGCTGAACTAGAAGCATTTGGACGTGCTATTAATAAGGATATTACGAATGTAATCTTTTAGGCTGATCGTGGAGCTCTTGTGGAGGGCTTCTGTAGAAATGTCACTTTTGCTTATTGTTCGGGCGCGGGATCGTCCGCCCCTCGTCGAATCGGTTCTGGGGTGTGATTCGGGTTTAAAGGTTCGGTGGGACCGAGGCGCCCTTGCCGCGCAAAGAGATAATGCGATGAAAATAGAAACAGTAAAATGACACACAGGGAATTTTTTACGTGGTTCCTTAGGGTTCAACTTGAATCCCTAAGTCAGTCCACGGTGAGATTAATACTCACAATCCACTATTTCTCGGTTGATTTTTACAAGTTACACAAAACAGTGAATTTTTGCCACCGGTAAATCAATTCGCCTAAGATCTTTGACTCCAATGCCAATATTTATCCCTTTCTGCTCTTTAAATCCTTAAAATGACCCCACCAATGTGTCCAGAGCGTCCAAAAACGGTGGGGTAGTAAGTTTAGGCTCAATCCAAGATCTATAATGCCTTCAAATTATTTCTGGAACAATAATACACGGAACCGGGCCGTTCCGGGTTGGTTTAAATCGAATATATGCTGGACCGGACCGGATGGCGTGCGCAGGCTATCTTTCCTTTATGCGTACGCCAGTCTGCTTCTGGTGCACGGTGGGCCAACTCAAATCCGGGTCACAGGGCGGGTCTCGGACACGATCACGGTTCTGGGTCTGTTCGCGGGTCTAGCAATTCGTGGGGCAGATGGATCTGATCACGGACCTGGCAGGAAAGCGGACTCGGTCAGAGGTAAACGGGCACGACAGACCCGGTTACGGCGTGACGCGGCGGCGCTTTTGGGGCTCCGGCGGCGGCTTTTCCGGCGTCTGATGGTGGCGGAGTTCACCCAGAACTGTAGATCTCAGAATGGTGAAGGTCTTGGAGGTGATCCGACAATCAGCGGTGGCTCCGGTCTGTCGGTCGGATGTCGGAAAGTTGGATACTTTTCTGCACTTTTGTGCTACGCTGCTCCGATCGGTCACTTCTCAATTTTTTCCGGCGACCTCAGCGACAAACTCCGGCGGTTCTCGGCATGTTCTTGTATATCACTTCTCCATCTTCACTTGATATCAACAGAAGGTCTGGAAACGGCCGGAGGTGGTCGAAAAACGGTCGCGAAATTAGCTCTCCGCGACTGTTTTCCACTCTGTTTTCTGCTTTTTCCTCTGGTCGGATGGGTCTCTTCGTGGCTTTTCTCCGGCGACTGCAATGGCGAACACCGGCGAAGCTCACTTTGGGTTTCGAGACCACTCCTCCGTCTTCACATTTCACTCCACGGCGGCGCTGGTAACGGCCGGAGGTGGTCGGAAAACGGCTGCGAAATCTGGCTTTTGCTGCGAAATCTGCTCTGTTTTCTATCTTTTCCTCTGGTCGGATGGGTCTCTTCGTGGCTTTTCTCCGGCGACTGCAATGGCGAACACCGGCGAATCTCACTTTGGGTTTCGAGACCACTCCTCCGTCTTCACATTTCACTCCACGGCTGCGCTGGGAACGGCCGTCACTGGTCGGAAAAATCAGCGAAGTCTGATCTCCGTTGCTCTGTTTTCTTCTTCTTCTTCTCCGGTCAGCAGCTCTTTGACAGGATTCCGGCGATGATGACGACGATCTCCGGCGGCAAGTACTCGAGGCGTTGTGTAGGGGGCACTTCAAGTTTCACGCCCGTGGTCTCGGACTGGTCCAATACGGCAAATGTTGTCCAAAAAATTGGACGCTGAACCTGCAAAACAAAGATGCTATCTTCTTCATTGCCGGCGGGTTTGGGCACAGCTTTGGCTGGCGGCTTGGCTTTGAGGGAAGTGAAGGAATACTGGGAAAGGAGAGAGGTCTTGGACGGACATTAGCGTTGGAGATCTTGCTTCACCGGTCTTCTCCTCTTCTCATGGCAATGCTTGGTAATGCTTCACAGAAAAAATGGCGGTGTGCTTGGCCAGGGGTCGCCGGAGATAAATCTCTGGCGAGGGGCTCTTCCCCTGTTCTTTCTTCTATTTCTCTTCTTTTCAACGTACGAGCCCCCCTTCCCAATACGTCAGGCTTTGTCTTTTATAGAGTTTTCCACGCTTCTTCTGTTTCGAGATTACGGGCGTGGGATCATAAACCGTCAGGATTTTCCACCCAAATTCTCTCCTTCAGTTTTGAATGACGGAGACTTTTCTCTTGTAATCTCCTCTGGCAGTTGTATTGTGGATCAATTCTTCGTAAATAATGCGCGTGGCTGTATAAATACACGCAATACTTATATTAACATATTGGCCCATATGGTGGACTGAAGGCGACTTGTAAAAAGTATGACTGTGTATTATCATGGAAGAATAGAGAAGAAAATGTAGTTAGAAATATGTTTTGCCAGGTCAGCTACTAAATATAAAATGTTATACTCAGTTGAATCTACGGCTTCTGTAATGGGTCGGCTAATAAATACTAGTTTATAATAAAAAAGTGGGTCAAAAAATATTAAATGGTGATGCAAACAAGGAATTTTGAAGAATGTAAATTTTGATCTTTTTTCAAATTTGATGTGCATTTAATTTTCTTGATAATTCTTTACAGTGTTTCGTTGTAATAAAAAATTTTCTATAAAATCTCTAGATAATTTTATCATCATTTTTGTTAAGTTACAATTATAAAAAGTGGTGATAAAATTATGTTTGGATGAGGAGGGGAGGAGGAATGAGCGTTAGAAAAAAAGACTCAATTCCTCCTTTTTTTCTAATATTTTGTGAAGTTTTTTTAAAAACAGACGTTACTATTTTACACTGAATTCTGTACACATGAGATACAACACCTCGTATAACTTACAAGCTATATCTTTTATTTTGAGTAATTTAATCGGCCCTACTATTCAAAAATTACATTAAAAAAAATCAAGGACAATTATAAAATTTCAATATAATCTAATGTTTCTAACCTTTTAATCTTAATTATTAAAATAATTATAATAAAAAATAATCGTTAATTATCCATTAACTTTTGCATCTTTTAAAAATTTTAAAATAGGTAATAATGATGTTAAAAAAGATAAAATTTTATCAACTTCTTATTCATGCACCCTACCTTTAATATATATAAATATTATTTTGGGATCCCCATTAAAAAATTCAAATTAAATATATAGCTCATATAACTTATATGAAGTGTAGCTCATTAAAATTTTTTCCTTTCATATCTTGTAGTGTTTTTTTCAAACATCTTTGTCATGTGTTATTGTTACCGCTCATTTTGACAATAAATAAGGTCAAAACAAAGTAACCAAAAATCTTATTATATATGAAATTTTGAATATTCAAATATTCCATCATAATAGTCTCAATCCCAATTCCAAATATTGCTTGATATTGCCTCTTTATAAATTGGTAATGAAAGTCCTCTATAATCTATGATCCCGGCAATCAATAGACAAGTCTTTTTTTATTCTTTTATCAACCTAATATTATTGTCTCATGTAACAAACATGACCCCAAAATCTCTATACTTACCAAAAGCGCTTTAAGAATATAAAAAATTATTACTTTATTGATTTCTAATTTTGCTTCTTGTTTTTTATTATATAAGAATAACTGCAACTTCCTTAAAATATAATTATCTCCTTATGTAATTTAATTAGGTATAATCTCCGCCATCTTTTTTAATGATAATCTCTAAAATCAGTAGCAAGCTTTCTATTGATTTTTCCTCTTATTTCATGGCCCCTAGTAGCAAGCTACCACCGGTGGTAGGACCTCCCCCAGAAAAAAATTAAGTTAATATAATATGACTCAATGGGCTACGTATCAAATATTAAACTAATATGATACAACACTTAACACTTGATCTCAGCCAGACGGCCGAGAAAAGTATGCGTACGTCTCTTCCGACTCTTATTTTGTGCCAGTGGATTTGGGTGATTGATCAATCACGTAAATAACTTGCTTATCATTTGTTTCTTGATCTGGTTATTGATCTTTTCGATGGAGGGAGAAGCTTTAACATGGTGTAGAGAACTTGAAAGTGATTGATTACGATCCACCGTTCTACGCAGCAACAACCCAGAAGAAGGGTGTTGCGGATCTTGCTGCATCTCACATCCGAGCATATAGCCAACTTGAAGTTGGAATAGGTAAATGCCACAAGTTCTCTGGCTATAGTACTAAAGCTTTGTTCGTATCATCCTGATGTACAAACAGTTCTTAAAAAAATGGAGGGAAAAAAACTTTCGAAACGTCAAAATCCCAAGTTTTTAATGGCAAGAACATAATTAGCAGACATTTCAAGGTATGCAGCAAAGAATGACGAAGCCTTTGTGTGTTGATCCCTGTTCTCCAAAATGTCCATTAGACGCATTGCTTTGTATGACCATTTTATGATCTTTGAACTCTGTCAAGTGGGAGCTAGCTTAAGATCACCTAGCTGCTGACAAGAAAGCGTTCACGACACATCTTGTACAAATTATTAATTAGCAAACCTTGATATACATATGCAAATAAATATTAGATAAAAGTATATCTTATTGAACTTCGCCAAAAAAAAGACAAAGAACAATTTTAACATTTAAATAAATGAATGCAAAATCCTTGAGCACGTTCTAAACCGATCTTGTAAACAGTTTGAAGTCGAATTCTTTGAAAAACTTTTACTTCAAAGATATTTAGACACTAGTGGAAACAATTGGAAAATAGGTAAAATGCAGTTTAGCTAATTACAGCTCAGAAATTAGGGCAGTCATTGATCCACAAGTGAGAATGGGTCTGCTTATCTTCAATCTAGTTCATTCATCATTTTAAAAAAGGGATCGAATTAGGCCTATTAATCTATATTTAGACGATTAAGGTCTCTCGATTTTTACTTATCGGATCACACAATGGTTGGCACAAGCCCATCCAATTAGTCAACATGCACGATCATCCGATTGTGAGCCCGAAACAGTACGTAGCCCGCAAGAAGAAACTGACCTTTCGGCAAGACGGCAGGGCGATGTGGTATGATATCAAGGAAACTATGAAGTTATCCATCGTGTACAATTTGATCACCATCAAGTAGTAACAATTGATACCAACGTGCTAAACTAATCGCCACTGGCGGAGAAATTTGACTAAGAACTTGCCATGGAGGTTTACATATTAAAATTTGATTATCATTAACATCTAATGGCTGTAGTATTGATTGAGATATATGGCCCATGACCATCAGTTGTGGTGTTCTTTTTTTATCAATTGAAGTTCACAAATTGCATAGGAATAATCCAAGGACTGCAAGGAACTAAAGACTTGAGCGGAAAGCACGAGTTATTAGTGTCGACTATATAAACTATGTTCTAGAGGAGGAATAATTCCCCATGGAGATATGTTATTCCATATATTTATTGACCGCCAAACTGGGCATATTGGCGTGGATGATAGAAAACCAAAGCGGTGATATTATGCTCTTTTGATGATCGCTTTTTGAATAGGTTGAAAAGCTACGACCATCTTTCAATGCTTGTTGTATCATGCCTTGGTTGTTTGTACATTTGGCGACGTTCTAGTAGGCGTTAAGATCACAACTCCATCTTTTACTTGTCCAAAGCCGCGCTTATGAAGTATGATACAATGTATTCTTCATGCGCATGCACAACGAAGAGTAATTATTAGGAACTCCTAGGCACATAAGGATGTACAAGAAAAATGAAAAGGGTAAAATAAAAGAAGACAAAATACGAAAACAAAGCCTTTCTCCCATGCGGGCATCCCTATGGTTTAAAAATTAGGGACTCGAAGTCCACTCGAAATTGACCCCAATTCGACTTGGAGTTGTTTATTATAAATTTTCAATCCAAGAAGTAAAATGTATATATAAAAATATATAAATAGTCGGATGCCTTGGTTGTTTATATTTTTTGGATTTATTTCATAATATTGATTTGAGTTAGAAGCGAGTCAAGTTTTTATTATAAAATTACCATCGTTTCATTTTTCTTCACTGACCATGCTTTGTTCCCCGCTGACTGATACCTCTGTTTTTGATGTGCCACTACCGCTGGTGACCTCGTCGCTGCCATCACCTCACCACTACCAGCGCCTGGAAAGTGAGGATAGGAGATTGTGAATTTGAGCGGTGGCCAACAAAATACCATCGTTTGACAGTCACGAAATAGAGGAAGCGACCAACAGAGGGAGCCGACGGCAGGGGGAGTTTCAATTGGATTGTGGGCAGTGAAGGGGATGGAGGGGCGGTGGATTTCGGTGAGCCTAACATCGCACTCAAGGTGGAGCAAGAGCTGGCATGACCAGGGTGGCGACGGCGGCATGGGGAGGGGAAAGGAGCGGTCCAGGCCGATGTCACGCTCAAGGCCCAAGTCACACGAGTTGAGGAGGATGCCGGCGGGGGGGGAACTCAGTCAAGCAGGGAGGCGGGGCATTGGATTCCAATCCAACGACCCAACACTCTTGTGCGCTGCATGCGCTGGCAAACGGGCAGCACATAGGAGGGCGCCCTATATATATATATATATATATGAAAAGGGAGGCTGAACTCGAGCACAACCATCTTGGCTATGCCCGATTTTATTTACAGTTGTTGGATTCAATCCAACAGCTATAAATAAATCTCCCTCCCCCACTCTCCCACCTCGAGTAGTTTTGTAATAAAAACTTAGACTCAATCCCAACTCGAGTCAATATGATGAAATACATCCTAAAAAATATAAAAAGACTATAAAATGCCATAAAATAAAACAATTGAGTTCTAATTAATTTTTTAATTTTATGGTATTTTACTCGATTTTTTTCATATTTTTTGAGATGTATTTTCTAATAATGACTCGAATCGGGATAGAAATGAGGAGGGGTAGTTTCGTAATAAAATTTTAATTTGCTGCTAACTTGAGTTAATATTATGAAATGCATGTCAAAAATATTAAAAATTGAGCAAAATACCATAAAATAAAATAATCGAGTTCTAATTGATTTTTAAATTTTATGGTATTTTACTCAAATTTTTTCATATTTTTTGACATGTATTTTGTAATATTGACTCGAGTCGGGACGAGTCAAATTTTTATTACGAAATTACCATCGACTCATTTTCTTCACCTCGACCTCCCTTGTTTCTCCTCTATCGTTGATTGCTGCCCCTCCTCGATTTTGTCGCTCTACCCCGACAGCCAACGACCTTGTTGCTGTCGTCACCTACACCACTGCCGGCCAGCATCGTCATTGCCCTCTTTCCCTTCTTTCTCTTTCCCTTAATCTGTTCGCTGCCCCTCCCCACTCTGTTTGGTGGAGCGCTGCCAGCCTTGGTGCTAATGTCATCGTCTTGTTGTCAACCATTCCTTGTCGTCGTCATCTTTCCATCCAACTTGAGGTGCGACGGGGCGGGTGCGGTGGGCAGGCGGGAGCGACAATTGGGGCAACGAGTGGGGGCCAGCGGGCAGGCAAGAGCGGTGGGGTGGAGAGGGGCCTGGGGAAGCAGGGCGTGGCGGCCAGGCTGGGGAAGAAGCCACCAAGGCCAACGGGAAGAAGGGGGGGGTGTGTGAGTGGTGGGAGGGAGATTTATTTATCGAGCACAGCCAAGATGGTTGTGCTCGAGTACATCTTCCATAGCCTCAAATTATATATATATATATATATATATATATGGATTTAATGTTTCTGTGCTGCATATAATTCGAGTGTAATAGCCATTTTCCGTAGTATTGTCTACATGAGCTAATTAATTATTAAATATGTTCTAGTTGGGTAAATATCAATTCAGTGAATAATTTTCTTGATTAGTTTTTATTAGGTTAATCTCACATTAGTCATGAAATGTGACTTATATATAGGCTAATGAGAAAACATTATTTTTTAAGCTGACCTTTGGATAAATAGAGGCATATGAACCATTTTTTAAGTCTTTTTAAAGGCCTATAGAGCCTAATAATGGTATCAAAGTCAAGTTAGTTTTAGTGTTATCTTGGTTTGCCCCAAATTGGTTGCCTAGTTTTAATGTTGCATCTATTTGGAATTGAAGTCAATTAAAATTTCACTCTAACATGTAAACCTAACGCGTACGAAAAAGAAATAATTCGGATAATATGATGTGTGAGATAGAAAATTATTAGGGTAATCCCACATAAGTCGTGAATGGTATTGGTGACTCATGTATAAGTTAACGAGAAAGCATAATTTCTTAATAGCCTATAAAAACTATTTCAATTCCCTTTTGGATTGGCCCAATAGTTTCCACATCAAGATCAGCAGTCACAAGCTCGAATGAATGAATGCTCGACTCTACTCATTCAAAGTTCAATATTTTGCAGGAGATAAAACTATTATATCTTGGACGGTCCTACTTACTTTATATTGCATAAAACATATAGCTATTCATAACCAAAGTTAAAAACTATTTTATCTAACAACAACTTTCATGAAAAATTAAGTAATTTTAATTCAACAAATTTTTTTATACCCGTTCAGATGTTGTCGATCAAGCCGGGCACCACCAACTAAGAAAAATCATACGGAGACTTTGACCCCGTTACCGCGGCTTAACAAACGCGAGCGTTCGTCCCCACACGCGCGAAAAGCGGGCCCGCAGAATCCCGGGCGGTACGGTGACGTAACTGCGTTGGCGGCGACTCGCGCCCGCGCTTGGGCGTGTTTTACATGTCCAGCCTTGAAAGATAACAAATTGCGCTATCCGACTATTTATTAATCATTGCCAAATCAGGTCAATATTAGACATAAACACCCCCACTTTGATTCGCTCTCGTTGCCTTTCACGTATTTTTATTATAAAATAAAAGTCAGTTGTAAGGTTTGGCTGTGAACGCCAACTGTATTGAAGAGTAGTAGTTGTTGGCGGTTAAAAATTTTCACGTGAACTAGTACTTGATAACTTGTATTTTATCATTTTTGGCTTGTAGGGTTATACAATAAATTTATGTTGATTATTACAAGTAAAATGGAAAATATTTATCAAATAGTAGTATTAACTTTTTCACCAAAAAAAAGAATTTAAACTAACCTACTTTAAATTATATTTATCAATTTATTTAAAAAGTTTGAAATTATTATGAATTCTCTTATAATTACTGTAAATCCATATAAATATTTATAATAAACAATTTATACATCCTATCATAATGGTTTTCACAAATGCTATTGAGAATTTGTGATCCGTTGCTCTTTGAACGTGATGGCAGACAAAGATAAAAAATTGCTCAAATCAACGACCACAAAGAAAAATGCAATTTTTAACTTCTCATATAAAGAAGTTACATAAATCACAACCTTATGGTGATTACCCTTAAGGCCTTAATTATATCACTAATTAATATATGATAGTTATCTTTAATTATACCACTTATTAATATATTTGGATAATAACATCATAAATTATATATAATGAGGACTACATAAAATTAGAATAAAAATTCTAACATTCTTCCACTTGGACTGAACATGTATCACTATACATAAAATAATGCAAAATATTAATACTTCAGAACAAGAACATTATACATAAATCATAGCGGACAAGTCCTATATAATCAAATATTATTTTCCATGTATTATAATGTAAAATACTCTTAAAAAACCTACAATGTGGTTTAAACTTTATAAATAGGCCCACAATGCTTATCGGGTCTAAACACACATATATTATATATATTTACAACAACTTTGTCGTTCTCCAATATAATGTATACACTCATAACGAGAAGACAAATAAATAGTATAGATTCAACAAATAACATATTTATACCTAGCATCTCATATCAAACTTGAAATTTAATAAGTCTCGTCAGGCTACATGATAATTGAACATCTTTGGTAGTATATCTTTCGTCAAAGGATTTGCAATCATCAATTCAATATTAATGTGTTCAATGAGCATTTCATTTGCTTTAATGTGCTCTCTAACGACTACATATTTAATATTGATGTGTTTAATTCAACTTCCATATTTATTATTTTTAGCGAAGAACACAACTACTGAATTATCAAAATACATCTTCAATGGACCCTGAGATAGACTCAAGAACTTGAAGCCTAGATATGAAACTCTTCAACTAAACAAGGGTGTGATGTAGCCTAAAGACACGAAATAAATTCGGCTTCCATAGTAGAAGTGACAACTAAAGTCTATTTTACATTTATGTACGATATAACTCTGTAGCAAGCCTGAAAATGTATCCAAATGTGGATTTATGAGAATTAGTGCAACCAGCATTATTTGAATCTGAACATCTAATGACCTCCAAATTAGAACATCTCTCATATATAAGCATGTAACTTTGGTTCCTTTAAGGTACCTCATAACTTTCTTTAGCTCTTCAATGCTTAATGTAAGGATTACTTTGATATCTCCCCAATATTCCAACAACAAATACAATATTTGGTATTGTACAAACTTGCGCATACATAAGACTTCTAACAGTTGAAGTATGTAGAATATTTTTCATTTGTTCCCTCACAATATTATTTTTCAGACATTGACCCAAATTAAAATTGTTTCCTTTTACTGTAGGAGCTACTGAAGTTGTACAATCACTCATTTGAAATCTCTCGAAAACCTTATTGATATAGGCCTTATGAGATAAAAGGTCTTTTTCTAGATTAAGTACAAACTACAACTTAAACAAGTTTACATGTCCTAATAGCTTCTACATGTAAAACCCAGCTTCAAGTTAGGGATTACCGCTTGTATTTTTTGCCCAGTTCAGGCCAGTCTCAAATTGGTTTGAGCAAGCTCAAACCAAATTAATTTTCAAAACATGAGTATGGGGCCCATATGGCTGTATGAGCATATTATGATAGTTGAGTATGCCCAATATGTTGATTATAGCTTGAATTAGGCTACAATAGAGCATAAGTTATTAGTGTATACACGAGGTATACATTAATTTTTATGGGTTATTAGGGATGTAGGCCTACATTTAGGTTGTTGCGAATGTTTAGTATCCGTTTGGGATTTTCAGGGTATCTCATTTGCATGCATTATAGGGACTTTAGATCACTGAATTGTGCCCTTGTGGGCCCAACTTGATTGAGTTGTAGGTTTTTACCTTATTAAGTTCAGGGTTTGAGGCCCATTTAGCATTCTTGCTTCGATTCTCGCATATAGAGTCATTTTTAGGACTTGAATCAGTTTTGACTTTAGACAATATTACTTACAGCTTTCCGTCTATATATATATATATATATATTACATATATTAATAGGTGGGCCCCACTAGATCCACGAGTTGTCGGATGTTCAGATTATGCCGTATGACAAGATCAGAGCCATCCATGTAAGCCCTAGCTTCTTCGGCTTAGCCCCGACCATTAGCCCGGCACCCTTATGACCAACTCATGATAGGCTTTCTATCCATACCTCTCACGACCATCGGTGCTTCTGCGTCACCGCCAGCGACGACATTGTCGCTGCACTTTCGGGCCATTTTTGGCCCCATCGAGCCACCTATGGCCGATCTGACCACCCAGACAAATTCCCTTCGCCAAGAGCTTTATTTTGAGACCACCCATGACCACCGTAGTGGCCACGATCGTAGCCGGAGATGCGGAGCACCCGACAATGATTCTATCCCTTTCCGATTGTTTTTCGGCCAGCTAGCGGTCGACTTCATCGATTATGTAAAACCCACGATTCGAGTCAGGGTTTTATATTCAGCACCGGTCAGTTCGACTATTATTTTCAAGTCGAGTCAGTTTCAGAACACGTGTACTGAGCCGACACTAGTCGCGTGTATGAGCTATGAGGGTCATGAGTACCCAAGTATATGATGATAACGTCATGAACACAGTAGAACAGAATGAGTTATCAGATATATGAGAGTATGCCAGTCATTTTTTTTATTTTTATATATAGTGGATCGTAGAATTAGTTTTTGACCGTTTAACGCGTTAGGATGCATTACGGGCAGTTTGGTCTGGTTATTAGTTTTAGAGCATATCATTATGATGTTTTGGTGATTGTTTTATTTTCTAGGATTTTTCCCGATTTTTCTAGATTTTTTTAGAATTTTCTACGACTTAGTTATTATTCTTGACTCGAGCCGAAGACGAGTCAAGCAATATTTATAAGTTTGCCACCCAACCATTCTTCTCCTCACCCAACACTTTCCCCCTTCCAAAACATTTATATATATATATATAGTTTTCGCGTTTTCAGTGAGACGAGAGATGGAGAAACCGACTACACGTACCATGAGCGGATGCCGTGACAGTCAAAGTGGGCTCTGGATTAGTGCCAGCGGACTGTTCCATTCCCGAGGGATCCTGACAACTCCGCGTTTGAGTTCCTCACACCCGGAGAACGTGGAGGTTTACGGGTACTGTTTAGTACAGTGCATGTCCAGACTTGTGGTTCAAAGGGTACTAAAGGCGACTGCCTGAGAGTGCTCGGCCTTCGTGCTCAAGGCCAGGAGTAATATGGAGGTTTGGAGAGGGCTTAGGATAAAGTTTTATGTGAAGTACTGAAAAAGAAGTGTCGTGAGAGGCACAGTACCAGATAGATCAGGATGCTACCGGGTCTGCAGCCCAGTGGCTCCTCAGTAGTGCCCTTCAGAGTGTTCACGTGGAGTATATGATGTTTTCTTTCATATGAGAGTTTGCTCTCATAGCCAGCTTGTTATAGTTATTTTATTTTCCGGACCAGTAACACTTGTTACTGACGTGTCTTTATACTATATGTAGGTAATAATCACGAGTTGGAGGAGCCAGCTTGGACGGAGGAGCATTGTTGTCGCTTGCACACATGTCAGTCGATTGAGTGGTTATATTTTGTTTATGATACTATTATATTGCGGATGTTGTGAAATGCTAAGACATGGTATGATATGATTGAATGTCATGAGATGATGATAAGATATGATGATGTGACATGATTGAATGCTAAGACACGATGACAGATTGTGTGAATGAAGTTGCGTGATGTATAGATACATGTTTGCATATATGTTTATATATAGTATTTTGACAGGGTGACCCTAATTGCACTTTTAGGGGAAATTCTGTCCGTTTTATTTTAGAATTTTCATCGATTTTGATCATAATTGTGATGGTGTGTAATTTAGTTTGCATGTCATCCATGTAGTATCATGTTAGGATTTTGTGCATTCATCCATGCATGACGAGTAATATCTTCATCTTAAGACGCCGAGATTAGATCCGCGCGAGTTGGGTTCGGGTTAGCCGACCTAACCGGGGCCTGTAACATGCCAGTTCGGTTCACGAGCTTGGACCGGATTTGGGGTGTTACAGATCATCACCACCAACACCTTTGCCTCGACGCCCTCTGTCAATCTCGACCAGCGACAACCCCAGCTGCGCTGCCATTAGCGTTTTTCGGCGATGGGTGCTGCACGCCCCATCGGACCCGTTTACCCTCGTTCACATCTAACAGCTCATGTTCGGTGTCCGCCTACCCGACCTAGTTCTCCTTCCCAGCAATCCCATGGTCATGCTCGAGCCCGTGTTTGCGTCCAACTACCCGGCAACATTGTTGCTCGACCTCGGTTGAGTCGACTCGGCTCGACTCGGTTTGACTCGGTTGACTCACCCAAATTGACTTGGTTCTCCATTTTCAACTCATTTTCAGCCATTTTTCTCCTTATTTAACATATTTTGATGTTACAAATGTTTTTATTATTTATTTATTATTATTATTATTTATTTATTATATATAATGAATGTTTACGTGATTGTTTATTATTATTATTGATATATTTACTTATTAATATTAGCCTTATTTATATTTACTAAATTTTATTTATTTATTTATTTATCTATCCATTAATTGCATGCATGTTATTATTTATTTGCATTTAATAATGTATGATGCATTTGTTATTATTATTCATGATTAATTAATATTAACTATTTATTTTTATTTATTTATTTATCGAATGATTATGTATTTATTATTTAATTATTGTTAAGTTTACTAATACGAGTATATGTGACATTAATTCGTATTTAACCATATGTTAATGTAATATAATAATAATATTATTTTATGATTAGTGTATTATTATTTTCATGTAATTATTATTTATCTATTTATTCATGAGTGTATTTATTTATTTAGTTATTATTTATTTATAAATTATTTCTTTTATCATGTCTCGATTTGTGTGCTGGATATTTAGTTATAGGTGTATTTGGTAGTCTTTTTTATTAGGATATACTGATGATGTGAGCACACACCACTAGTATACATTTTATAAAGATATAAGTATTTTACTTAGTAATGGTCTACGATGTAGGTTTTGGAGTTTAAGCTCATTGTAGATGAGACAACATAGTTGGAGCTTGGACGAAGGTCCGTTATGACTCTTCTCACTTTTTGTCACTATATTCTATTATTGATTTGATTTCTAGATTGCAAGACGTGTTAAGTGGTTATTTTATCAGACCCCACTTAACACAGCTCATTTAGACGTATTTTACTTCTAAGATTATTAACCCTCGAGGATGAGACCTCTCAAGTCTGATTTCGAAAACAAGATCCATCGCAAATTGCCTTCGGACTCGTTATATAAATTTCTTCCCAGGCCTATATATGATTTTCTTAAGTTTTAGGTGAGATATGAGACTGGAGAAAATTGACAACTGCGCGTTGAGATAGAGCGCGTGTTAGTCAAAGCGAGCTCTGAATTTGGTGAGCCTCTGTTCCATTCCTAATGGATCCTGACAACTCCACCTTTGGGTTCCTCAAACTCGAGAGAAATGTAGAAATTTACAAGTACTACAATGAAGCGAATGTTTAGACTTGTGGCTTCAAAGGGCACTGAAGGCGCATGCCTGAAAGTATTTGGCCTCTGTATTCAAGGTTAAAAATAATATGGTCGATGTAGAGGGCTAAAAGAAAAGAAATTGATATTCATGCGTAAGGGATGGTTTTTAAAGTTGACGAAGCATGAGATGAGTGAGAAAGGGGATGTTGTCGCGCGAGGTCGACAAATCCTAATTAACGCCCTTATGAGAGTTTCTATGAAGGAGTATATAAATGTTTTCATTTAATAGGAGGGTCTCTTGTGCCAGTTTGACTAATAGTTATTTCTGGACCACTAACATTCGTTACTGACGATTTTCCTATTATATATGTAGGTTTCGTGATTCTAAGAGTACTTTGGTGGGAGGACAAATAAATGCTATACACACTTGACCTCAGGGCAGTTATTTTCTTTTACATTTTTACTTATATTTGATGTATTTTTGACACGTATTTAGCGATGCCTTCCATTCTCTTGATGTCAAGTGGGTTACTTCAATCTATATTATTGATCGAGTCTTATGGATTAGCTGTTTTAGACATGACTCAACTCGATCACGATAGTTCCGATTAGGTTCTTAGGTGAACCAAAATTTGGGTGTCACACTACATGTGCACGCATCCAGTTGTAAGAATAGATGTTTCATTCACTTTTTGTCGGTTTCCTTCAATTTAAGAAACCTTACATGGTACTCAAAACACGAATTGTAGAATTAGAATTAGTCCACTAACTATTATGACAAACATCAACCATATTAGATTCATAACAGACAAATAAGATGAGATTACATTTCTTCTCTAGTCATGTCATGCATTTAGGACAATCCTTTCTTATATGTCTCTTCTTTTTACAAAAGAAACAATTAGATTCTCTCTTAACATTAAAATGGGTAGGTTTTTTGTCTTTCCCTTTATATGCCCGATTTTCTTTCTTGTTTTTTTTCATAAGTCACCATGTATACACTTTCATCCTTATCTCTCTTCCTCTTGAACATACATGATTAAAAGTTTATTTATTGTCCATTTTTCCTTCTGTGTGTTGTAAGTTATTTTTAAAAGATCCTACTCATATAAAAGAGAGTTAAGGATGAAATCTAGTAGAAAAGACTCAGAAATCTCGATCTCCAGAGACGTAAGCTGAGAAGTAATGTCTATTATTTCCATAATGTGCTTACGCACACAACTAATGCCGGTGAGCTTCATTGATAACCATTTTGCCATCAAGGTACCAGTCAATGATTTATTTGAAGTCTCAAATTGTTAATCAATAGCTTCATATAATCTTTAACAAACTTACATTCAAAAATTAACCCACTAATACTAGTTGTAATGTAGAGATTTAATGAACATTCATATAGTAAATTTTTGCTTCAAGTGCTAGATTCAGTGGAAATGTGAGGCTCATCCTTATAAAAAGCATAGTCAAGGTCTATATACCCTAAATGAAGAGGGATTTTCTCCCTACATTCCTTATCATTATGCTCACCACTTAAATAGGAAACCTTAGATTTATCATAAAGAAATGTCAAAGATGAAACAGTTGTAAGAAACATATAACCATGCTTACTATAAAAAATATTGAGGTAAATTATATACCATCACTATAGTTGTATGCTTACCAATGTAAGTATAATAAAATGAATCAACATGTCATTAAAATCTACTTGTCGGCAAAGACTTTAACATAAAATAGATTATGCACTATTTCAACGATGAAAATAGAAAAATATTAAATATCTCTTAATGTTTGTGTGCTAATTAAGAAACATAAATATTTTCTATTTCACTGTAATTAAACAAAATAATCATAACAACCTCCATGTGGGGTAAAACTATTATAATTATAATGTTTAATTAGAATTTTATGTATTAAAATTCATATGTGATCTATATATTCACTTTATGTATATTTTATCTTAATTAAAGACATGGCTACTCTTCAATTAATTTAAAATACATTGACATACATAAAGATACAAATAACTCAAAATTTGTATATAAACACTTAATCACATGCACAATAATAAATGAACCTCTCATAATTGGGTCTGGATAGTCCTTGAATATCATATGAATAACTTGGACATCACGTGAACACCCTAAACAATTCATGGGTATGCTAACTTTATTATCCAAACATAATTAAATAGGTATATAGACAGCTATATGAACCAAAATAGTTCGGTCAATGTTCACGTTCATGATCAGACTATGTATTGTCTATAAAATTGATCGGACAATTCATAGTCCAAAACACAATGTATATAGTTTATCTTATATATAAATCATTTAACCAATGCAATGAATAAGCCTAAGAACTTAAAATAAACCGCTCATAATTAAAATGTGCATTAAGATTGCTTGCAGAATAGCACAAAGTCCAGCAGTTTCAAAACAAGTAACAAATCCTTAACGAATATAAGTAAATTTCACACATGGGCCATATATAGTTAAATGGGCCAATATAGTAACAATCCATAAGGTTACAAGTCCATTAGCTATAATAACTAAAAATTAACAAAATCATAGAAATGCATGACGATCTTTTTCCTCCAGTGAGTATCGTCTTCTCTAGTAGCAGTACCAAAATAACCGACCGTTTATCCTCTAATGGGAAATTATATAAATTTAAGAAGACAGAAGATATCATGGGAATAAATTGACCACGAAAGCATATAAAAAACTTGTAAAGTTTTTACCCATTAAATCATTATTCACTCATAATCTCTATAATAGGATACAAATGACAAGATCAGAATGGATATGAGTCCAACACGAAAACAACTTAAGTCAAGCATACAAGCAACACACATCGAAATCGAATAAAAGGAATTATCTTTTAACAATGATTGTGAATGACCAATAGATTGATAAAATCAAGAAGATTTAACCCGTAGAAAATTTTTAAGGGAAAGAAAAATTTCACTGATGAATGACTCAATACCAAATATAAATCCATATAAATATTTATAATAAACAAATCATATTTTCTATCACGATAATTTTCATAAATGTTTTTGAGATCATATGATATGTTGCACTTCCAAGGTGAAGCAGACAAACGCATAAAATTGTCCGGATCATAGATTCAAAAGAAAATTACTGCTTTTAACTTCTCTCATTAAGAAGTTATAGAAATAACTACTCTATGGTAGTTGCCCATTAATTATTATACGGTAGTTATCCTTAATTATACTATGAATTAATATATTTAGATAATAATATCATAAATTATATAAGACAAGGACCTTGTAAAGTTAGAATACAAATTCTAACAATTACAACCAATGTATAAAATAAAATCAGATGGTAAAAAATCTTGTCAAGATCTTAAGCTTTTTATTTTTATTTTTACTTACAACAAACAAGACATATTGCCTTGGCCACAACGCAGAATATAAAAGGTTTGGCCAAAATAATTTTATTTTTATTTTTGGTTATACCTTAAAAGGGGCATATATGGCCAATAATTTCAATTTTCAACAAAACATCCCCGATGAGTACTTTAGTAAACATTGAACCAAGTTTTGGTCAATTTATCTCCGTTTTGTCCTCGTCTACCATCTTCCCCCTCTGCACCTCCGAGTTTCGACGGCGCCGACGACGCTCTTCTCGTTTCGCCTCCTCCCGATCGCCCGAGCCATAGGTTTTCCCCGGCCTCTACTCTGTGGGCGGATAGGCCTGGTTCATCTTTGCTCGGTGGTCGAAGATTTGTCAAAGGTGACTTCTTTTTTGGTTTTTGTTAATTTGTTCAGTTTGTTGCTTTGTGTTGGTGTGTTGAATTTTCTGTTGATTCTGTTTTTTGGTTTATGGTGTGTGGAATGGAGCAGAAAAACCTGTTCTTTTGGTGCTTGCTTATGTAGGGTGGATGGGAACCGTGTGATGGGGTGTGTGTGTGAGTTTTGAAGGTTGGTTTTTGGTGGAGTAGAATTCTTTTCAGCGGTTGTTATGTAGGTCGGATGGTTTGGTCTCTATGAAATTTTGATAGCTTAAGTTTTTGCTGGATTGGATTTTTTTTTGTTGATTTTGTTATTCTCTGTAGGTTGTTTTGTATTTCAGAATTTTATTACTTTAAATGACTGTGTTGTTGCAACGCTTTTTATTTATTTGGATACATGTTTGTTTTATTAAAAGTTTGTTCATGTTTTAATTTTTTGTTAGAAATTAGTAGAAATTGCTCGGTATTTTTTTACCTGTGTTTTATTGTTGAATTCATTTATTTGGTGAATTGGCTACTTGGCTTCATTATTTGAATCTTTAACTGTTTGCATTACATTTCTTCTATGTATGTATATGTTTTTGGATTGATGTTTCATGTATTTTATTTGGAGTGATTGCTGTTATAGTTCGGCAAATATCCTAGGATTGCAAGCTATTGGATGCCTTTTGCTCTAGTTTTGCTCTTTTTTTATGGTTGTTGTTGTTCTTGTGTGTTGTTGACCATCTGCATCTCCTAATAGGAATACCATTTTGCACAAACCGGGTTTCCTTCATCATTAATATAGTTTTGTTTGATATTATTGTTTTGATATGTAATTTGCATCTATATGTGTTTTACAAATGTAATGGCTTCGTGCTGCAGAGTTCACCTATTGTGTCAATTGTATCAATTCTTCTCTTCACTAGTTCTATAAATAAATAAAGATGATACGGTTCATAAAATAGGAGAGGGGCAAATAGGATCCATATCCCTGATCCCATAATTTGGGGTTGGGTGGATGATGAATATCAATAGGTGTTTTAAAAGAATTTTTGTGATTTGTTAGTTTTAGATCTGGATTCAAACTTCGGAGTTACTGTTTTGGCATACTGAAATACATAAGTTTTGTATGCTCGTTATTGTCATGTCTAAGTGCCTTCACTATCATGTAGGAGCCACTAGCCAAGTCTGTATCTCCTATTTTGTCTAGGATGTCATAATTGGACTTATTGTGTTTTCCTGACTTGTTTTAGGTCTCCAGGATGGTTTATTGTGCAACACTTGTGGTGACTTGGTTGGCTTTTCACTGATTTCTATTGAACATTATCTGTTTGGTGATCGCTTAAGTCTGTAGCAATGGACAGAAAAGATACGTCTGGTTTTGTTAGTGGTGGTTGTCTAGATTGTCTGGAGTACCACTAACATCTTTGATATATTTTGTTTGTTAATCTATTCCCGGAAGTCAGGTGACAGATTCTTGTCTTTGTGAGATCAAAAGGGGATTTTGGAGGATTTCAGTGAATGGATAACAAGCTCCAAGATTTAGGTTATGCGCTTAATCTTAACTTTTCTTTTAATGACTTTGACAACTTGGGCAGAACTTTTCAAGTTGAATCTCAACATCATACTGACACCACGTTGAGACTTCATTCTCCTGTTGCTTCTGGAATACATTTTCCTGTTAGTAAGTTAAACCATAACAATGGAGGTTTTCATTTGGGCAATGAGCCACATCTAGTTTTGAAGTTAAGTCATCAAGCAGATTCCTCTGTTTGCAAGGACAGTTCTGCAGCTTCTGTTGCACTGATGAAAGAGATTGAAAAGGAATCCTCTGAAGAGTTAGGGTTGAGTTTCAACTTATATTGTGGTAATGGAAAAACAACTTGTTCTCATACAGGTACGGAATATGATTTAGAACTCAGTCTCACAACAGGACCATATGAGAAAATCTCTACCTTGGCTTTTGATGGAGTCAAATGCCAAAACAGTTCAGAGATCCATCCAGTGACAAACAAGATGTGTGATGAAGGTGAATGGCCAACATGTCCAAGAATATTTAGGTCTGTTATGTCATCAACGTCACCTACACAGAGTAGTCTCAGTCCAATTTCTGAAAAAAGTGATTTAACCATTCTAGACTCCTCAACAATGGGAGCATCCAATGGCTCAGTTACCTGCACTTCCGGGAGTAAAAGTAATAGTCAGTTAACTCGTCCACCACATAGTTCTAGCATGAAGAATTGTCAATATGAAGGATGTCTTAAGGGAGCAAGGGGCGCCTCTGGTCTATGCATTGCCCATGGAGGGGGCCGGAGGTGTCAAAAACCTGGCTGCAACAAGGGAGCTGAGGGTAGGACTGTGTTTTGCAAAGCTCATGGTGGGGGACGACGATGTCACTTCCTAGGTTGCACAAAGAGTGCTGAGGGCCGTATAGACTATTGCATAGCTCATGGCGGGGGGCGCAGATGTATTTCTGATGGGTGTGTACGAGCTGCAAGGGGCAAATCTGGCCTGTGCATAAGGCATGGAGGTGGTAAACGCTGCCAACTAGAGAACTGCACTAAAAGTGCCGAGGGTTTGTCTGGTCTTTGCATCTCTCATGGTGGAGGACGCCGTTGTCAGTATCCCACTTGCTCAAAGGGTGCTCAAGGTAGCACAATGTTTTGTAAAGCACATGGAGGAGGGAAGAGGTGTAGTGCACCAGGTTGCACTAAGGGTGCAGAAGGAAGTACACTATTTTGCAAAGGGCATGGAGGCGGAAAACGCTGCTCTTCAGAAGGGTGCACAAAAAGCGTACATGGAAGGACCCTTTTCTGTGTGTCACATGGAGGAGGGAAGAGGTGCACCTTTCCTGAATGCACCAAGAGTGCCAGAGGCCATACTAATTTCTGTGTTCGTCATGGAGGTGGAAAGCGGTGCAAACTGAAAGGCTGTGGGAAGAGTGCACAAGGCAGCACTGATTTATGCAAAACTCATGGAGGAGGCAAACGATGTTCTTTGAGTAACCAACCTCAATTTACTGCTGATGGCCAGGCTCCTTGTGATCAGTTTGCAAGTGTAAAATTTGGTTTTTGTTCTACTTGCATTGCACCGGTTCAGGATATGCGAGTTCATGGAGGTGTTACGCTAGGAAAAGCTGCTCAAGAACTCAAGGAGAGAGAGCTCTTGGATATTAGGAAGGCTGAAAACATTGTGGGAGATTCTTTTATCATTGATGAACTCAGATATCCGGAAGACGATATCAGTATGCCCAGAGGGAAGGTGGTTTTACACTTGAATTCAATTTTTGTTCCTGATGGGAGAGTTCATGGTGGAAGTCTACTGGCAAGCTTAGCAAGCGGTACTGAGATTATAAAGGAAAATGTTCCTTTTTCTGGGATGACGCACGAGTGGATCTGAATGCAAAATGCATGTTAGGTTTGTTTGTCCTTCGTCGCATGTTATTTGAGTTTCAATTGCCTGCCTTTTAGGAAATCTCAATTGATGTTGCTGTATCCCAATATGAAAAATAGGGGTGTAAACAAACCAGCTCGCGAGCATTTTATGTTCGGCTCGATTTGACTTGAATTCGTATTTATTAATTTTGTGCTCGAAAAATACAACGAACAGAGCTTGAATTAAGGAGTATTTGGTTTGATTTGGTTCAAAACCCGAGCTCAATGTATTTAAACTTAAAAAATATTCGGTTCGATTTGGCTCGTCAATATTATTGAGGTCACATTGAACTTATATAGCGTTAGAAAAATTTTTTAATTCTATATATGTTGAGTATGAGTCAAGCATAAATAATTATTGGGCTCGAGCACAATTCAAAAAGATAGTGAGCTAAACACAAGTTAAGTTCAAATATTATAAATTTTGGCCGAGTTCGGCTTAATCTATAATATATTAAAATTTGTCAAACTTTCAAACAAGTTCAAATATGATTGTCAAAAATTATATTGAATTCAAATAAAGCCTTATTTGACTCGGCTCATCTCGATTGCACTTATAATAAAAAATAATTTATTGAATTAGGTACTTTGCTTTGTCCCCGGTGTCATTTGGGGTAAATATCTTAAAACTAATGACGTATGGTGTGTTTGTATGGTGTCACAAGAGTTTTGGTGAATCTGCGTTATCTGAGGTGTAAATAGTGTATCGCTGTCAATAAATGTTTGTTTATGTGAATTTTGTTCTATAATTGAATTCTCCCATCGACCTTGTTTTCTTCATCTTTATTTTCATGAGGGTTATCTCCTCTAAATATTTTCTCAACTTACAGGAAGCTGTTATGTGGCTTTTTATAACATTGCTATTTTTTGACTGTTCTAAAATTAAGAGTGTTTAAATCATTAATGATACGATTGTGATGAGTTTAACAAGCTCGGTTAACACGGGCTGGAACACAGATTAAACAAAATGGTTCCTCATAATTTATTGTGCCAGTGATTTAAATTACTTCGAGACAATACTATTTATTGTAGTAAATTGTGTGGTTTATTATACAAACAGTAAACTTCAAGATTAAAACTCTGTCAGTTTCATCTTTTAATCGGAGGACTAGACATTTTCTTTTCTTGCGCAAGAAAAAATAGTTGGATGTTGGATTACATTCTTTTATTCACTTGGATGATTGCAGAAAAGGTCTTCGTTTAACAGCTCCCACAGTCTGAAGTACCATTCTACATCAGCACTTGTCTGAAGTACATTATATACGGTTAATGGTGACTCCTCAACTGTATATCACACAGCACCAGATTTGAACTTGGCAAGCTTGGATAGCTCCTCGACTGCATCAACCAAATGATCCAAACGGGCAACGAATTCAATTAGCAAAGACGTGAATGTGGCCAAAGAAAGCGCAGCCGTGCTTTCAAGCGCCTTCATCCTTGGCAAGATGAGCTCCACGCTAATCCCACTCTCTTCTTCAAACTCGTCTACTTCCCTTGATGGCCATGAGTAGAGCCTCCTCTGTTGCCTCCTCATTGACTCGTGATAAGACTCGGTTGGGGCAAACTTGGTCTGATCAAAGCCCCCACTACCCTCTTCTTTGCTCTCTGCCGAAGGGGTTGGCTCTAGACCACCATTCCCAGTAATGGGTAGTTCGATGAAATGGGTGGAGAGCTCGGTTGGAGTGAAAGAACGGGCGGACGTGAGCTTGATGGATGGCAGTTTTGATGGTGGTGGGGTGACCTTGTGATCATGGCAGGTGAGGAGGTAAGAGTGAAGCTCAATGGATCGTTGGAGACGATTGGTAGAGCTGTGAACACGCTTGAGAAGAGTGGTCTGGGGGCTGTGCTTCATGTTGTTGATGTCTTTGCCCAGGCACCTCACCAGCTCTGCTGCTTGGTTGGTGGCATCAAGAATCTCTGTTCTGAAGGCCAACCGGAGATTGTAGGGTGCCTGAAATCAATTAGGACAAAACCTGCTCTAACCATAGATTATCTACTTATACATGAGATTTGCTATGTATATATAAAAGTGAAGCTTACCCAATCCCCTCTAGAAATTTGTCTAAGTCTTAGTCTAGAAGGGATTGAGAAAGCTTCACTCTGTCTTTAAAAAAAATAATCCTACCTAATCATTGTAAATTATAAAAATATTTTTAAAATTAATTTGATAGTTATGAAAAGGAGCACTTGGCGGATTTAAAGTTCACTATATATCCTTGGCAAACCATTGGATCTGAACGCCTATTATATTCAACTTTGTGGACCCGAGTTATATTTGGCTCTGCTCACTTCTTTGTTACCCATTTAGATCGACTCATTGCCACTTCCATTCGAGGTCGACTAGTGCTCGGGCAAGCTTAGCTTGCACATATTTGTACTTTTTCTTCATATTATATACATTCGCACTTTATTTGAAGAACAAACATATCTTTACTTCTCATAATATTGCGCTCCTAGAGATGTGAAAGGTAAATATTGAGCTTTCAGGCTTAGTTGCTCTTCATCTTCATATTCCACATCTCCAATTAAGTCGTTTATGATTTCCCCATGGCATGGCCATCAGCTACATGTAAGATGGGGAACCACACAACTAAACTTGCAGGAGGTGGTCCAACTACATACACATATCCCCCTCAAGCGTGGGCACGAGGAATATGCTTGGCTTCTACTTGCCTCGTTTACGCGGGAATTCGATCCTACATAGATGATAAAGTATAACCATCTACATCTTGGGATCCATATTCTAATTACCTACCATAGCCATCTTTATTAGTTAATCAACTGTGCAAGTAATATATATGTTATACTTGGGTATATGGCATGTTGAATTGAATTACTTTTTAAAGTATGAGCTAGTGAAAGGTAGCCTCCTTTGTAGTGATCACCTTGTGGGCAGCGAATATTTGATTGTTCTATATGCTAAAGGCAGACATTAACCGGCATTAGGATTTAGAGGGACACTTTTCATGAGATGATGCAATGGGGAATATGAAAATCAACGGAGAATATAGATCATATTGGGAATTATTGGAACATAGCAGACCTGAATCTCCGAGTGAAGAACTCCATGCAAAGCCATCACCTCGTAGGCACAATATCTCAACACCGCACCAACTTTTACGTACTCCGGCCATGGATAGAAGAAATGCCGGAATCTACCGTGTGGAGGCTCCCATTTGGCAGAACCAGCCTGCATGCCACAATTTTTGATGTGATCAAACAACTAAGAGTGTCTTATAATTATAATGTTGATGTTAGCGATCGAGTAATATGAATAATACGGTATCAAAATTGGAGATAGGTACCAAAGAATCAAGCTTTGACGATGAGTTTAGAACAGTTCGGCATCTCCTAAAGGCTGGTTCGTCTGCGAAATCGTCGTTGATTGTCGTGGAGAACTCAGGCCGGTGAGAACCATCATCATCCAAGTACTTCCTCACACACTCTGTAGCCAAATAAATAAGAAAAGATGGTATAATAATTAATATTGGTGTTTATGTTTAATTACAGCATATATTTAGCTATCAATACCTAGCTTAGGTATGTATACAATAACACATGAGTGTTCGGTAAGTAACCTTCAAGTGAGTCGGCCACCGAGTCAAAACATTTAACCAGCTCGGCATGAAGCTGCTCTCCAGACCATATAGGGAAGACGAGGACATTCACAAGCACAGCTACAAAAGCACCAATGGCAATGGAGTAAAGCCTGTCCATGGCAGTTCTTATGGGGTTTCCCATTCTGTAACCCGAAACTACAATGAGACAAAAGGTGAAGAGGATGACCCTAAACCCATACTCATATGGTACCAGAGTTGGCCACAGTTTCACAAACGATGTCACAGCTCCTACGATATACAGCATATGGAATGCAAAACATTATCAATTGCTTCTTAGATTTATGATCTCTAAGGTGTAAAAAACTGGGAAAGTAATTTACCAACTAGAAAGATGCTTAGGCCGATCACAATAGGCTCTGCTATGCGGCCGGTGCACATAGCAAATTGCATGATGATAATGCTCAGGATTCCTGCCAGCAAACTCCCAAGTGCTCTGTTGAACCCCCGGTTAAATGTTGCTCCTTTTATATGTTAACCATGCATTCAACAAATTACTGATTAATTTGTTAAATGCCTCGACAAAATAGTCCATATATATGTGTAAACAATGTGTGTGTTAAAGATGAATGCGTGCATGAAACTAACTGGGCATACCTACGGTGTATTCGAACATGATGGCAACAGTGAGGATGGACCAAATGATGTTGGCACCAAAGATTTCATAGGGAGCTTGGGTGAGAATGAGCAACGAAACTAGGAGAACAGCAAGGCCAACCTTGAATGAGAATGTCACCCTGTTGTAGTCTTCTTTGCAAAAGAGCCACACACTCCACAACCATTTCTTCAAGGAGGAGATCCTTCCATCCTCTTCACTAGACTTCTTATTTGCTTCATGACTAAGTTTTTCTCTTGGCTCTAAGCTTAAGTTGATCTTGAAGCTTTCTTGCTTGTCTCCTTTCATTCTTCACTCAATCAAACTCACCAAAATCTCTGGTTCTGGTTCTATCTTTAGTAACTGGTTTAATTATATGTTTGAGATAGTGAAGATCAACACTCTTTTTGGTGAGTATTGAAGCTGAACTGTGAAGTGAGAGAGCAATGAACTGCTGGGTGCAATATAAATAAGAATTGTTAGATGAAGGGGTGCTCTATGGTCAAGTAGGGAAGAGAGTATGCAGGATATGGTACATTATATCAGAAATAGAATAATGCCCAAAATAATAGAGAAGATGAAGTGAAAACTCGTTGTACAAAAGATGCTTAAGGCCAATAATGCAGTTAGATGGAGAATTAGAATCTCTGAATACATGCAAGCAAAGCTATTTTCATGTTGCCACATAGAGGGTGCATGGTATGTGACTCAACGGTTAGAAACCATGCAAAGAAGAACAATTGTTGATGTTCGTATAAAAGTTTTGACAAAAGTTCACGTAGTTACACCAAATGGACATATTCTGCATAAAATTATAACTTGCACGCTCACTTTTAGATGTGGTACTATAGCTAGGCAAGATGTCTTGCCGAGCGTGAACGATACCAGATAAATTTTAATTTTATACATACACTTTAATTAAATAATAAAATAAATTTTAATAAATTAATATTTTATGTATAGCGTATGATTGACTTTAAAGATATGATATATTTAAATGAACAAATGAATTATAATTATTAGATTTTTTATTTTTTAAAAAAATTATGCAAACCCTTGTAATCAAAAGTTAAAACTAGATCTTGTTTAAACCTATATCTTATTATTATTTTTTTTTCGTAATAGAGATTTGAACTCATAACCCTTTGAAATAAGTATTTTTGTTATATTTTTTTAGATTTTCTTAGTATTTTAATTAATTGACTCTCATACTTTTAATTTTAGGCCGGTATTGAGTTCCCCCCTTTGAAGTGTATTCTATGGATAAAACATATAAATATATACTGGAAAAAGCTATCCAAGCACATGGAGATCAGAATGGGGCGAAGAGATATAAATGAAATAATATAGCTAGCGGTTCTGATCTAGCCAAGCTTGCAATTTATAGACCACTGCTTTGTATAACCTTCTACAGGTAGGCAGAATATGATGTCTGCTAAAAATGGTGGACAATATAACTTCTCTGTGGACAAAATATACAGATATTGATCAATATAGAAGATAAGGAAACCAGTACATGCAAGAAGGAAGAGCTCATAAGCTTATAGTATCATGGCATCTGGTTCTCAAAATTCCTCTAACCCAGATGATCAAAAGTTCCTTTTAACAAGAATATTCTCGTGAGGACGCCACTTACAGTCTCAAATGAATGAACAAAGGAAGATGTACATATACCACTTGAGATAAAACTAATACTCACGAACATGCAATCTTCCTCACATCAGAGGCCTACAATGTAAGTGAAAAGACCTCAGATGGCACAATGAGATGGTCGTAGGAATCACCACTCACAAATTTCGATGAATTGATTCTTCTTCTATTGTGAAGACAAAAGTATTCCCCCTTGATTCTAAGATGGTCATCTGTGTATTGGCATGATATGGAAGCAGAGATCTCTTGAGCCCATTGCATGTGTTCTCCCAGATCTGATACTAAACCGGTTTTGCTTTTACATGGCATACGGCAAATTTTTGAAACGCACAGAGGACTGCGTGTGTCATAATGCCAAATTAAAAGAACGGCCCTAAGTCTTCCTTTCAAAATGAGTTAGATTTAGCTCAGGTTGAAGATTGACAAGAAAAAAATACTCCTAAATATCTAACCGCATTTAGAAATTCATGGTCCTAAGAACTCTTCAACCCAGATTATAGTGACGCAGATTATAGTGAGGTCCATGATCCTTGAATGGCCCTGATGAAATCATGCCTTTTTAATTATCCCGATGATGATTCTGTTAGGATCATATGTATGAGCGACAAGTATCCGCCTGCATTCGATAAGGATGCTCATCTGCTCTTCAATTGTGCGGTGGGTTTGCCTTGAGCTCTTTCACTATAATGTATGAGTTGGATTGATGCTTGGTGTTTGAAGGTACCAAAACGAAGCGCACAAACACCATCTTGGCAAATCAATTAGCTTCCATGGGACGCAAATTGACGTCTGATAATAATTGTTGTTCTGAATGTCCCCTTGTAGCCTCTCTTCCTTGTAACTTCAAATGTTCTACGTGTCTGATAAGTTGCACTAATCCATCCATGGTTCTCTCTTTCTGCACTGTTTCTCGATTCATCCATCAACTCATGGTATCTATAGGATAATGTATTGTCCCTATGTCACACCACATATACAATCAACAATTCCTCAAAGCTAGTGGTATGATCGAGCCAGGCCGAATCAATCTTGTTTTCAAACAAGCTAAGCTCAAATACCGGCCCTTTTCTCAAGTTTTTTAATTTCTCTCACGAACAAAAGTGAGTTTTATTAAGGAAATCTATAAAGACCAAAAGTTGGATACAAACTATCAATACATATAAACAATTAATTATTAAAAACAGAGCTAAACCAAGCAAATATTTTCGTCGTCAAGCATCAACCGAGCCTAATTAAACACCTCATTACTCAAGTTCTGTGAAATAGTACATCAAGCTACCAAAATAGCCAAGCATTTATTCGAGCTACACAAACGAACATGCATTCAAATTAAACTAAGTCAAATACATTTTGCTCGCGGACTGGCTCAAGTTTGGGCCCAAGCATAAAAGCTGGCTAATACGGTGCAAGAATATTACGTTCAGGAAATTATTATTTTTCATATGCAGAGGAGCATGCCATATAAGAAGAGTGATGCTGCAATTTCTAAAAAGCATATAGCAGATTTTCAGAGGTCCAGAAGTGGGCCTTTTCAAGTGGAGCATCTCATTTCCTGTACTCCATATTGATCCGTCAAATTTCCATGGCTTGCCAATTTTATAAAGATATATAATATAAAGCTCTCTTTGTAAGAAAATAAAAAAGCTTCGTCGAGCTCTTAGAAGACTTGTTGGTGGAACCAAAGAAGGATTTACAAAATTTTAGAAGTGAGGTATCAAGCACTAATAATGCAGTGGTGATGACCTGTAGACTCGAACCTGCAGACGTGTCCAGGCTTCCCTATTGCAGTGGCGGATTATGTCCTCCATTACTCTATATTTAACCCCAAAGTTTCTCTACTTGTTACAGTGTAAATTCTTCTGGGTGGCAAAAGTCGAGTAGAAGTTCGCGGAAAAAAGCATTAGTAGCAAATTAGTAAATGACTATTATCATCATTATTTTTTCTGAGGTGCAACATAGATCAAATTATCGGGCCCTTAGTATTCATAGTCATGAGAGCACCCGAGTGAGGTAAAGCTCCACACTCTTAACTTTCCACTTGAAACTATAATTGTAAAAATCAGAATTGAAATCAGTTTGTGAGGAAGTCATTGAATCGGATCGAATTGATCTAAATCGGTCAAAAATCAGTTTAGTTGAATCAGTCCAAATCGGTCTTGTAGAAAAATTTAAACTTAGTCAAAATTGATGAGTTATTAGTTATAAAATATATTATTTTGATATTATGACATGTATTATCTTTTATGATATTTTTTTATATTTTTTAAAAATTTTAATTATTTAAAATTAATTATTATTTTTTATACGAGTCGCATTCGAATCAAGTTTTAATTACAAGAATATCATGACTATTTTTTTATTTTTTTCCCCTATTCTCTCCCACACCTGTCGCCCTCTTTTTCCTGTCGACTGCCACCACAACCGCACCCCCCTCCCCCCACCAGCTCCCCCTGTCCCTCCCCCCTGTGCCCCCTGCACCGCCACCCCCTCTGTGTCGGCCAAATTATCCACCACACACGGCCCAGTCATCCGCCACCACCCCCTACCGCCCCTCCAAATCTTCTACTCTTTTGCCCCCCACTCAGCCCCTCGTCGCCTAATCACCGCCTTTGCCATCGCTACCCCATCCTCCCCCCGCTTTGTCTATCGTTGTCATCCAAAATCGGCTTAAATCCAACAAAATCAACCAATTCATGAACTGATCAGCACAAAGACCGATTTAACTGATTTTTAAATTGGAAACCATCCGATCCGATTTAAATCGGCCAATTTCAAATAAAATCAGCCGATTTTTACAACTCAGCTTGAAACTATTCTTAGGTTTTTATAAATAAATGTTTCACGTGTAAATTGAGGGCTTGCAAATTCGTAGCACTGCATTCACAGTCACCTTTCACCAAGACGTACCATTTGGTCTTCTAATTGCTGACAAGTAGCTATGGAAGATGCCGTGGTCAGTACAGATGCCACCATACATATTAAACAAAAATATATTTCGATAGAACAACTTTGTATTCAGTGGTTTAACAAATAATTATTCAAAGTTTACAATAAAAATAGACAAAGACGTTAATAAAATTCTGAGAAGATCCACGAACACTATTTTACATGTTTGAACGCTTAACTTTTGGTCATTGGTCTCTTTAGGCACCAAAAAATTCTTCCGGAAGGTAAAATCTTAAGCCTACCGCCTGTAAGATTTCAAATGTGACATACATCATAACAACAGAAATGAAGCACAAATACTACAAAATAGATGCCAGAACCAATCACAAGTACATCATCATCAATCTTGTTCTCAAGGGATAAACCTTTACCTGTTCTCATATAATACCATAAAGCACTTTATATATGATAGGTTTTTACATTTCCCAGATATCCATTTTAACATTCTCGTCTCTGCCGCCACCCATCTTACTTACATACAAGCACAAATATCAAGAAACAACAAGAAAAATTCTATGATCAGATTTTACCTCAGCCAATTTTTTATCTGCATCACTGTGGTCATTAGCTCTCCCAGCTGCATCGCCTACATAAAATGACCTGTTCAAAGAAGATACAAGTGTAACCATATTTATGGATAATTGTGTGAATGCCTAATTGGAGAAAAACAGAAACATAATTACCAGAATAACTAGACACAAAAGAAGCCACTGCATTCATACTTAATGGTTATTTGATTTTAAAAAAAAACAACCACGATAGCCCTTATAAACATGCACAAAAGTGCAAAGTTGAGCTAGAGAGGAAGAACAATTACCGAAAGATTAAACTAAATGAAATAATTATATAGTTGCAAAATAGCAAGCACATAGCAGAGCTTTCAATTTAAGTAGAATAAAGTGCAGAAAGTGTGCAACAATTTTACAAAAGGAATAATGTATCCACAAAAGCATCTTGTCATAAGAAATGCTCACAGGAAAAGCTTGAGATGAGGTAATACATACTGGTTCATGTCTACAGTAAATGCCAGAGTTGAAATGCTTTTCCATTATCATCCACATCCCCGGTTCTGGCTTGCAAAATATGTCAACAACCGGTCTTTCGTGTTTCCTAACCTACAGGAAATAAAAACCTGATTTCATATCACAAACTTACTACATTAGGAAGATCATAACGGATAACAGAGATAACCACAAACATTCACCCATTAGTTCAGACATAAAGAAATGATAATGTTGCCTAAAAGAGCTTCACAATAACAAATCAAATTTCGAGGAGACAAACAAAAGCACAAAAACTAATGAGGCTCATAAATGAAAACTCTATCCAAAATGATGACAAGGCAAGAAACCTGAGGCAAACAAAATAACAAAAATGCATCAATTAACATTAAATCCAAAATGAAGAAAAAGTAAGAACCTGGATAGGAAGTTCCACACACTTCATGAAGTCAACGAGGTGTCCAATTTTGGAATCCACAGATTGTTTCCTCTTATTTTTCCAGCGTTCAATGTTAGACTCATTGGTAAAGATAACCTGAGAAAGCCACAATATGTAAATGTCCTCTAATTGTTTAATGCAGGAAAACTGGTTTATTCAGATAAACCTTTAACATGAAATTATCAGCTTAATGTAACAGATGACTCACAAGAAGATGCAATAATTAAGAAAATTTTATTTCTCATAAGATTTAACTTCAATACGACTGCCAAAGTCAACAGTCTAAACAGAAAACAGTTCAGACCATAAAACAAGTAGCTTACCAGTTTATACCCTTCATTATGCAATTTCTACGACTTCTCAGGTATGGAAGGATAAAGAAGGGACCAAGCATCTGGACCAATCCTGTATGAACAATACACTTCTGTATGTGCAGCGTGCCTCAGCATTATAAAAATTTACCATCCATCCAAAATATAAAAAAAGGAGCTAAAAAGGATACTAAAAAAATGAATGGCACTAAAATATAAGAAAAACTTTTGCATCAAAGATGAAACAACAATTACATTAGCTAGACAACTAGGGTTTGCGTTGAAAAGTATACACTGTATCCTGTCTCATTGGTATTCTTAATCATCCAATATGCAAGATGTCAAGAAGCATGTTAGGTTAACTTATTCATATCAAAATCTACTTTTCATAGACAACAATGACAAAATTGTATTTTATTTTATTCCCAATAAATGGGCTACAAGCTTGACATTACTGTTAAAAATATTTAGCAGTAGCAACTAAAAACTTCAAAAATCCACTCATTTCAGTTCAACCATTTTTTCAACAAGAGAAATATCATCGTCAATATTCTCATAGAGAAGACAGATTTGTGTCATATTTCTCTAATTTTGCCACCTGTAGAAAATAATCTTGGGGCAGAAGCAGATCACATACTTAATTTCAACATATATGATGCAGATCATCACATGGATTTGTATACAATGAACGCAAATCTTAAAGGTGTACCCTTCAAGTTATTGAAATGTGTGTTCTGCTTCCAAGTTAACATATTTAGTTAGAAACAATCAAGAATTTAACGGATTTCAGTTGCCTATGTCATTTTTTAGTTAAGATTAATGCTTTTCCAAATGGTTAGCTTGAATCGATAATGCCAAATATGCTGTATTTTATTTGTCATGTGCCACAATAATATTCACGCTCACGACAAAACTTACCCTTTGACAGATGTATTTACAAGATATCCATCAAAGTCAAACGCGGCAATTATTTCTGAATTTCACAGGTTGTCTATCTGCAAAAAGCAAACAATAATAAAACAAGACCCAAGTTCACACTAATGACGACAACGCAAGCCAGCATTGTCTTCTCCACATTGTTCACAGATGATTAAAATCAATAACAAGCATATTACTATCAGGACAAATGAAAATATAGTAGCAAAAAGCACAGATAGGAGAGTGTGTGGCAAGGAGAATGCCAGAACATACCTGCTCTAAAAATATAAGCGTATGGAAAGCCTTCCATCCAGGCACAAGTTCTACGTCCTAACATATAGATGAACAGAGTAAAAAGCAAATAGCAAAGGAACAACCTAGAAAGAAGCAAGCGGGTCAACACACTCATACAAGGCCCACACATTGTTCATAATTTAATCTGACAAAACTAGTTGGCAAACTAAAAGAATTGGACATATTACAATTAAACTATATCAGGGAAGTATATACATTAGCAAAAGTTCTTGAGCAGAGATCAAGTCAAGTATGTATTTAATCCGCTACAAGATTTACTCATAAATATGGACCTTTTAGTGGTTCTTCACGTCAGCAACCTTGAAAGATAGTTCCACCTCAGTTTCTACTCTATCTTCACATGGCTGAATTTATAAGAAATGATGCAACCGAAAAAAGGAACCTCCAAAATGTTAGCATCATATTAAGTCAACTAAATGAGGAAAAGACACTTTCGAGATAGCGTAGACATTTTGCAAATGTACATTCGTAATTAAAGTTAGTTTAGAATTCTGCATAATGCATCATTTTCAAAAATACACTCAAAAGCTTTAATAGAATGCCCTGAACGGGTTTTACTACCACATAAAATCATTCTTCGAGTTTTAGAACCTTTATACCACTGTGAATATAATAATGCAAAAACTCCGGCCAACAACAGTTTAAATTTTCAATTGCATATTGACAAAAAGATTTTCAGAAGTGACTTTCAAATAAAGACTCTTGAAGCAACATAACCAGCTTAGGTTTTGTTTTTTAACCTCCCACAATTACAATAATTCTGTGACTAAGGAAAAGGCAGTGACATGTCCAGAAAATGTAAAAAAATTATCATGCTCTCCACTAAAGAACTACAGTTTCATATTGACAAAAAAATTCACCATCCTGCCTTTCCATGTCATGAACAGGCCTATGCAGCGTATACCACTAAATCTAAGCAATTGTTCCGCATTCCTTTCTCTGATAGGAAATAGAGAATGATGGACTTTGATACTAAGAAAAAGGCATTTGACCAATGCATAATATCAAATTACTAGAAAATGTCCTCACCTTCTGCTTCTTCACAACTTTCTGATCTAATTCAACCTCCAATACTTCACTTCCTCCGTGAACCTGATACAACTGAAACAAGTCAAAATGAAGATTAACCACGACTCAAGGCCAGGACAAAGGTAAACATCCAACCTTCAACAAGTCCATCTTGTTCTGGTGAATTTCGACGCCTTCTTCGCGGTCAGCCTTCCAAATACACACAAAAATGCTTCAGAACTATGCTTTCCATAAATGAGAAATAAAATAGCATAGCATTCCATTAAAAAAACAATTTATCACGGGAAAGACGACATGCACACCAAAATTTAGAATCCAATCGCATAGTCGTGCTTCCTACGCTCTCTCACCAACAAACTAAAATGTCTAAAGCAGAAGACATGGTTTAAAGTTTATACCATGTCTCGTTTCGCCTCCATCTCCTTCAGACGTGCCTGGTCATCACCCTGGACATCAAAACAAGCCAATTCCACAAACAAAAGATAATATTTAGCCAAACAAAACACAAATTTCATAATACAACTCAAAATCAACCAAAAAAAAAGCGCAACTTCAATACCGAGAACCCGGCAATCTTCTCCGGGGCGACAATCGGTTGAGCATCCCAGGGGAGGCACCCAAGTGATGCCATTTCGTGGCGTCAAAGCCCCGGGAGTCCCTGCTGACGACGCCCAGCCTCAGCGAGTTTGCCGGGATCGCCTTGGAGCACTTCTTGCAGGAGGAACGGCTCGACTTGGCGCACTCGGCAGAGATCTTCGCCGGCGCCATCGACTCCTCGGAAGACCTACTCCGCAACAATCGTTTCGCGAGCAATTGCGAAGAAGAGATAGGGTTTCGGAGGTGGATCGGAGAAAAAGCCGCCATCTTTAGCATGAGGCGACTGACCGGCGGACTAGGGTTTTCGCCGGCCACATCCCCGGCGGCCGCCGGCGAAGAATATGGCGGGAAATGAACGAATCCGGTGCGGAGTGCTTTGTTGGGCCGCTATCTGTGTCTTTATGCCGATTGAAGCGGCCCATTAGTGTATCGATATTTTTGGCCCATTTATTTTTTATCAAGGCCCACAAAACTTGGCTTTCAAATTTAGGTCTAGGAGGGAGTGGAATATTTGCCCGTGAGTATTTATAATATTTAATTTTTATATACATGGATATTTTAAAATAATAATTCATCTGAACAAATACTTAACATATTATACAATAAAATTATTATGTATTTTACCTCACAAGTAAAACCAATTTTATTCTAATTATAATAAGCAAATCCACGGAATTAAGGTTTCATAAAATACAAATAGTTAAATTTATTTATTAATTATTTTTTCGAAATAATTTAATATAAATATTTTAATAAAATTTTAATAAAATATTATTAAGTATATCTACGTGTATCGAAAGTTGAAATGTATGTCCTCTTAAGTTCATACCTTAGTGGTGTAGATATACCTTCCACGTAGTCTACGGTTCAAAATTTGATTAATTTCAATACTTTATATTAAATTTGATTATTTCATTTACCTTAAAAAATTTAAATAAAAAATTAAAATATTATGATAATCTTGAAAAAACGATCATGACGGACACGGAAAACTATGCTTTTTTTTAGAGAGAGAGAGAGAGTTGTTGCCATTGATTAAAACCAAAAAGTTACAAAATGATGCTTAGGGTGCCTAAACTATGTGCAGCTAAGCCATGAGCAAGGGAATTGAAATCCTTACTTATACTGTGAACAGATGCATTACTTGTAGATAACAAAGTTAAAGGCAAGATCATGACATTCCCATGAGAGGCTGAATGCATTTTGTTTCTTGGTAGTCGACACTGCGTTAAGACAGTCAGACAAAATAAGGAAAGGTCCGGGAAGCTTTCTTATGGTTATATACAACAGCCTTGACACAAGCCTTCTAGCTCGCCATCTTCAACATTCACTCCGTACCTACAGCCTATAATAACAAATTGTTGTGAAAATGTATCAGCAAACCATGCTTGCGATTCACAGATTTGTGTGGTGGCATTTTTTCTGTGGTTTCGGGGAGACTTGAGCAATAGCTACTTCTCGTCTTAGGTTTTTTAATTTAGTTTTATATTTAATATTTATTAAGAAAAGATTATATTTATAAATTAGAATATTTATTACGTTGTATTTTAGACCAGATTATTACAAATAATATTATAATAAATAGTATAAAAATAACATAATTTCGTGTTATAATAGTGGGTTGGACAAGAATTTCGAGACTAAATTTTTTAATGTAGGTAGATTATGAGATCATTCAACTTAATTATATATTTAATACTTAATGAAAAAAATCTTGTTTATAAATAAAAATAAATTATAAAATTTTAATTTAATTAATTACTTCTAAAAAATAACTTAAACTCATTATATTCTACTTTAAGCCAAATCGTTATAAACAATATATTTTGGCATTTTTTACGAGACTTTGAGTAACAACCTTAGGTTTTTTCAAAGCAATAGCCACAATCGTGGTTTTCTGTTGTGGGAGGAACAATAGCGCTTTTTTTCTTTATCAAAGCGATAGCTACGAACCATGTGTTTTGGCTTTTTCTGGTTGGTTTGAGGGAGACTTTTTGCAAAGCAGCAGCCTTTTTCTCCCCCCACACGCAAAGCAATGGCTACGAACCATGTGTTTTGGCATTTTTGTTGGTTTGCGGGAGACTTGAGCAATAGCCACTCAATGCAAGGCATCTTGTGGAAAACCCCACAAGCAAAAACAGGTGTATTAGGAATTGAGCTTTTTTATTTTACAAATGATTATATTATGAGGAGATTGCTTGATTAATTTATTCTATCAACTCAAATAAGATGTAGGCGTCCACTACGATGACACGACAAAAGTCATCTCATCATCAAGTTATCCTCACGGGTTAATAATAATTTTTTTATATTATGCAACAATAAATAATAGTGTAAAAGTAAGGGGATAAGTCATGGGATTGGGTTTACTAAATTATCTTCACCCCTAAAAAATACTAAACAGGATTTATTTTTAATTTAGCATTGGTTAGTGGGAAAGAAGGAGGTTTTGGGATTTTTGAGATTTAAAGGCTAAACGAGGACAGCGTGACTTAAAAGGATTGGGCCCACGCGAGTTTTAACTTTTAAGGGCTAAACCGAGACGGACCCACATGTGAAAACCCAAACGACTTGTCGTTGACCACGATACTGCTCATTCCCCAAAATACCCCCCAATCCCCCAAACAAATGACCCCATTTTCGTCATTTGGTTCACTCCCGAATCCACTCGCCTCCCGACTCGGCGGCCCTCGACGCCCATGGGTAACTCCAACGGCCGAACCTCCGACCCCGCCGGCGCCGGCTGCGGCGCCGCGTCCGGCGACGGCGCCCGGAGAACCGTGCTCCCCTCGGATGCGCCGGCACCGGCGGTGGCCCGGCCGCTCGCCGGCGTCGGCCGCGTCCTCGGCAAGCCGATGGAGGACGTCCGGGCGACGTACATTATCGGGAAGGAGCTCGGGCGGGGGCAGTTCGGCGTTACCTACCTCTGCACTCACCGCGTCACGGGCGAGGTCTTAGCCTGCAAGTCGATCGCCACCCGGAAGCTGGCCTCGCGGGACGAGGTCGAGGACGTGCGGCGGGAGGTGCAGATCATGCACCACCTGACCGGCCATCGGAATATTGTGGAGTTGAAGGGGGCTTATGAGGACCGGCAGTCGGTGAACCTGGTGATGGAGCTCTGCGCCGGCGGGGAGCTGTTCGACCGGATCATCGCCAAGGGGCACTACAGCGAGCGGGCGGCGGCGGCGCTGTGCAGGGAAATGGTGACGGTGGTGCACAATTGCCACTCCATGGGGGTGATGCATCGGGATCTCAAACCAGAGAATTTCTTGTTTAGGGATTCCGCGGAGAATTCGCCCCTCAAGGCCACAGATTTTGGGCTCTCCGTCTTTTTCAAATCTGGTAAGATTTGATACATGCTTGATGACTTTAGCTTTTTTTTTTCTTTTTTCTTTTGCTTGATTGGAACAAGGAAACGCCTTGTGGAGATATTTGTGGTGATGATTGTTCTAACCAGAATAGTCTACTTCTTAGAGTGAATGTTTTGAGGAATCTACATACTTGAAGTTATAAAGTTGTTTTGCTTTTTGGGGTTTTATTTTTTAATCGACATTAGAGGTTTATGAAAATGGATGATTAATAGGTCTAGATTTTGGATTCAAATCTTCATTTGTCTACATATATGGTAACTATTGATTGCTGTAGAAAATGTAGTCACAAAAGAGAGAGAGAACTTTGTACCTGTTTTTTAGTTGGCAAATTATGAGTGTCTGTGGTACATAAATCAGATGCTATGAAAAGTGAAAACAGTTGTCCTGAACTAGTTCTACTAAGTAACTTTAGATGTTGGAATGAAATGTCATCCACTCTGGCCTTGACCTCCCGTCTTATGATATTCATTAGCATAGCATTGTTTGCTATTGGCTGAATCCTATTTGACAAATTGTATTTTGGCGCACAAATGATTTCCATATTGGTGTATTTAGTATCGAGCTTTTTACCAAGCTGCAGTGTTCAGATTGAAGAATTGGTTTACATAATGTTATTGCAGGAGATGTATTTACCGACCTTGTTGGCAGCGCATATTATGTGGCCCCGGAAGTGTTACGTAAAAGTTATGGACCAGAAGCTGATATTTGGAGTGCTGGGGTAATACTTTACATTCTCCTGAGTGGAGTTCCGCCATTCTGGGCAGGTGTGTGTTGATTTTGACCGCATGGGAATTTCACCTTTTGCAAAAGTAGATTTTCTCATGTTTTGAAAGTTTTATTGCCGCATTTTAAACTCTGCCCCTCACCTATGCTGATTGATCATTTTCAGTTGTAAAATAGTATGATGCTGAATTATTCTCAGCCTTTCTATACCACCTTTATATCCGCAAAATGAATTTGTAAGTCATTGTTCATTTCTTTGTTGAAAATTTGGAGTTAATGTCCACTGACATGTCTGAACAGAGAATGAACGAGGTATATTTGATGCTGTTCTGCATGGGCACATTGATTTGTCTTCTGATCCCTGGCCATCAATTTCTAATAGAGCTAAAGAGCTTGTGAAGAAGATGCTACAAGAAGATCCAAAAGATAGGCTTACTGCAGCCGAGATTTTGAGTTTGTTCTTACCTTGAAACTTTATTTTTAATATGATAAGGTTAGAAAGACAAATAGACATGTTATGTCACAAAAAATTATTTGTAACTTTTGGTGACTTGTTTTGCTTCTATACAACTAGAAGCCAGACTAAGTTTTACTGTATAGTATGACAAGGTTAGAAACTCAATTTTTGGCTTACTTTTCTCTGCATCATTCAGACTATATTATATATATATGCATAGCCTTATAGCTAAAGATTCCATGCAGGTCATCCATGGATCCGCGAGGATGGAGAGGCACCTGACAGACCGCTTGACATTGCAGTCTTGACTAGAATGAAGCAATTCAGAGCAATGAATAAATTGAAAAAGGTTGCTTTGAAGGTATGTCAAACATCAATAATAAAGTGTACTTATTATAGTGAAAACACCCTTTTAATTCTCAGGACCGAACTGTGGTCCATACATAGGTCATTGCAGAGAACCTATCAGAAGAAGAAATTATTGGCCTTAAAGAAATGTTTAAATCTATGGATACAGACAACAGCGGTACAATTACTTTTGAAGAGCTGAAAGCTGGTCTTCCAAAATTGGGTACCAAGCTTTCTGAAGATGAAGTCAGGCAGTTCATGGAAGCAGTAAGTTGTTCCCTCATTCTCTCATTGATGAACTTAATTTTCTAGAGTTTTTCAAACTGGCGTGCTATTTACTGAGATTTTGTGTCGCTGCCTTGAGAATCAAACCCCCTTTTTAATCTGTATGCTTTCCTCAGTATGTAACATTTCCTTATTTCAATGCTTTTTAACTTGTTTTATCATCGATTTTTTTATCATGATTGTTAATGGAAAGAATCAATTGGTCGTCTGATATCCATTTGGATGGCTCCAAGCAGCATTATTGAGCCGTAGATGATGATAAATTAAGCCCAAACAAGGCACAGGAAATAAAATAAGGCTTGAAATGGTGATCTTAAAGTGTGCATCAACAACTGTTCAAAAATAGTTTAAGATTTTAAGAGGAGAAAATTTTGTAAAAAGTAAAGTTCAAATTTGATGAATAATCAACTGATACATAACACGATGCAACAAAAGAAAACAACTTTTTCTTCCTTAATGCTTAGTGATCTGCTACACTCTTTGTCACATTATTATTTATCATCTGCAGGCTGACGTCGATGGTAATGGAACCATTGATTATATTGAATTTATCACCGCCACTATGCATATGAACAGAATCGAAAGAGAGGATCTTTTGTACACCGCCTTCGAATATTTTGACAAAGACAAGAGCGGGTACTTATCTCATCTTTCACTCACATGATTTGTAATTAATAGTCTAGTATTTTCATTTTGTTTGTTTCCTTTGTAGGTACATCACAATGGATGAACTGGAACAGGCCCTTAGGAAGTACAATATGGGTGATGAGAAGACTATAAAAGATATCATAGCGGAGGTTGACACAGATAAAGTGAGTCTTGCAAGCTTTTATTTTTTTCCCTTAACATCCTGTGTTTAGGTCCGGCATGCCTGCTTAAGATGCTCAAATTAGCTGATTGTTGACGATTGTTCTTTTTGTTGCATGGAGTAAATTCTGAAGATTGTGAAATTTTCATGATGCACAATGAAAAAAATGGAGGGCCCTATCGGGTTCATCCAGATTCTAAATACTTTGAATAAGTGACAGAAGGAGACCTAAGACATTTTTTATGAAGGTCGTAAGACAAAATTGCTCCCATTGAATCGGTTATCTGAATCATATAACTTGTTGGAATATTAAGTGTTTACTATGGGCATGTTTTGCTGATATTTGTTGTATGCTGCACTTGGCAGAAGCATTAGAAACAGACATGATATTCGCTGGTTGATTTTGTCTCTGCAATGCAGGATGGTCGAATAAACTATGAAGAGTTTGTAGCAATGATGAGGAAAGGCAACCCAGATGTTGGCCCCACCAGACGACGTAAATAGATTATGGTCCTTAACAAGGCTCTTTTATGGTTTTGGCGGTCAGTATAAACTAACGTGGGAGTTTTATGATATGGTGGAAGTACGTTGCTTTGTATTTGTTTCCCCAAAGGCCCGGTCACGGCGATGATAGAATCAAAGGTTATTTGACGATTTTATTCCATGGCCAAGCTTTACGAGGAGCTTTCTTCTTTTTTGGGACATCTGCCGTGACCACTGTATGAGACTCTCGTAATGACAGTAATCCGACTTGAAATATTAGTAGATCTCAAATACGAGTCCGGACCCAACCTACGTGGAAAACATCATTTTACACGCTCGAAAGTAGTTTCATCAAGTTATGAAAAGATATCATATATGACGGTAGATTATTTACTGAATCATTCTACAAGGTAGGTTCATTAGGAATCAATTGTTTCATATCATCCAAAATCCTTACAAATTTCTGCTTAGTGGCTTATTACTTGATAGCCTTTTTAGTAGAGGCATAAAAAAGAGGCAACTCTGGCTCGAGGAACAATGGAAAATGATTTCGCTGGCATATCTAAAGGTAATACAACCAAAAACTAAATAGCCTCGAAATAATTATACAATGATAATAAATAATATTTGCGGTTATAGAAGATCAAAAAAATAATCCAGACCTTGCCCGATTTCCCAAATTCATCCAGCCGCTTGGATATAGAAAGTAAGGATGGATAGAAAATGATTACTTGTGTATACGAAATAATGCTCTCCTATGGCGTCGCTTCGGCATCTGGACTTTGGTTCGGGTCAGCAAGGGTGCGGTTCAAAAGAAGGAGGATTTGAGTTCTGTTTAACTCCAAGATTTTAAAAAAAGAAAAAAGAAAAAAGAAACTCGAAATATTTTTTAAGCTAATTTCTAGTATTTTAAATATAAGCTTTCTCCCTGCTTGTTATATAAAATAGAAAATATTAATACATATTATTGTTTTGGTAACTTTTGATCGTTCTAATTTTTCAAAATTTCTCATTAATTCTTCGCACAAAGTAAATAGATACGAATGATAAAACTAGTTAAGTTGAAAAATGAGTAATATATTTATTTTTATGGTGAAAATAAGTGGAGGCGTGCTCTTGGCCAACATAAGTTTGGACATTTCCATTTTGATAGAGAGGATGGCCCAAGCCTAATTTGAGCTCTGCTCAGACTACCCATCCCCCCACCCATAGTTGCCGGAATCGGCCGATTCGAATCGGATCGGCAGCGTGCCGATCCGATTTTGGGGCCGAATCGGTCGGCCCCGAATCGGAGCCGAACTCGCCCGATTCACCCCGATTCCGGCCGAGTTGACTCCGATTCGGAATCGGGGTGAATCGAAAAGAATCGGTTTTTTTGGTAAATTACTAAAATACCTTAAGTATAATATTTATTAAATTATTTAAGCATGGGTAAAATGGTAATTTTGATTTTAAAAACCTAAAATTAACCCGCTCCCCCCACACCGCCGCCGCTCGTTTCCGCCCTCCGTCGTGCATCCCCAACTCCGGGCTCGCCGCCGACCGGGCTGCCACCGACCTCGCAACGTCGCCGCCGACGTGTGGCCGGACCGAATCGGCTCTGTGATGCACGAATCGCCGCCAACTCCGGGCCGCGGACTGTTCCTCCGATCGGGCTGCCGACATCGCCGCCGCCCTCGCAACCGGGCCTCCGATGTGTGGCCGGCCGACAGTGCAGTGGCCGCTAGACTCGCCGCCGACCGGGCCGCCGGCGGCGGCAGGGGGGTAAAGAGCGGAGGGTGGCATTCTCGTAATTAAAAGTTGACTCGAGTCTAATTCGAGTCAAAAATAATAATTAATTCTAAATAATTTTAAAAAATCTTAAAAAATATTTAAAAATATCATAAACTATAATACACAGAATAATATCAAAATAACATCAATACCTAATTTTAATATATTTATATTATGAATTGTCAAATTATTATATATGACCGATTAAACTAATTTGGACCGATTCAATTGAACCGATTCCTGTCCGATTTAGACCGATTCTGATTCCGATTCTGACTCCCTCAAAAACCGATTCCGATTCATGCAACCATCGCCCCCCCCCCCCCCCCCCCAAAAAAAAAAAAATTTAGTATATATTCATTAAAATGTGTATTCCATGTCTTTAAAGTTGACCTTGCGCTATACATAGCCTGAAACTAAGGGTGCTTAATTGAGCGAGCGAGCCGAGCTCAACATGTGTTCGAGCTCGGCTCGAATAGTTCGAAACTCGTTCGAACTCGACTCGAGATCGAACGAGTTTTGGACATACACGCTCGAGTTCGACTCGAATATCTTTTATGTGTTCGAGCTCGACTCGAGCTCGAATATACTTCACTACTTAATTTTTATGAGCTCGTTCGCCAGCTCGTTCGTTAGCTCGAAACCAGCTCGATTAAAAGTCAAAAGTACTTCACTTAAAAAAATGAAGCCAATGTGGTTTGAACCCACAACCTTGAAGTCATCAAGGTGAATACTTACCATCTCAACTATCTTGCTTCTTTGTTATTATATTGTATATATATATATATATATATATATAATATAATATAATATAATATAATATAATATAATATAATATAATATAAAGACTATATTATTATATTATTTTATCGAGTCGAGTTCGAGTCGAGCTACGAGTCGAGTTCGAGTCGATTTCGAGTTATAACCGAGTCGAGTCGAGTCGAACACGACCTTGCTCAAGCTCGGCTCGTAAGTCGAGTTCGAGTCGAGTTCGAGTCGAGTTCGAGTCGAGCATTTAAATGTCGAGTTTCGAGTCGAGTCAAGCCGAGCCGAACGCTAAATGCTCACGAGCTGGCTCGCTCAATTAGCAACCCTACCTGAAACTTGCAATTCACACAAGACATGCATCTCCCGATTGAACTAAGCGTTCAAAGTCCACAGTACATTTGATTAGGATTTGCAATTTCTATTTGGTCACGTTGTAGCTACTGCAACCATTAAAAAAAACTAATGGATACTTTATGCTTTAATTAGGTCGGATGTAACTTTGTCGAAAGTTTGTTCACATAATTACCGAAACTATTATTTCCTAGTGAACAATCATCAACCCTTTTGTCTTGTGGTTATAAAAAGTTCTTTTCCACCGACCCTATAAAAAGTTCTTTTCATATAATTACCAATCTTAATCTGGATTAGCCGCATCACATGTTTCAGTTTATCAACAAAGAAAAACAAAATGATCAAAATTGTGGGCAAACTAATTCATGACAGTTGAAACATAAACAAATTAATCAGAGACTAAGTGCATCGTTTATTAACACTTCATAAAACACATAACAAAGGATAACTCATATGGACATAGAACATATGCTATCGAAGTTGACTATTGGAGGAATATTATGTGCATGGAATGGAAGAGCCACAATCCTTTTCCGTGTCAAGATATGATGCCCCAATTAGTACTCAAATTTTATTCTCGCCAAAAGAGGGGGCGCCCCTGCCATGCCTCCAAAGGTTGAGCTTGTGTGGATGATTTGAACACTTTGTAGAATCATGACAAGGATCTGGTCTTTCCACTAATACGAATTGATAAGATATGGGGGGCCATCCATGGCTCTTAACATATTCACTCTTCGTGAACCAAGTAGCCTATAAAATGGAAGTTCACCACCGATCATATTCCACACCAAAAGGTAAGGTAGGTCGCGCATATTAAGCAAGCAACCAGCCTTTAACTCAATTCTTCAAGGCGTTTCTTGTTCATCTCTCCCTCAAGGGCTTCCAAACTCCTCTTGCCGCCTATACTGATTGGGTACCAAACTCATGTTCCCAAGCTTGAGGTGGGCATGGTGATGGAAGCGCTTGCAGGGAGGGGTAATCAAAGAAGGCCTTGCACGTCCTGCTTGTTTGTAATGAAGGAGAAGGTAAAGAAGTGAATTCCCATAGTCGTTGTTAAAGGTTGGGAAGCTGCTTAATTATACATTGACGTTTATATCAACTGAAGTTCATTAGATCACTACTTCAATGTGCTTCGATGGGGAACCAACTCTGCTTGGAATCTGGAATATCATTCTGCAGGTTCAAATTCTATCTTCTGCTAATTTTTACTTTGGCATGCATGTATAAGATCAACGAAGAGAACTAGCTAGTCCAATTATTTGTCATGTTACTTCCGCGCGCTATATATATATATGCCTATCTGAAACAATATAAGCTGTAGCAAACTTGTCAAATTACGGTTTATTATAAGGGTCACTTTTTATTTAAACAAAAAAGGTAGATGAGGGTTTCTTTGATTGGCACGTAATTTTTAAAGTTACTAAACATCATTAACGTCTTTCTTATAGGATGGCAACATCAATCTTTAAATGCAATATAAGTCTTATGTTTGTTGGTCTCAAATCTTATAAGATAAATATGTTTTCTTTGCACACCTCCTTTTATTTGTTGCTTCGAAAATTATTATCCATAGCAAGACAGATCACTAGTTGTCAAGCTATATATGTTGTCAGCTAATTGCATACAACTATTAAAAGTAAACTATATCTTGTGTTATTTCCAATATTGTAATATTTATCTACCTAAATCGAACCTGTAAAACAAGCGCATGATGAAGTTTCATGGAAATCTGCCAAGTCAAAACCGCATGAAGCATGAGTTATCGATTATTAATTCTGATTGGTCATTGGTGAATCCAGTACAATTACCACGCTGCATCCCCCAGAGCACATATGTGCAACCCTAAATCCTAGCTTCCAAAATGGTTTGTTAATTTAACATTCCATAGTTAGATTATAATCTGGCCATTCTATTCTTAAAAAGAAGAGTTAATTTAGACTTTGGAAGATGCATGTCAAACGACCAAAACATTGTTATTCAACAACTTCACGTGCATGGAATGAGTTTTAAAATACTACGTGCAGATGGAAGGTCAACAATGATGCAAGCGAGATTAAACCTAATGTTGAAAAAAGTGAGAAGCTATAGCTAGAGGGAGAACATAGAGATCTAAGCTAACTCTTTAGAGCCACAGATGAATTAGAAGAAAACTTGATGACCTAATTTATACTGGGTTGACTTTCATTAGTCGTCTATTTGGAAAGACGAGCTTATTTGATATTTCCATCACTTACTCCCTCACGTGGGGGAGACATTCATAGAAAAAGGAGGAGATTCATATTTTTCCCAAAGAGAACTTTAAAAAAAACTCTGCATATATATATATATATATATATATATATATATATACAAATGTGCACTCTTTCAAAATTTTTTCCCGTCGTTCTACTGCGGTGAAACGTGAATACCGCATTCCTTCAAATAATTTTTTTAAAAAAATCAAATTTATTAATGGCTAACTTAAGTTTCTCACACTGGATTTTGGTTATGAGGAGCTAGAAGGGTGGAAGGAGGGAGCACCGGCCTCTCGGGTGACCATTACATGCGCTTGAATATGTAAGTTAACGCCTATATCCATGATTTTGTCATGAGAAGATTTTAACGTAATTATAAGGGATAATTAAATTGTTATAGTCATAGTTTAAGTACCGTGTTAATTTTTTAGTTGAGCTTAGGTCCGGATTATTTCAGATTTCATAAGACTAATTTTTACATATTGGTACAATTGTTTTGCAAAAATAAATAATCCACTTACAAAGTCGGAAGTGGGTAAGGGAGAAATTGAGGGGTGCAGCTAATTAAAAAACTCCAAATACCAATTCCATTGAAGTATGTAAACTAAGCATTTCAAGAATTTGTTAACTCCTTAATTAGCTAGGCCTCTTAATCTTTCCCCGTGTCTGTTTCTAGCCTTGACCTGGCTGCAGCATTTATATTAGCGTCACAAATACCGGAATACACTGATTGCTTCAATGCTAAGCCAAGTAAAGAAAGATAAGTACACGGCAAACATTGAGAATTCCGTCAGATGCTTCACAGACATGCAAAACATAGATTTTTTCCATTTACCACAAGAGAAAGTCACCAGTATTTCACTCTCTGTAAACCTCATTAGACTAAAACAGGTAAAATTTATAGAACATTTAATAATATTGATCCAGCCAGCTTATCCTTGGCCTCCGAAATAACATACATGAGATCCAGTTATCTGAGCCGGGTAGTCTTATGTGTACTGTCTCAGAATCAGCAGCATAGCTCCTGGTTTTTTTCCACAAGTCGTACTCCCTTCCCGGATCTAAGAACTTCGGCCTGCTTAAGACAAAGCTGGATCAATACCCGCCTACCAACTATGTACTAAATAGATCCTCCAATAATTGGTCGAAACGATGAGCTTAAATGAAATGTGGCCAAATATACACACACACGCAATAATATATATATATATATATATACACACACACACAATTGTGTAATAGGAAAATAATCGGTAGTGTATACTACCTGCTCATCTGTAATCTCCACAGAGAACCCATCAACAATGACCAACGAGAATCTCCTCTTGTACGTCCCTGCCTCTAACACACTCGCCAGCAAGTTGTCATGCTTGTTGCTCAGATACAAGTCGAGCTCCTGCGCTCCTTGCTTCGTGCTACATTGCATTAGATTGAGACCAGAGTAGCATAAATGAGAACATCAAAGAAAGCGAAGTGTAATGAAGAGCAAAGGTACTGATCAATATATCACAGAACCCAAACCGGTCTGCACGAAGACGATCGTACTCAGGGTCGAAGTTCATGAAGACGAAATAGACCTGCTTGACCTGATCCCTTCCCATAAACTCCCCCCTTAGATCTCTTCTATAAACAAGATAATAAAAAAAGAGTACAGGGTGATGATAACAAGTTCATCATGAGCTAGCTCACTCCCTCTTATATAGAAAAAAGAAGGGATCTTAGACGAAGTCAAACATATATAATGTGATACTGTTGAAACGACGACTTTAACTCCCGTAATTAGTGTAAATAACTATCTAGATAATCTCTTCTATATAACGGGCTTTACTTGCTCCCAAATGGACACGTACGTATGTATTTAGAAAAAAATTTGACGACGCCAATGGGGACGCCAGATCTTCCCAAGGATCAATGAATGGGGACGCTGGCGTCTCCATTGGCAGTCTCTTGGGGGAGGAGCCAACACCTACTCATGCATGTATAGTTTGGCCTTATAGTTTACATACATAAGGCACTTAGTAAGAAGTTAAGGACTTGGTCATCAATAAGAACGAGGATGGCGAAACTCAAAGCGGGCAACATTAACCAATTGTGGATTGGATGGCTGGGGGAGTTAAGGGATCGTTTCAAGATTTGATTGATATGGGCGCAGAGTTTGAGGCCGGACATGCGGCTAATTTCATTTCTAGTTCGCATGGATGGCATCTTGAAACCAATGGGAAGGGGGGCCTGGCAAGGAATGACAGTGTTCGATTAATCCAACCGGACGATTGGGAAAGCAGCAGGTGATTGACGAAGAAGACGAGGGAAAGATGAAGGGTGGGGGTCGTCTGTACTTTTATCAAAAACTTGAAAAAGTCACTGCATGCTTTGCTGTACTTGTCTACCTGGATTCGCCATGGCCATGCCTCTTGCTTTGTCGCACCTCTGTGCGTTACTATTCGGCCCTCTGTATTTCACCTTGGATGTGAATTAAATTATGGGTTTTTTCTTTTTGGTTGATTCTTTGCATTTTGGATGTTTGAAGCGTTAATGTAAAACTTTCTAGCGAGCTCCTTAGCTCCTGATCAGCTCCTCAGCTTGATAAGCTGGATCAAAGCATTGGTGGTTTCCTTGTGCACTCGGATGTTCGAGTCCATATATTTTTTGTGCAAATGCATGCATGATCCATCTACTATTTGCTTATCAATTGTTGGGACGCACAGTACTTATTTGGTAAGTAATCAAGTATTAACAGCTTGAAATTTAGACAAATTGCTTGTAGGTGAGGAAATCAGCATAGTAAATGAAATAATTCTCTTCCCATGTTCGTGTGGACTTTTGCAAAGCCTAATTAAATAATCTAAACAGTTTATACAATTTTTTTCTCAACAAAACTTCACATACATATTATCTCTGTCTTACACAAGATTAGTCAAAATACCTACACAACGTGTGGGAATGGAGATCTAAAAACAACCAAAATATTAGATAATTGCATTCATAAAAAAAAGCACATTTAAAATTAAATACGAAAATAAATTACTAAAATGTCATGCTTAAATGAAAAATGAATTATAATTATTTAATTTTTTATTATATTTTTAAGACAATTAGACCAACTCTTTTTACCGAGAAGTTAAAAGTTAAAGTTAGGTGGGTTCGAACTCATGACCTCTTGCCATAAAAGAAATAATAATAATATTATTATTTTTAAAAATATCGAGATGCGAACAAATGACCCTTAATAAGAGATATTTTTATTATTTTTTTATTTTTATTTTTTGTATTTTGATTGACTAATTTTCTTACTTTTAATTTCATACTAATATTAAATTCTCCTTTTTTATTAATAAGAGTAGATATTGTATATTTATCTTTCTCCCATAAATCATCAATGATAAATATGAAAAAATGATTGGATAAAATAAACTAAAAGGATGATCCCTAAGGGGAAAAGATCAAATTTTATTTAGCTTTTTACAAGAAAAAATAGAATTTTTTTCATATTAACACATGGTGGAAAAGTCATGCCTAAAGGGGGGAAATCAAATTGTATAACATACTATCACTTAATTAAAAAAATTCAAAATAATAATAATATAGGGGGCGACAAGCCGATTGCCCCTAGACCACCTCGACCGCTAGACCAAGATGGCCGAGGTCATGGCCGGAACCAGTCGCCCGACCAATCTAGCAGACCCAAACATGGTTGCATGAATCGGAATCAGAATCGGAATCGGTTTTCCTGGGAGTCGGAATCGGAATTAGAATCGGTCTGAATCGGCTAGGAATCAGTTCAGTTGAATCGGTCCAAATTAGTTTAATCGGTCATATATAATAATTTGACAATTTATAATATAAATATATTAAGATTAGGTATTGATGTTATTTTGATATTATTCTGTGTATTATAGTTTATGATATTTTTTAAGATTTTTATTTAAAATTATTTAGAATTAATTATTATTTTTAACTCGAGTTAGACTCGAGTCAACTTTAATTACGAGAATGCCACCCTCCGCTCTTTACCCCGCCGCCGCCGTCGGCGGCCCGGTCAGCGGCGATGTCGGCAGCCCGGTCGGACGAACAGTCGGCGGCGGAGTCGGCTGCGATTTGTGCGTCACAGCCCGATTCGGTCCGGCCACACGTCGGCGGCGACGTTGCGAGGTCGGCGGCGATGTCGGAAGCCCGGTCGGCGGCAAGCCCGGAGTCGGGGACGCACGGCGGAGGGTGAAAACGGGGCGGTGGCGAGCGGACGAGCGACGGCTGTGTGGGGGGAGCGGGTTTGATTTTAGGTTTTTAAAATCTAAATTACCATTTTACCCATACTTAAATAATTTAATAAAAATCATACCTATGGTATTTTGGTAATTTCCTAAAAAATCGATTCCGATTTAAATCGGCCGATTCCGATTCCGAGTTAAATCAGTCAGAATCGGACGAAACCGGGCGATTCGGGGACCAATTCGGCCCCGAAATCGGATCTGCGCGATGCTGATCCGATTTAAATCGGCCAATTCCGCACGGAATCGACCGATTCGTGCATCAGAGGACCCAACTGCTCCTTGATCATTGCCACTGGCTGCCGCCAACTCAACCACGGTAGCTACTGAGTATTTAAATTTTTTTTAATTAAAGGTGGAGGGCAGCCGAGTTTTGAATGCATGTGATTAGATATGGACCGGAGGAACCAGTGTGATCGTTCTAGGCCTTGGAGTGACGGATCAACCACAGCAACGGCGACGACTAAGTTGTGTTTTTTATAAATTTATTTTTTTAGAATTGAGGGCAATTTTCCCATTTTAGTAAAATTTTCCCTTTTAAAGTAATTATACTTAATTTTCCCATCATCTAATGATATAAAAATATCCACTTTTATGTTAAAAACTCAATTTTATAAAAAAAAATGGATGAAAAAGGTTGCAACCACAATATTGAGAAGAGTAAAAATGCAACCTCCTTAAAGTGTTATGACGAAGAAGTATACCTTTTCTAAAAGGTTATATATAATCAAGACAAAAAATTTTTTCGAAAATTATAATTTAAAAAGTACACTCTTTTTTAAAGAGGGCAGGTTTACTGTGTGCCTGTGCTTGGGCCATCCAGCTGTTGGATTCAATCCAACGGTTTGATGAAACAAATATATATATATGGGGCGCCGTCGCCGCTGCCGGCCGACGCGACGCCACCCCCTGCCCCTCTTGTCGCCGCCCCTGGTCGACAGGGTGGTGACGCAACCCCCCTCCTCGCGGCGACCCCCTCCCCCCACACCACCGGCGGCGACAGGGTGGCGGATCTAGCCGCCTCGCTTCTTCCCCTGCCGGCCCGCCACCCCACCGCCGGGCGACACCACCCCCACCCCGTCGAGACCGCTGCCCCGTCGCCGCGCCCCCTCCCGAAGCCGGGGTCGACCGCCGCGGTGCACCCCAGCGGCCCACCTCCCCGCCCCGCCCCGCCCCTCCCCATTGTGGCTCCCACCCCTGCGGCAACGGGCGCCCAGCCGCCCCCCGTCTCCCGTCCCCGGCCTGCCACCCCGCCGCGCCGTGCCCCCCACGTGGCAACCCGCGACCACCTTGCCGCCGCCCCCCGGAACCAACCCCATCCCCTGCCCCCCCCCGACCGTCGCCGTGGCCAAGCGCCCTTCCTACCCCCTCCACCATCGCTGCTGCGGCGCCGCCGGCGGCCACCCCCTCTCAAGATTAGGGTTTTTTATCTTGGCCGTTGGATGCTAATTCAACGGCTAAAATCAAACTTGAGCACAGGCAAAGCTGCCTGTGCTCAAGCATAGAAAATTTATTTCCTTTTTAAAAAGGCACCTCTTATAATAACACATTTTTTTAAAGACCCGCTTAAGAGCACACAAAAAAAAGCATTTGTGAGAGCTGACAAAAAAATTTCCGCCTATTATAAGTAAATATTAAATTTATTTTATCCATAGCCAACAACGTTGAAATTAATTGACTATAGCATTTAAATAATGTGGATTTTTTGGAGGACGTCTCCAAAAAAAAAAAGAATATGTGTCAATAGTCAAGCTCTTCTTAATTTTATAATAATTCTTTAAAGTGGCTTCCATGACATAAGATATGTACCATCACAAGTTAATATAAAAAATTATAAATCTTTTTTAAAATAAATTTTTAATGACCATAGATGGGGTCTATCTTCATCTAGGCTGGCATTTATGGTTGGACCACCTCAATAAGGCCCACAATTCAACCTCAGTAGACATTTAAGGTGTAAATGGGCAAACCCTCGTTACAACTTTTGTCGTTTTAAGGGATTTTTTTGTTTTTAAGGTGTATTTTTTCTAAAAAATTGTATTTATTTATTTTTAAAATTTTAATTTTCAAACTATTATTATTATATTTGAAGCCAGCATCTTCCATTAGAAAGTAAAATTTACAAAATACAAAACAGTATGAGCGAAATCAGGAACAGAGAAGCATTATTGGGAGAGGGCCCTCTGATCTGAAGATGAGGAACGAGAAACCAGGAGATTGGCGACTCATGATATGTTGCCATCATCCAGGCATGTTTAGAAATTAAGACTCAGAAGAACAAAAACAAGACTGAGTACTAAAACCATGCAGGCATGTACCACAGTAGCTCCCTTCCCGGTGAAAACTGGACCAACTCTTCCTCTTCCTCTTCCTCTTCCTCTTCCTCTTCCCAGCCCCTCCCGTGGCCTGTGCATGGGCACCAATATTGCAACATCTCTTGATAAACTCAAACCTGATCTTTATTAGATAATATGGTATCAACGAACTTACAGGAATTAATTAGTACTGAAAGAGAAACATTTTTCCGCATGGTCTTCGAGGGTTGGTAATGTGAGACTAGAGGTAGCCCTCCCAAGATCGATTATATGGCCTCCATTAATCACGAGAAAATTAATCCTGATTATGTGACCCATTACATATCCCATGCACATCTAAAACCAAAAGTGGTAGGCCGTGGATCCGACGTATCTACTTTGATTCTCTACTGTAATTAGCATCCTAAATTGCTAAATATTTCTCGAAAAATATTGTCGCAGCCTAGCCGGGTTGTACAATCTCATTCATTATGTGAAAAAGAAATGATCAAATTGAGAAGAATGTGATCTATTTTTAGCATTAAATGTTATTTCTATTTTAAATTCTAATGTAGCTTTTAATGGTCCCCTAAAAATTGTTAAGCACAAACTTTCATTTTAAATAGTTGATCTTCGTTCAATGTCAAGCTATTAGCTCACCAAATCAAATCACCCCCACATGATCCAAGCCCATTGGTCGTGCGAGCCACTGAAACTCTCAGCGTGGCCGTAGGCCGAATCTGCATGTCCGTACATTTTATCCGGCGGTCCTTCGCCGAACTTTTTCCGTCGTTCTTATTGGAATCATATCCTCAAAAAAAATTGGCTGATTTTAATGCTTATTTCTTTGCAAAAATACGATTCATGATTTTGTACATGTTTATTGGTATCTGGCCATGAAGAATGTTTAGATTTGCGTTCGGTATTATGAAATGTTTAGATGCAAAAGTATCATAGATTGAATCAAACCTAATTTTCTGATGTTTGGTTTGTCATTTTGTCATCTTCGGAAGGCTGTCTTCTTCTTCTTCATCTAGCTAAGTACCCATAAAGTGTGTTAGGGGTCCATATTAGGAATCCATAAATTATAAATGATAATATTTTTTACGGTCAAATACCATTTCTTAACACCAACTCTCCTCCTTTATCCGGAATTGATACCGGCAATGCAAAAACTTTGATGGAGTTGGTTGTGATAGTGATTTTTTTTTTGTTACAAACCAAATTTGAGAGGAGGTTAATTTTTGAAGAATATTTTTGTGCTTTAACGTACTAACATACTCCAAATATAACATTTATTTGAAATTTAATTAAACTAGATCCACCAGGACCATGTCTATTACTGGGGGTAACATTTTTAACATGGAGTTGGAAATTTGCCCCTTATTGAGTCTTGTCCTCAATCAGAGATTGAAGGGGCTTGCTTCCCTTTAATTTAGAAATTAAAATGGAGATGGTGCTGTTAATTGACAGTTATGTCACTATTCTACTGACGAATAAACTGCTGTTGGTGCCAGGGAAGCTTTGGGAGGGCACTGGCTCACCGCATCTATGATGGTGGGTTTTGCAAATCTGGCATTGCATAATCACGCTACACTGACCAATGTAGAGGTTGTGATTTTATTATTTTGGTTCAAGAATGATCACTTCTGCTGCTCATGCTATATTTCTCTTCATTATCCAGTTATCATTTTAGACCTGTGCACGACTATAAATACTTTTGGCTGGAAATTACTATCGGAGACTTTACACGCAAGCTTTACATGTTGCTGTAGTTATTAAAATTTGTGGCGTACAAACCTCTAGTGTAACAACAGTTCGGTTTGAGACTTGACAATACCAAATTTATCTACTGAACAATTATCTTTCAATTCTTGGCTACACCCTAATATCTCGTTTAATTGGCTGTGCGCCTAACTATCGGCATTTTGATCTAATAAGATCTGCATTTGGTAGTTTTTTTTTGCATACTTTTACGTGATGCATGGATCTACAAATTCAGATTTACGTAACAGATCACCCTGTGTGTATAACTTACATCAAAGTAGTTTTATTGAATACTCACTTCTTTCAGTTCTCTTAGTATATGGCCTATAGTTGGCCTTGCGTCCAGGCAAGAATTGATACAGGCGAATGCAATCTCCAGTGTTCTGAAGGCGTGCCGTCTAACTCGCCCTTCGGCTGGAAACTCGAAAAACTTTAGTGCCCCTTCTTTGATTCCATCCCAGTTCTCATGTATCTGTTCAATCTGCTGTGGTGCTATGGGCCCTCCAAGAACATCCAGCATTAGGATCCCAAAGTTGTGCACATCACTAGCCTGGGATGGACTGTCATCGAAGACGGCCGTCTGCAGTGGCTTCGTTGACGGTGATGCCGTATCATACTCTGCTCGGTAGCAGAGCTGGGCAAACCCATAGTCTGACAAATGTGCGGAGAAGTTTGTCGTTATGAACACATTGGAGGCTTTGATGTTGCCATGAATGTTGAGTCGAAGCTGGATTTTCTGATGAGAGGTAGGCTGCTGCATGTGGATGTAGGCAATTGCTGCAGCAACATTTACAATTATAGTGTGGCGCATGCGCCAGTCCAATGGTGTGTGTCCCATTTTCCTTGCCCCTGTAGTGACGGGAACACACCACGAGCAAGTTCGGAACCGATATATATGGCAGAAATGCAAGGGAACCATTTCCATTGTGGTGTTCTTGAATAAATAGTGTAATTGCAAGAAGCTCAAGTTGTATAACAATTATGTCAGATGTTTACCTGTAAGTAAGTCGGCGAGGCTGCCCATGGGGTAGTAGTTGCATAGCACAACCTTGATTCTCTTGGCGTATACGAAGGCCTGCAAGGGGACGAGGTGACTGCATCGACGACCAACATTAGCCAGCCGTTCCATGCACCTGCCGAACTCTTTCTTTGTTACCAACACCCGCCGGAATCTCTTGGCACATAGCACCGGCGAGTCTGGAAGGACGACCTTGTGAGATATCCCGAGGCTGCCCTCCCCCAACATCTGCACCGACGACATGAGCACTTCCTGCAGTATCACCGTCCTCTTTAGGCAGCCGGGGTTGCAGAAGGTCAGCCTAGTTGCATATTCGCCTTGTGTTTGCCGCTCCTCTTCGTCGTCGACGTCGCTGTGGGGGTAAACATGATCGGTACCTATTTCACTCCCCTCCTTCCTCTCCCTGTTTCCATGTTGCAGCCTGGTTTGCAAGATCGATAGCCTGTTGGCCCTCATTGGTGATCATGGCCTATAGAAGATCAAAGAATGGTGAGGAGACATTGTATTTCTTGCTGTGCAGCTCTTCTCTGTAATTTGGAAATGGTTATTGGGACTATCGAGTAAAACGCAAGGACTCCTTGTTGTTTGAATCCATCTACATAGTTAATTAGCTGTTTAGTAGTTGTGGCCTGGGTGTGAGTATGGAAACACTCGACTGTGGGCAACTATTGTAGCTCGTATACTATGGCTTTTATTCGATCACCATCCTATATAGACGTGGACTATTTTGTTTTCCTTCGGAGAAACCAAGGTGAAATGGTGATGAGTTATCAGAACCGTGAGTCCGTGCAATGAAAAATATGGAAAGAGCTGGTATATATAGACCGGCGAACAGCAAGAGGCCAAGTAAACTTTGATTGCACTTAACGTATATGATGATCGATTGAATGTGTCATAGATTGTAATTAACTGTCTTTTTGCCTTTACCTCCGGCACATTCTACATACAAACTTAAGATTGATAATCACAAAGTCGCACTATTGAAGTTGCGTGGCAGTTGAAGGTTTCTTTGAGAAACATCAAACTAAACCTTCTATCAATACGGAGTACTATAAATAATTCCCCACCATGCTTACTGCAAGCAAAAAGTTGATGGTGATCGAATAAAAGCCATAGTGTACGAGCTGTGATTATGCAGTGCCAGATTTGCAAAACCCACCATCATAGATGCGGTGAGCTAGTGCCAGTGCAACAAAACCCAAGCCATTTGGCATTAATTAGTGTTGCTAATTGAGCGAACTAACTCGTGAATATTTGGTATTTCGCTTGACTCGAAACTCAACATTTAAATATTTGAGCTCGAACTCAAATCTTACGAGCTAAGCTTGAGCAAGGTAATTTTCGATTCGACTCGACTAGGTTATAACTCGAACTCGACTCGAAATCAACTTGAAATCGACTCGTAGCTCAAATCAAGCTCAACTCAATAATATAATATAATAATATACATAATATGTCATTGTGATGTTATGATGTGTATTATATTTTATGAGATTTTTCCTATCTTTCTGGATTTTTTAGAATTTATTACGAGTTAGTTATTATTTTTTACTCGAGTCAGAGACAAATCAACTTTTATTTACGATATCACCACCAACCCATTTCTTCACCCTCCCCCACCACCGATGCTTCTCATTCCCCATACCCTCGACGCCGCCCTCCTTCTATGTCGCTAACGCCGCCTCCGGCTACCGCAACACCGCCAATTGACACTACCTGTAAAGACCCGGAAAAAAAAAATTTTTTCATTAGCTGGTTAAGTATGAATTACCCAGATTAAATTGAAAAGTAATTTCTAATCGGACGATTCTAGTTGAATCAGTCAAGTCGAACACATTAATTATCTATTTAACCATTTAGGTGAACCATACCATGTGCCCATTTAAGAGGTTGAGTGGAAAGGTTAAGTGAACCGTGTTAATTACCCAATTACCCGGTTAAAGGAATTATGGTGAAAGGGTGCTTCCACAAACCCTAGCCGTCATTTATTCTTTATAAAAGGAGAAGGGGTCGTTGAACCTAGGAAATACCAATGGATGATGGGGTGTGAGAATTTAATGAAGGGGTCGTTGAACCTAGGAAATACCAATGGATGATGGGGTGTGAGAATTTAATGAAGGGGCTCGTTGAACCCTAGGAAATACCAATGGATGATGGGGTATGAGAATTTAATGGAGGGAATGGTTGAAGTGTATATATATGCAGGAGGAGGGAGTATTTCATCCCTCATCTCCGTCCCAGGCGACCTCCCCATTACTGTGTGAGTATTTCATCCCTCATCTTATTTGTTTCCATTAGGATTCTTGCATGCAAGGTTTCTTGAAGATGCCTTGCCAAGTTGCTAGATCTCCAGCGTCTTATTCATGGGGTTCTTGTCGATTGCTTAGTTGTTTTGTAAATGGACATGTTAATAATTAATAGAATTGCTGAAAATTTAATAAGGAATGAAGACTAACATGAACTAATTACATCATTTAAATTGATAGTATATTAGTCATGTAAGTTGCATGTAGGTTCATGCAAAATAAAATTATACTAATGTATAATTTTATGCCCTCATTCAGATTAGGGTTCACGGGTCACAGTCAGACGAAGTCACAATTCAGGTACGTATAATAGGTAGAACATCGTATTTTCCTTATTTGTAGCCTAGGTCGGCCTGAGCCCAGATTCGACCACCATGCACGAAGTGCAACCGGGGTCAAAGAATTGACTCAGTCCGACACTGGGTCGTGTTATGTGTGTGAATCTTGTAATGCATCGATATTGTTTTGGAGTAGTGATAGCCGCCCCATAAAAAGGCTACGGCCGGGGTGAGTGAGGCACAGCGATTCCTCCATCGCACTAGAGTGCAGTGATAGCCGCCCCATAAAAAGGCTACGGCCGGGGTGTGTGAGGCACTGGCACTAGAGTTGGCAGTGAGAGCTTCCCCACAAACGGGGCGTAGCAATCACCTGAGTGCAGTGATAGCCTCCCCATAAAAAGGCTCCGGCCGGGGTGTGTAAGGCACTGACACTGGAGTGCAGTGATAGCCTCCCCATAAAAAGGCTACGGCCGGGGTGTGCGAGGCACTGGCACTAGAATTGGTAGTGAGAGCTTCCCCACAAACGGGGCATAGCAATCACCCGAGTGCAGTGATAGCTACCCCACAAAAAGGCTACGGCCGGGGTGTGCGAGGCACTGGCACTGGAGACGGTAGTGGTAGCCTCCCCATAAAAAGGCTACGGCCGGGGTGTGCGGATCACAGCGGATACCTCCTCCGCATTGTTTTGGAGTATAGCGGAATCGCTCCACCGCATATTAAAATAAACATAAGGAAATAGTGGAATGTACTTGTTTTGTTTTATCTATTATACTACTTAGTGTTGTAATCACTAACGCGGAATTGCCTCCGCAGGTGTGCAGATACGAGATTAGGTGATTGACATCCAGAGTATGGAGCAAAATAAATATGAGGACTCCTTTTTGTTATTTAATTGAGAAATAAGTGTGGCTGCTGGGAAACGGTCCAAGACTGTGGGATCTTTATGTATAGTTATTATTTATAATAATGTTTGACATAATTGCTTTAATTTTGAGTAACACCTAGCCAGTTAGGCCCACAATATTATCATGAAAAATGGCGGGTCGTTACAGGTGGTATCAGAGCAAGGTTTCCCAAAAGCTCACATCTTATGACTCAAGTACCTTGTTGAAGAGTCCAATATCTATCTTTCTCCGTCATTAGGAAAAAAAAAATTTTTTTTAACATAACGAATAAATTTTAGATGTCAAGCACCCGAAGGAAGTCGAGCCAAGCTGCGCAGTCGGACACGAACATGGAGAGTGTGTTAGGCCAAATTTTGACGGCCATACAGGGACTAGCGCAGGCTTCAGAAAATACCAGTTCTGTGGTTCAGAACATGGTGCAGAGGTTACCGGGATTGGTAATGGGGAAAGGAGCTCCAAATTCGGCTGCGGGTCCTAGTAACGTCCCAAATGGGGATTAGGGAAGCGCCCAAGAGCGGGTAGGAATAGCTGACCCGGGCGAGCGAGGAGAACTTCCAAACCCGGTGCCACCGGTAGTCCGACAAGTGGTACTGCCAGATGGGGATGACAGTGATCGATACACTGTAGAAAAATTCCGGAAGAACGGAGCTGAGGTATTCATTGGGGGAACTGATCCAATGAAGGCAGAGAGCTGGTTGGACATTATTGAGAAAGCATTTAGAGCTCTCTCTGTGTCTCATCGCCATCAAGTGAGGTTGGCGATATGCATGCTTCAGGAGGAAGCATCCTATTGGTGAAAATCCATGGAAAAAGAAAACCACATTCCATCGACGTGAGATTTCTTCCATCACGTGGGCGGAATTTGTGGCAGCTTTCAATGGACAATATTTTCCAGCCCGTTGTCCAGAAGAAAGCACTAGTATTCGCTAATTTGGTTCAGGGGAGGATTCGGTCCGGGAATATGTGTATTCCCAGATGAACTTCCAGGGTTACCTCCTAAGCGGGCAGTGGAGTTTGACATTGACCTAGCACTGGAGTAACAAGTGTGAGGAGAGTTTCCAATCTTTGAAGAAGAGTTTAACTACTACACCAGTTTTGACTATACCAAATCACTCTGAGTGTAGTGGATAGCCTCCCCATAAAAAGCGCTCTCTCCGGCTCGGGGTGTGTAAGGCACTGACACTATAGTGCAGTGATAGCCTCCCCACAAAAAGTGCTACGGCCGGAGTGTGTGAGGCACTGACACCAGAATTGGTAGTGAGAGCTTCCCCCACAAACGGGGCATAGTAGATCACCTCCGAGTGCAGTGATAGCTTCCCCACAAAAAGGCTACGGCCGGGGTGTGCGAGGCACTAGCACTGGAGACGGTAGTGGTAGCCTCCCCATAAAAAAGGCTATGGCCGGGGTGTGCGGATCACAGCGGACATCCCACCATCTAACACGGAACCAGGTCGGCTCTGATACCATTTGTAACGACCCAGCCCAAAGTGCAACGTAATGGGCTAAGTCATTTCTTTAAAGTGGGTACCCAAGAAGTTAAAGATCTATAGTCCATTCCTACTTATAAAGTGGATCTTCTCAGTAGGTAGTTAGATGTGGACCAAGTTGAGGGATTTCACAATCCACCCACCTTAGGGAATTTCGTCCCCGAAATGCCTATTCTCAGTGCTCGTTGCTAGCCCCAGCCCACGACCTTTCTGGGCCCGTGACCGGCAGCCTAACCAACGTTTCTAATCCAGCCCCACCATCTAACACGGAACCAGGTCGGCTCTGATACCATTTCTAATAACCCAGCCCAAAGTGCAACGTAATGGGCTAAGTCATTTCTTTAAAATGGGTACCCCGGAAGTTAAAGATCTATAGTCCATTCCCACTTATAAACAGGATCTTCTCCCAGTAGGTATTAGATGTGGACTAAGTTGAGGGATCTCACAATCCACCCACCTTAGGAAATTTCGTCCCCGAAATGCCTATTCTTGGCCCGTTGCTAGCCCCAGCCCACGTCCTTTCTGGCCCGTGACCGGCAGCCTAGCCAACGTTTCTAGTCTTGGCCCGTTGCTAACCCCAGCCCACGACCTTTTTGGCCCATGACCGGCAGCCTAGCCAATGTCCATAGTCCATCCCACCATCTAACACGGAACCAGGTCGGCTCTGATACCATTTGTAACGACCCAGCCCAAAGTGCAACGTAATGGGCTAAGTCATTTCTTTAAAATGGGTACCCCGGAAGCTAAAGATCTATAGTCCATTCCCACTTATAAACAGTGATCTTCTCCCAGTAGGTATTAGATGTGGGACCAAGTTGAGGGATCTCAAATTTTGTAACGACCCAGCCCAAAGTGCAACGTAATGGGCTAAGTCATTTCTTTAAAATGGGTACCCAGAAGTTAAAGATCAATAGTCCATTCCCACTTATAAACAGGATCTTCTCCCAGTAGGTATTAGATGTGGGACTAAGTTGAGGGATCTCACAATCCACCCACCTTAGAAATTTCGTCCCCGAAATGCCTATTCTTGGCCCGTTGCTAGCCCCAGCACACGTCCTTTCTGGCCCGTGACCGGCAGCCTAGTCAACGTTTCTAGTCTTGGCCCGTTGCTATCCCCAGCCCGTGACCTTTTTTTGGCCCGTGACCGGCAGCCTAGCCGGCGTCCCTAGTCCATCCCACCATCTAACACGGAACCAGGTCGGCTCTGATACCATTTGTAACGACCCAGCCCAAAGTGCAACGTAATTGGCTAAGTCATTTCTTTAAAATGGGTACCCAGAAGTTAAAGATCTATAGTCCATTCCCACTTATAAACAGGATTTTCTCCCAGTAGGTATTAGATGTGGGACTAAGTTGAGGGATCTCACAACCAGTCAATGTCAAAACACCACTGACCATTCCCCATGTTGTCTAGCTGTCGCCCGGCCTCCACGATGAGACGAAGCCACTGCGACCACGCTGCACTCACATCGCCAATCCCGCCAACAGCGACCGTCGCCACCGCCATCCAGTCGTCATCTCAACTTCGTCGACCCTCCCATGACCTTCCCCGACTAGAGTGGAGTCTAACGCTGCCCATCCCGGTCGGATCTCATCACCCCACCACCGACAGCCCCTATTTTGCCTTTTTTCCGGCAAGTTGCCTCCTCCACCGACCTTGTCGACGTCGTAGATGCGTCGAGCTCACCGAGCCGGTGCCAACGGTATCCCAAACCACCACCATCCAGACTATAGCCACTGCCAAAAAATTGCTGCATCACCGCCGATCGACATCGCCAGTCACCGTCATAATATCGCCGACCATTCCCCCCACCGTCCGGCCGTCGCCTGGCCTCCACGACGCAACGAAGCCGCCACAACCGCACCGTGCTCCCGTCGTCGATCCCGCCGACGGCAATGGTCACCGCTGCCATCCAATCATCGTCTTGACGTCATCGATCCCTCTGCAACCTTCCCCAACCGGAGTGGAGTCCAGCACCACCCATCCTAGTCGGACCTCGTCACCCCACCACCGACCGCCACTGTTTTGCCCTTTTCCAGTGAGCCACCTCCTCTGCCGACCTTGTCGATATCGTAAACGTGTAAGGCTCACCAAACCAGTGCCAATGATACCCTATACCACCGCCATCCCGACTGTAGGGCTGCTGACAACAATTGCCAAAAAATCGTTGGAATTGTAAGTACGAGAGACTATTTTATTCATAGACTATTTTGTTAATTTTTAATCTTTATAAATGTATGTTTTTCTCCAATATAATCTATTTTTGAGCTTATAAACAACCTTATTTCGAGCTCCTAAACGAGCCGGTTTCGAGCTCTCAATCGAGCCGATTTCGAACGAGCTCTTAGAATTTAATAATTTAAGTGTATTCGAGTTTGAATCAAGTTAGAATAGTATAATAAATATTCAATTCGATTTCGAGCATATATGCTCAAAACTCATTCGATTTCAAGTCGTGTTCGAACGAACTTCGAGTTATTCAAGTTGAGTTTGAGCACAAGGTGAGCTCAGCTTGCTCACTCGTTTAGCAACCCTAACGCTAATCAACTCTGGGCATGGCCAAGGGGTAACTCTAAGTGCAGCACCAATAACATCTCCGCACTTCCACGTTGACCCAAGCCCCCTTAGCTGCACATTATACAAACATATCCTAATGAATGGCGAGCTCCTTAGTCCTTCTATAGAGCCAGGCTGCCCAACCCAATCGCCCCAAATGTTCCTAAATGTGATACTGTCCATAGTCGGCAAGGCCTTGAGATTGAACCTGTTGTCCGAGTGGTCGCTGTTATAAACGGGAAGGAATTGAATGACAGTTAACATCGGTTGCAGTTGGCGGGAAAAGTTGTTGAAGTTTTTAAAAAAATTGTTGGAACTTTTGAATTTGAAACATTTGTGTAATTGCTTGAATTTGAAACATTTGTTTTGAATTGTGAAAAAAGATATAAAAGGGATGATGTACACACAAAAAAAGGCAATCAATGAATGTTTACATCTTCTCCAATTTCTCTTCTGGTTTCCTGCGCCTTCCTCTCCCTCCTCTGCTTCTCTATTTCTCTGTTCTCATCCTTTACTCTGTTCTTTTCCTCCACTTCCCCTCATCCATATCTCTATCCAGCAACTTGTAACTAATTGCTGAAATGATGAATTTTCACAAAGATGCGGCTGGCACAAGCACTGGATTGCTTCCTAAACCTGACGAATACAACAGTTGTCCACATTACCGGCTACCCTTATACCCTTGTGTGCATTGTTCATATAAACATTTGAGAATGCTATGTTCCTAACTTGGCCCCCTCTGCCGGCGTTGGTCTTCACATGGATCCCCACCCCAATGTTGAACAAGTTCAAGTTCTCGTCAAGCACATTCTGCACCCAGCCGGATGTCTCGCTTCCGATTGCAATGCCGGCGAAGGGGGTGGTGCCGTGGAGGCGGCGGATTGTGATGCCGCAGCTCGGCCAGCAGTAGGCGATGCCGTACCCATCCCACCCATCCTTGACGACCACCAGGTCATCCCCGGTGACTACGTAGCAATCCTCTATGCACACATTGTAGCTAGAATCTGTAGCATGGAGTGTGTTACACTGGTAAGTGATACATTTATGTATCAGCCGCATTGGTAGAGTATAAGAAATTGATATGAGTGTCACCACTTACCATCTGGGTTTGGGAGTCAAAAGGGGCCAAAATTGTAACGTGTCTTATGACAACGTTGCTACAAAAAGAAAGAGGCGTTTGTTAAAAACTATGTGCCGTTAATCAAGCTCGCTACCAATTAAAAAAACGATTCAGTACATGAACAAACATTAATCATTTTGAGCTTGTTTCAGAATTGGATTTTGATTTCAACTCAAGAGAACAAATTCAAAGGAATGCTTAATATTTGAGATTTGTTGACTACCTGCAATACACAGGATGGATATTCCAAAAAGGCAAATTTCGAAAGACGACATTGGAGATGATGATATTTCTGGAGTACATGAACTCTAGAAGATTTGGTCTTGTGAATCGGAGGGACCGTCTTCTCCACATGTCCCACTGGACGCCACCCTCTCCATCAATGGTTCCATTCTCCCCTGTTAACATGGAATTTGACATTAGATCATCAATCCACTCCATGCTTCCAAACTGCCAAACAAATTAAGATCTGGGTATTGACATTAAGTTGAAGGGAAACATGAAAACGTAGCTAAAAGCCTGTAATTATGATTATTATCCCCAAATTCGCCCACAGTTTTTTCTTTCTAGTATTCCATCATGTATAAACTCTAATTTTAGAGAACTGGTATTGAATTTGAAAAATCAAAACTTAAAAAAGTTAGAATTATTTTATTTTTATGGATTCAGTTAAATATAAAACAAGTGGTCTCAAAGCATCTTTGTATTATATCATTGAGGATTAATTTGATTTGTATTTGATTTTTGATCAAGATTTAGAAAAAGATGGATCCTAAACTTGTATCAGGACTGAAAAATTCTATGGCTCAAATATTTAGTATTCTCTTATTTATCACCTCTATCTACTATTTAGGCAGAATGTCATCGCCCATGTAAAGGGTCCCTTACCCATGACTCAAAATTGGTTACTCCTCCGACACATTTTAGTTAATTCAATATCAATTACAACTGTCTAAAAGGGCAAATAGACTCTTAATGAGTTCATTTCTTATTATGTCTAAAAAGAAGAAAGGTTAAAGCAAAGACAAGTTGAAAGTGCTCAATAGTACCTATCAGGACAAAAATAAGAAAAGAAAGAGGGTTAAGAAAGATGGTAATGGTTCTCACAAGTAACAGTAAAAAAAAAAATTAGGCTTCTTGTTGTTTCTTTTACGGTAAACTTATATATATAAAGGAGGAATAAACTAAGTATCACGTTTGGTGTACAAAGAAAGATCTATTTCTTAATTTTGTTTATTCTAATGTTAATTTAGTTTCAGTGTCAATACACACTTGGTGGTTAGATTCCTACTCACATAAGAGTGTCAATGTATGGTTGCCTGAATTACTAAAAATCAAATAATGCTAAAAGATTCATCTATGTGGATGATGAAAAATCAGTTATAGTTAAAGTAATAGGGACTTTTAAATTATTATTAAAAACATAATATTATTTGGATTTGAAAAAGACATATATAGTACCTTCTTTTAGACGGAATTTGGTTTCTATTTCTATGTTGGACAAATTTGGTTACTCTTTTTCATTTAGAAATAATAAGTTTAGTCTTTTTCTAAATTCAAATATTGTGGGTACAAGTTCCTTATCTTTTTATGATAATTTATATTTATTTGATACTATTGCATATTTTAATGAAACTTTGCATGTGAGTTTACGTGGTATAAAAAGAAAATTAATCAATGAGAATTCTATTTTACTCTGGCACAAGTGTTTATAACATATTTCTAAACAAAGAATTGAATGACTTATGTCAGATGGAATTATTGATTCTCTTAATTTATCAGATTTTTAAGTTTATGCTATGTGCATTAAAGTAAAACAAATAAATATAAGAAGACTAGGTGCTAATAGATCTTTAAGTATCTTAAAACTAATACATACGAACATTTGTGGGCTATTTCCTACGGCTCCTTAAAATGATCAACAATATTTTATTGCGTTCATAGACGATTATTCTCGTTATAGTTATCTTTATTTCATTCATGAAAAATCTCAAGAATTGAACATGTTTAAAACATATAAGGCTAAAGTTGAGAACTAACTTGACAAAACTATTAAAGTTATTAGATCTGATAATGATGGTGAATACTATAGTAGATATGATGGATCAAGTGTACAATGTCCAAGACCGTTTACCAAATTCCTAGAAAAGTGCGAAATTGTCCCACAATACACAATGTTAGGTACTCTTAATATAAATGGTATTGCTGAGAAATGAAATCGAACATTAAAAGACATGGTGTGAAGTATGATTGTTCATACTACTTTACTAGATTCACTCTAGGGTGAGGCACTAAATATAGCAGCATATCCTCTTGATAGAGTACCAACAAAAATAAAAATTAAAACCTCATATAAATTGTGGAATAAAAAAACTTAATAGTAAGCATTTACGCATTTGGGGTTGTCTACCTAATACAAGTCCTTATATGCCAAATGAAAAGAAACTATAGTAAAAAACAGTTAGCAGCTATTTGTAATTCTAAATAGTATAGAAGGAATAAGTTTTATGATCACATGACAAAGTTACTGATATCAAGTCAAATCTATTTTATTTATCAATTACTTTTCATCTTTACATTGACGATTACCATATGAAATATCTCTTCACACCAAAGAAAGCTCAATTGGTAGGAAAGTGAACCTGTGTAGCTTTTCCTTGACCAAGTAGAGAGTCATGTGGTTGGTGAGGCTGAAGCTCCCAGTGAACCACTCCCTTGGGTATATAGAGCATGGTGCCACCTCTTCTCTTCAGATGATGAATCCAATATATAACCTCCTTGAACGTCCCTGTGTTGAGCTTCTTCCCATCTCCAACGCCTCCGAATTGAGTGATGGTGATCACAATTCGCGTCGTCTTCAGCGGCACCCTGCCGGAGCAGCAGGTCAGTACCTCTCTCACCGATGAGCCATGCTCATAAATAGCAGTGAGGAAGAACAAGAAGAGCGCAAATGCATAGAAGGATTGCATGATAATTGTTCGCTCTCAATGAAGACGAAGAAGAAGAAGAAGGAAGATTTGGCTGCCTGGAAGGCTATTGTTCACCAAATTATCACACACTAAAAGTTTGTTTTTGCAATGCCTGGGAAGCCGAACGATCTAAACACGATGAATGTGGTAATATCAGTACAGATAAAGTTGTACCAGAAACGGGGATAGCTCAAACGAAATGTTCAAGCTTCAGAGCAGGGAAGTTCTAATGCTACAAGCGGAAATCTCCAAGAGAAACAAACACTCAAGGGAAAATCCTGTCATAGAAAAAGAGATGGTAGATGGTAAGTTAGTTCAAGTTCAGTTTGAGAAGGGGAGGGATGTGGGTGATGAATGAGTGTGGCTTCAAGTGTTTGGCATGTTCCAGCTCCACTTTGCCGACTAGAAATATCCATGGCAGGGGAGGAACAAGACGAGAGGGAATGACAGAACCGGCCTTTTCCTTTTCCACATGTCTTGACAATTGAAAAGTTTTAACACTTTGGTATCACAGAAAAGAGGCTCGTGAGTGGAACACCTCAATTCTCAGAAGCATAACAAGGTAGAAGACATAGAAACGAAGCTGGATTTCAGCCTTGGCCGGCCATGTTCGTCGTCTTTCTTTCCATAAAACTGACAAGGCAAGTGATGCTCATGAGTCGCTACAACTTACAATTCAATAACTATTAAATTTAAGGCAATTCATGTTGTTCTTTGCAGCCATGTTAAGTAGATAGTAATCTACTCTTTACCTGTAGAACCATGCACATATCACATCCTTCCTTTTTTCTTTATGATGAAAATTGAACCAAAAAGTTGTGGATGATAAAAAGGTGAAGCAAGTTATGGGACTAATTATATTCGAGTGGCCTTGATGCACAAGGTGGGCATGCAGCATTTGCCAGCGCTAGTGAGGCATCCTCCCCACGCCGATCTGTCTTAACAGTGGGTACTTCTTTGATTCATGTGGGCCGTGGGTGCATCTGACTATATTATCACTTAATATTCAAGGGAAAGGTTAAACGAGGATTTGGCTGTTGCAGTACTGTTGCATTGATGCGTCCATGAAGTAGTTTTGTCTGCAGCTTAATTCTTGAGTACTGTTTAGACTAACTTTAGCTTCGATTTTGTCGAGTCGTGAGGATCGTCACGGGCAGTCTGTCGGATCACTCTGTTGTATATATATGGTCCATGACTCAATGGATATATGGCCGACCTGCACCAGCACTGGCTACAGACTACACACCCATTTCACCAACGCTCTCTGTGGCATTTGAGTATTTGTCCAAACCTAACAAAACAAGGAGAAACAAAAATAATAAGAAAGCCCAAAAATGTAAGGTTCTCTCACAATAATAAAAATATAGATATATAAACTTGGTCAATATTTATCCCCCACTGCACAGCCACCATCTTTGATAATCCCAAATTATAATTTTATCACCCGTAAAGGCTAAAACCATTGCAACGTTGAGACCAAAAATTGCATTGTTGGTTTATGAGAATATTCACTCTTTTTTAAAAAAATAAGGTTTGAGAATATTCCTTATTCATAACAAACACACGTTTATCCTCATCCACACTAATAATTTTGTAATACAAATTACACTTTTTCATTATTTATATAATATTTTAGGTCACATAAAATATGGAACAATTAATAAAAGTAAACCTTATAAAAAGTAAATATATTTAATATATTTTGTGTATTAAATAATGTTATCTAATTCATTTTATGTCTAAATTAAGTAGGATATATCTAAGTAAAAGTAAAATAATAATAATAATGATTATTTTTAAGTAGATCGCCCATATACTCTTCCACGTGAAATTAATTTTCTCTATTTTTCTTACATCAATAGATAGATAAGAAAAAGGGAGGAAAACTTTTCTTTTATATAGGAGAGCACACGGGACATACACTTGATAATAATAATGATTAATTTTAATATACAAAATATAATAAGCATATAATAATTTTTCTTTAAAATATATTGTATATATATATATATATATACTATTTTTAATAAGGTTGACCATTCAAAATGTTCATATTACTTACATTTCATGCTAATCAAGCCGAAATTGCTCTTCAAACATTAAAGCTAGTAGTTTGGAGTCCGGAGCTATGTGGGTATCAGAAATCAGTGAGGCCCAATCTCTTTTAAAGACAGGCCCACGTAATTTTGATGATTTGAGTGATAATTGGGTCCAAATTTTTTGTAAGACCTTAGAGCTAATAAGACTGCAAAATTCGGTAAAATAATATAAAAATTATACTTTTTAGAATAAAACATTTTAATGTCTTTTAGACGTGAATGACGAGTAGCACCATCATTTAATCTAATTTTCTGCATGGTGGAAGCGTTCTATGCATGTTGGAATTGAAACTCATCGATGTACAAACGTGGGGATTATTTGGGTCATTGATGCACCAATTGGCTTTTGAACTATAAAAACAATGGACGAGTGATACACGAGATGTATGCGGTCAGTGTCCCGTCAACAGTGATATAAATCAAGAAGACCGCTTATGAGAATTAGAAGGTTAATAAATTTCACCTAAACCGCTTCATCACACAATGTTGCTGTTGAAGTTTATACTGATGCTTGCGGGATTGAGCCTTAAAAACGCACTATTAAGTGATTCAGTTCTCAACACTGATGAATGCATGCCTTACAATTTGATTAACCATATAAAATCATATAAGTGATGGCAAGTAAAAGGCGCCTCATCCTACTCCTCTCCCTTTTCTGAGCATCAATAATTGTCAAATCTTTGGAACGAATATTCCTTCATTTTTTTGCCACTGTTTTCTTTTCACGAGACGCATGTGATAAATCATACAAACACACCCCACATGTGACTCAATTTATTAGGTTAAAAGCATGATAGTGTCAAGTTCGTCCGTTCTTTTCTTGTCTATAACAAAACGTTCACCCGTCTCATCCCCACCCAGTGGACGTCAAAACGAACACCCACTAAAAAATTGACCTCGTCACCAATCCGTGAAACTTGCTTTACTCTTCAAAAGCAAGATGAGTAAGCTCGTGATTATCTCCTCCCCCAAACGGTGAAGACTCCTCAACCGTCTACCAGCAAAAGAGAGAGAGCAGATCTTTCCCGGAGTTGAATTGTTCATGAATTCGTTTTCACAAGCATAAATAAGGCCTGTCGTTTAGCGTAGAGGTGGGTACCGAGTATAGTCTAGTTGCCTCTGCACAACGCTAGACAGCTCGATCAGCAGGGCCAACCAGGACCACGCAAATTGATAAAACCCACGCACAAGAAAACGCTAGTAGATCCAAATTGGTTACAGGGTAGAAAACAAAGGAGGCGGTCTCTATCTGAGATTTTACGTACTCCGATGATTGCTCGAAACTGCAACTCCTGGTTGTAGTCCTTTCTTTCTTCCTCAACTGTAAATTGTAATATCCCCTCTCCACCACAACTTCCCTGTTACGACTTCATTTTGTACGTAGCTAGACCAAATCAAGAAGAGAGAAAATTTTAATGGCAAAAACAAGTGATTGGTCTCAGCACAGCTGCTCTGTTCGTACTCGGCAAATGCCAAATAAGAGGAGTCGGCCTTCAATGGGATTCCAAACAAATCTGTTCGGGTTTTGGCCGTCTAGAAGCTCTCTTCTTTAAAGCATAAGAGATCCAAAAAGATGAAAGCGAAACCCCATAAAAAGGTTCGTACGCAAACACTCCCTCTTGCACATAAAACAAACATCCCAAGTTCAATCCCATCTCAACAAACCCAGAAGGCTCCCGCATGCCCTCAAAATAGCAGTCAAACCAACAATAACAAGATCCATATCACACAAACCAGTCCTACTCAATACTTCATTATACCGATTATTACGGACACAAGAAATAAAAAATATATTCCACAATGGTACATAAACAAAAGAAATAGTGTACACTAACACAAGTCACCTCAAAGTTTTACAAAATAGCAAGTCCAAATGGTTCTCTCCCAGCACTTTGCAAATAGAAAGGGACTGGCCACAGCCAACAAGGCTTTTTACTACCACTAGAAAATGCAGGATCAAACACGCAACGACAACAAATATTTACACCTAGGAAAAAAAACTGAGGAGAAAAACAGACCAGCCTGTGTTTAGTTCACAGCCACAAAAGGTTTTAAAGGTACCCGAGAAGCAGACCAGACTTGACCAAACCAACAAAAGCCTCCATGGAAAAGTAATGTGCAAATTCATACTTATCTAACTCACGGCTAGCTTTAAACATTAAAAAAAATGTAGAAAACAGGCGTGTATTCGACCTACCGTGACAATGGATAACTATCTTCCACAAAGCGAAAGCAAACAATATCGGAAGTATGGTGGGCGATGGGTAAGGGAATGATGCCAATCTCCAAAAAAAAATACCGGAGAGGTAAAAGAGACACGGAAAGAGAACTCAAGCTTGCTTCATCTGTATAAACGGCTCTGACCAATTTCTTCATTAATGCCGACAAATGGGCTCGGTCCGGTCCTGGAGGGCCAATCTTTCGGAAACATCAGCAAGAGATTTGAGATTGCATTTGATGAGTGCTTCTACAAAGTAGCAAGTTTCATCACTGGTGTTGCCATCGGGCACGTCCACAACGAAGGATTCTATCACCAACGTCCCTGGTCTCCCATCTATGACCTCAGGGTGAAGTGTGATGACCGACGAATAGTTCTGTTAAAAAAAAATTACCATGATTAGACAACCCCTTCGGTTCCTTCCAAAATCTCGTACCTTTTTACAGTTCTACTGCACAAGCAGAAGCAACGATGGCAAATGCATCCGATTGGGAGAAGGCGAATAAAAGGAAATCCCACACCACAATTGGTAAGCAGCTATCCACAAGTAATAAAACCATAATAAAAATAATTGCAAAGAAGATCAGCTCCAGCCAAGCCTGTCGTCCTTATCAAACATCACATAACTAGCATATACCATATAGATAACAATCCACAACAACATGGTAATTTTTTGTAATCATGAATCCTATATATCAAAGAATCCATCTTTAATTTTACCCAACAATTGACATTAACAAAAATGACTGGATATCAAAAACAACATGCAATCAATCGAATCGATTAAGTGGGAATTTTTGGAGGAAGAAACAGACCCTAAGACGGTGGTCGCCGCCGACAATCTTGATGCTAAGAATGTGCTGGTTGTCGTCGAGGAGCTCGAGCCGCTCGGTGCTGGTGGTGGCGGGGAGACCCGTCTTCACATTCACCTGCCGGACACTGCCGATGCCGAGGTCACCTTGCACCTCGCACCGGCTCACGAAGGGCTTGTACTTCTGAGGCTGGTCGAACCTCCTCACCAGACCCCACACCTGCGTACAGCCACAAGCCACCGAAAACCCGCCGTCAGAATCCGAGAAAGATGGCGACTTCGGCGCCGGAACCGATCGGGGAGGGGGAGCGAGATCTCGTACCAGTGGGACGGGGGCCTTGATGTGCTTGACGAGGGCGGAGGTGCACTGGTGCTCGCCGACCTCGTGCCGGTGGTGCCGCCGAATGTACTCCTCCTCCATCCTCCCCGCCTCGCCGTCTCCTCCCTCACCACCATCGCCGCCGCCGTTGATCAGAGGTGGCGCCGCCTACTCCGCCGCCGGTAGCCGTTGTTGTCGGGGCCCGACTTCCTCGCGCTCGTGTGCGGGGCTTCGGGGCCTATTATCGGGTTCCCCATTGGGGAAATGGGGACGCAGTTTGCTTTATTTACGGAGATGCCACTACGACCGGTGGTGGGAATGTAAAGTCCACTCCTTTTTTGTCGGTTTCGGGGATCGATCGCTAATTAAGGGATAATTGGTGATAATAATACCGTGATTTGATCACCCATTAGATTTTTTTCTTTTTTTATTGTATAAGATTTCTTCTTCTTTTACTCACATAATTAAATTCACAAAAAATATTATCTATTTTGATGTAATAACAAGATCTTATTTTTAACAAATAGTTTGTTGGTTAGTTACTTGGTCAATTATGATTTTTTAAAAACCATTATAATTTATAAATAAAGCATAGTTTAAATTTAAACAAGGGACCAAATAGATAGATGATTGTGCCGCCACGAGGTAGGCGTGTAGGCACAGTTTTCCAAGTACCTGCTTTTCTTCAACCGCCCAAATCCCGTTAGTTTCTCGGAATATGGGGGCAATTTCGTTGTTGGGGCCGTTTCCTTTCTCAATAACGCCGCCTTCGATTTGTTTATTACATTCCGTGGATATCCTATCCACACCGGCATCCTGAGGGGGAATTCGTTTTCTCGATTCCTGCCTACATCAAATCCTAGTTAGTCGGAATATGAAATGTCATGTTCAAGTTTTCTCGATAGATCATGAAGGGGGCGAGGCTTTCTCTTGCTAGTCACAGCTTGGTCTTATACAACTCTTATTTCACTCCAAAGTCTCAGTGCAAACAAGCATAAGCATGCAATTTGTAGCCAATAAATAAACGGGAAGAACGAAAGCTTTTGTTTGAGTGGGATACACGACTGCGTCTCTGCAAGTGATGATGCGTGCATATCCTGACGCCATATATGCATAACCAGACGAATCAAACATGATAGACAACAACAATCGACGATCCCACAAAGACAAAGCAAGGTTATTGTATATGGCGCCTAGTGAAAGCAGATTCGGCTTTTGAGGATTTCACACTACGGAATATTCCACACTAAACCCGTCAAGTCTCTTAAGTTATCGACGTTTTTCTTCGGCTACATCTCTGTAAATTAGCATAAGTAGCTATTGATGATCGACCGATATATGTGCGTACTACGAACATAATCAAAATTATTATTCTGTTTATAACTTACATCAAGGGTGCCTTTTGTGTCTGATACCCGTAAAATTTAACCTAACTAAATCCTAATAGTTCTGATTTGATTGTAAGAAATTGGGCACCTATTTTATAATAGTCAGGTTTGGCTTGGGTGCTAGGTACCCGGTATTCGGTACCAATAATATAAAATTAAAAAATATATATTTGTAATAATTTGTCATAAAAATATACATATTTATACATAAAATTAGCATGCTTTCAACTTTTTTTTGGATTAGCCGGATTAATTTCCTTATTTTTGTTAGATAATTATTTTTAATTTAATTTTTCATATTGTTATCTAAATATAATTTTTTATATTGTTATCTAAATATAATTTTTTATAATAACCAAATTTTAAATTATCAAGTTTGGGTTTGCCAAATGGTAAATAATCGGATTCAGGTTTGGACAATAAAAATAAATTAGGAATGATCGGGTTTGGTATATTGTAAGTTTAAAATAAGTAGCGAGTTTGGTCTAAGTAATACCCGATCAAATTTGACCGATAAGCACACTTATAAAAGTTTAGGCTCATAACCCCCACTAAAATATCATATTAATTACCTACTGGCCCTGTTAAGTTTGGATTTTGTGTCATCGATTGATTTATTTATTTATTTATGCATAATTAGTTGACGATTCAAGACCAATAGGTAGGATTTTGTACCACCAACAATTCTCATAATCCATATCGGCCGTGAAAGCTTTCTTTCGTTCACTCCATGACCGATCTAGTCAATCTTTCATTATAGGTTTTTTTAGCGTCGCATAACATTATATTTATTTATGTATATCCTAGCTAGCTAGTGTAAATACGATGACAAATTATGTACGCAATACTTTGTCCTTAAACACTTTTTGGCACATTTAATAGCTGCTTAACTTACCGATAAATATCACAATTACGTTATCCTTTTGGCGCTTGTCGTAGACTGTCATAATCCATTAAATTCCATAAATCACGCTAAAAAAAGTCTGTTCGAACTTAGAACTATTGCCTAACTTCAATGGACTTAATTAACAAGACCGAGACTCGACTTAATTGGTGTCACTTCAGAGAAGACAGTCCCCTACCAAGGTGAGCTTCAACATGCTACTTTTGCACTATATGTCAATGACCAATTATTTGAGTCCTGATATTATAGTGCTACAACTTTGTGTAACCAATAATTATATAATCTGTGAATCATTGAGTCTGTCTATTGCCTAACCAAGTCCTGCCTAGGATTGGCAACAAAATTAACAAAGTATTTCTATCTGTTATCCTTAATTTGTTAACCGCATTAAAAAAACCCTTTAACCCAAAAGTGAAAACGCTCCATTTTTCATTAAATTTCTCTCCTACGTACGTACATGAAACAACTTCGATACTTTGCGTTACTTATTTCTACAACGTTTAGGCAGATTTCAGAAGTACCGATATCATCATCGTGCAACAAATCATGACCATTTGGCAAAACATCAGTTTACTATTATTTTCAGGAAATGACATCATATTCAACTAATATGGAAGTCCTGTACTTTGAGTGATGTAAGCCCGATTCGGTGTACGAGTTTATATTTGGAGGAAATTATTGCTTTTTAAGTAATTGTGTTTAGAACTACCACATTATTGCCGAGATATTGAAATGCCATAATTCCATTCGAAGAAAGATGTTTGTCCGGCTTAGCCTAAGTACTTTCCACGGGCCGGTGGCAACAATTTCAAACATTAACTTTTTTCTGCTTGATCTGTGGTGTTGCATGCATTAGCGTACGTATATAAGTACTTGGAGTGTTTATTCAGAAATCGACTTTTCACTTGGCAGTAGTTAGGATGGTATTTATGGATAAATTGACCTCATTAAAAGTACACCCACCGACCACATATCTTTCAAGACTATCATTTAAATCAAAATATATAACAAAGTTACAAACCATGCATATTAAACTGCTTTGGTTCCAAGTCCAAATGATCATTAATACTAATGTTGAATTAGCAAGCTGTAGTTAAAGCAGGGAGACAATATTGTTAGGAAAAAAGAAAGGTAAATGTATGGTACGTTCTCTCTTTGCTAGTTCTTCTTTACTTTCCCGAAGCAAAATTATCTCAACGCTAGCTTGGATTCTAGCCAATCAAAGAATTGTAAATGTTAGCTGTTAACTCTTTCTATCTCTTTGGATGGTCAATCTTTTCCCACTAATGCTTACGGTATGATTTGTCTCAAGGCGCTTTCTTTGTTTCTACCATGCATGGAATGTTAAGTGGTACAAGTTTGCAGCAAGTTGGGGTGCAGATCTGTAAAATGTGCACCATATTCATGCAAATCCACGTACCTCGGGAAACGTTTGTAAACATGGATGGCTTGTGGACAATATGACTCAAGGATGGACATGGAGATGGTGTATATTTACTTGTGGTGTTGAGTGGATGGCACAAGGCACTCTTGATAATGTGCATGGAAGGAACAAGTAGCAGCTGGGATCCATTAGCTTAGAAAACTGAAACATGATTTTAATCCAAGTTTGGCCACTTTGGGTAGTGAGCGAATTGAAATAAAACAAGATCTTTGGCTATTTCAATGGAACATTTGGAATTTAATTTCCCGTCTTTTTTGTCAAAAGAGAGCATGCATGAAAGTTCAAAGAGAAATCACTAAATCTGAGCAGAGTAGATGTTGGTTGGAGGTGCCGTTCCATCCTCACCCGTCGTCTCCCTAATCCTGAGGGGATATTAAGCATACAAAGAAAGAAGTTCTTGGAAGAAGCCACCGCGAATTCTTACAGTTAAAATTCTAGGTCAATGCGCTAAGGTATTATACAATTTAACCACCTGCAAAAGAAATTCCATTCATATAACAAAGTCACCTGTTGAAGCAAAGAGCTTTATCTACATACTCCAATTCACGCTCAAGACATTTCATTTTATTTACACTACCAAAAATGAAGCTATCATGACTCTTAACAAATAAAGCACTGGGCTTCAGAAGTTGACTCATTTGCTTTTCTGGGCAGCTTGGACCCTAAACTCCGCCATACTTTCATTTGGTCCACTTTGTAGAAGCATGTGGGTGAATGGTCTCGGAATTTTGGCCTGGTCACGTACTGCAGATTGGAAGCTCTGTTTCTCGCAGCACACTTGTGAATCGTCTGGAATGTGAAAACAGATGAATAAGGTATATATCTACCACGAGATTGCTCTCCCACTAGGGATCCAATCAAGGGAACTTGTTTAGTCATTGTGTAAAACTAGCGGTATGCCCGTGCGTATTTTTTATACTTATGAATAAATTATCTTATATTTTTTATTTTTTTAATTTTATAAGTTAATTATAATTAACTTTTTTCATCTTTTTTAACATTATGTATCAACTTGCTACTAAATCTAAATCTATAGTTTATTAAAATATAATATATTAAATTAAAATTATACTTATGATATAATTATATTCAATTGTATGATATTATACTTTTAAAATAGATATTTTTTGGAAAATATATTACTCTCTAAATTATATTTTTTCAAAATGTTCCTGCACATTGCACGGTGCGCATTCTATTTGATTTTATAGTTTTTTACCTTTTATTATACTTTTAAAATTTTTAATATATTGAAATTATAATTGTAATATATTTATTAGAATTGTAATTAACACTGATCAAAATGGTCCCTTTGTTTGAATTTTATATATCTTAAAAAATCTGAATTTACCTAAAATAAAATCCAACTCAATTTAAATTTTCGTAATTTTTTATAATATTTGGTATAAATTAATTTTAAAATACAATCTAACCCGATTTAAATTTTCTTAATTTTTTTATATATTGATATTTATTATAATTAAAATCTTATATTTTCACATTTATCATTTTTAAAATTATAATTATCTATCATCATTTTCTTTTTATATTATGTATCAATCTGCTACCAAAACTAAATGTATTTTTTACTAAAATTTATCATATTAAATTAAAATAAATTTATTTATATTATATCATACTTATTTAAATAGTTCATTTTTGAAAAACTATATACCCTTCAAAATTTTAACTATTTTTCAATGTTCGCGTACGTGGTGTGTGGTGCATGGGGCAGGCTCGATTCAATTTTAAACTTTTAGTATTTTTTTATTTCAAAAATGATATATTCAAAAAAATTATTAATAACCTTGGTAGAAATAGAATTAGTTATACTCAAAAGATTCACTTTTTTTAGATTTTATGTCTTTTAAAAAAAATTGAATCAAACTTAAAATATAATCTAACATGATTTAATAGTTTATAATTTGTTTATATGCTTTGGTAGAAATTTGTATATTAGTTAAATTATGATTCAATTATAAACTTTATAAATATTATACTATAATTATGAAAAAGGATATATTCTAATTAGACTAAAAGTTAGTACATTCCACTTGAGTATAATAATAATAAGGTTTGGCAAAAGAAGTTTATTATTTTAAAAATGTTAATTAATGAAATTATAAATCCAATAAAGATGAAAAATAACTGAACTTATAAAAGCACATATTTTTTATTATTACGAAGCTTTTTAATTAAATAATTTACTAATTCGATAATGATAGAGAATATAAGTGTTTCTCTTTCTTTTTTTGAATTCTTAATTAATCAATTTACAAATCTAATGAATATGAAAAATATGAGTTGATAAAAACACCTATTGTTTATTATTTTCAAAAATTTTAATTAATAAATTAACTCATTGAATAAAGATGGAAAATTAAAAATATTTTTTTAATAGTTTTGAAAATTTTAGTTAATAAAATTACCAATTTGCTAAAAATGAAAAATATAAATTGATGAGCTCACTGGTTTTTAATTATTTTAGGAGTTTTCAATTGTTAAATTTTTTTATCCTATATATAAAGATAAAAAATATGTGTATATCTTTTAGTTATTTAAATTTAAAATATGATAAAATTCTTTTATTGAGAGAATAGAAATGACAATGATTGGTTACTCTTTTTTATTTTTAACATATTTATGATTTAATTAGTGTAGAACTTCTGAAAATAACAAAAAATCCATTTTATTTTTATCTAAATTAATTAAAAATTCTAAAAATAAAAAAATGTATTTATTAAATGTTATTTTACATGTTTATCATAATTCTAATTTAATTAATTAAAAATTCCTAAAATAATAATATTAATAAGATTTAAAAAATTCTAAAAGATAAGATTTTGCATCTTAATTATATTTCTAATATTTTTAATTTAATTATTCTAAAAATTACGAAAATAATAATATTAAAAATGTATTTATCAGCTCTCTTTTTTCATCAGCATTAAGTTTAATAAGATTCTAAAAGATATGTTATTTTATAGAGATTTCAAAATATCAAATTTAATTAAATAAAAATTACGAAAATGAAAATATTAATAATTAAGAGTTGGAAAAAATTCTAAAAGATAATATTTTCCATCTTAATCATATTCCTAGCTTAATTGATGAAAAAAATTACGAATATGGTAACATTAAATATGTGTTTAACAACTTTTTTTCATCTTTGTCACATTTTAAATTTAATTTGTTGAAAAATTAGAAAATAATAATAACAATAAGATTTTGTAAGAATCTAAAAGATAATTTTTTTTCAAATTTATCATGTTATCTATGTCAAATTTCTAATTTAATTAATAAAAAATTCCAAAAATAATATTATTAATAAGATTTTGTAAAAATCTAATAGATTAATTTTTCCAACTTTATCATGTTTGTAATTTATTTAGTTAAATAAATCCGAAAATAACAATACTAATTAATAGGATTTTGTGTTTATTACGTTTTAAATTTAATTAATTAAAATATGCGAAAGTAATAGCATTGATCATATTTGTAAAAATCTAAAAGATTAATTTTTCCATCTTTATCATGTTTGTCATTTATTAAGTTAAATAATTCCGAAAATAAAAACATTAACTAATAAGATTTTGTATTTATCAAACCTTTTTCATCTTTATCACATTTTTTATTTAATTAATTAAAAATTCCGAAAATAATAATATTTATAAGATTTTAAAATGAACGAAAGGATTAATTTTTCCATCTTTATCATGTTTTAAATTTATTTTGTTAAATAATTCCGAAAGTAACAACATAAATTAATAGGATTTTATGTTTATCAAAGTAAATTCTTAAGGATAAGATTTTCCATCATGTTTGTAATTTGTTTAATTAAATAATTCCGAAAATAACAATATGAATTAATATGATTTGGAAAGATTCTAAAAGACTAGATTTTATTTTATAAAGATTACTAAATATCTTGATAAGGTTTAATATTATTTTTTAAAAAAATTATTAGTATTATCACCAATCAGGTTGAGTCATTTGCTAATCACTCGTTAAAAGTGACACATGTCAAAAATGGTTCTCTTATTGTATATATAACAAGTATAAGTTTATAGAAGCAAATCTCATCTTTATGAACTGTCTGACCATAGCAATTCTTCATCCAGGACTGCTAAGGCCACGCAGTAGAGCTAAGTACTCTGGTTAAGGCCTAAATTTTTACATAACCAAATGAACTCTGCAAAAACCAAGGAAGCATATTTGCCCAATATACAAATCTCTCCAGATTTTTTCACGAACGTATACAAACGAACAAGGAGGGAATTATACACGAACTCTTCATACTTCGGTAGCAATCTCTTCACTGGCAAGCCTCTCGGGGTACACCAATGTGTAGGGAAACGGCGGCCACAAATGGTACACCCGCTCGCTCCTTGGCCTTCTCATTCTCTTGGCTCGGCTGCGCACCAGAGCGTTGATGGCCTTCAAGTAGTTGCTCGAATCGTGGTCTCTCAAGATTGTTCCTTCCGACCCATAAGCCGATAGATCGCTCAACGTCTCCAATGGGTGTGGGGAGTTGAGGAAGGCCCTTAAAGCTCCCATGGGATACTCACCCCTCTGCTTGTCCATGGCGTAGAGAGCGGCACCCGGCGCAAGCAGAGGATGTGATGGAGATGCAGACTCGTCTGGTTGCAAAATGTACAGCTGACCCGTTGGAGCATACAACAGTTTCTGCATAATGTAGCAGGTATTGCATAAAACGTGAATCAAACTGTGGTTGTTAAGATAGGAATTAGTGAAGTGCGTAGTTAATTGGTTAAACAAAGAACAAAGCTCACATTCTTGTTGAGGCAGGGGTGGGATTTGAATGCCCCACTTACGCGTTTGAGGACTTGAGCCAAACGATTGGGATAGTCACACGAGAAGGCTCTAGGAACAATGTCCCTGTGCATCATGACGGAGTAGACATGATCTTCCGGCATCCCCAGCCGCCGGAGGATCTCTTGCCCGCTGCAGAAGACCGACGGTGATCCGAAGGTCACCACCGGCAACAAAGTGGATGGCTTAATCTCCTTCCTTGCCAGAAGCATTAGGCATATAAGAAGAGATAGGCTTCCTCCTAGTGAATGGCCAGTAAATCGGAGCTTGGTTTCGTCTCCGTACTTGTCTAGGTGATCTCGGATCTCCGGCAAGAACTGGTCATAAATTCCCTTTGCAGCTTCATATATCCCCCTGTGAACCAGCACCTCCGTCCCCTGCATGTAATTAGCAACCCTATTTATCAAATGGGAATTCATTGAAAGGTGATAAATTATGATATCAAATAATTGTCAAATGGTTAGCCAAAATTTTTGTTGTTGTTGTTGTTGTTGAAATGTTCATTGCTATACCTACCAAAATCGTAACATAAATAAAACTTTCACTTCCTATAAAATGTATTTGGATGAAATTTTTATTACCTCGAACTGGGTAGGTTCAAAGAAGAGATTTGCCTGCCATGAGGCCAGTGAATCTGATCCCTATCGTATCACAAAGCATGCGAACAAATGTTAGCATGGCACATCTAACCTAATTGAAGGAAGAACACATGAATGCGCAACTGCAAGCATGTATTTACATCATTGGTATCATATATCGAATGTGCATTATACCCAAACCGATTCATATAGCTACTGATCATATAATGTTACCTGGATGACGAAGCAACGAGTGAAGCTGCTTGGATCGTCGCACACAAACCATTCACAAGGGGAAGAATGCGGCGACCGGAGGTCCATGGCAGCCTCCATCTTTGCTTCCTCCTCCGCCGCCACCACTGCAGTCATTGTCGTTGTGGCCACTTGAGCTGCCATCCCCGACTTAAAAATCCTGGACGGCAAGCTGAGGGTCAGTCCCTCCTCTGCACACATTTCACCTTTAGCAGCTACTGATAGCAGCTCCTTTGCCCGTGCATGGACGAAGGAGGCTGCCGACGCCGCGATCTCGTAGGCACGCCGCCGTTGTTTGGCAATACCTGAGATTGGCAAAGTGGGCACACGGACGGAGTCGCGATCAAGAGCCGACACTGTTGCCGTTGCCGCCGCTGCCGCCTCCTCTTTGTGCACAGAAGATGTAACGAAGACTAGTTCATGGTGTTCCCATAGATCTTCCTCCTACAATTCCCATCGAGTGCCAAACAAGAACCAGTTAACTGCAAGATCCAAATCTCGTTAAAATACAAGAAATTGAGCAAAAATGTACGCACATTGATCTTGGGGATGACATAGGCAATGTTGCAGAGAAAGGCCAAGCGCGAGAAGAGCCATATCCTTGCCCAAGAGACAGGGACGAGGTACCGAGAGAAGCTTGCTCTGTCGAACTCCACCGCCGCCTCCTCTTCCTCGTAGCTCACCTCACACAACATTTCCTCCTCCAGTACCGAATCATCTTCCTCTCGTCTCTGCCTCCTCCCCTTCCACAACACGCCCAACTCCAAAAGCCGCTCAACCCAATTAACCTTCTTCCCCACCACCTCCACCTCTTCGTCCACCTCCTCCGACTCGGCCGAAGCCGGCATCAATGTGGGTATCACAAAGGAAAAGGGGAAGATGCCGGCAGATTTCGCCGTATCCTTCACCTCAGCTTTTCCTTCCTTCACAGAGCAGGTGATCATAAGGTGCGTCTCGGACCGCGATCTCCTCATGGCCGCCCTCATGTCCCTCACATCAGGCGCCGACCGGCACCTCCTCATCCCAAACTCGTCCTTCCCAGCCGCCACAGCCGCGGTGCCACCTCCCGGAAGAGCCATCACCGGAGTGTAAGCCATGACTCCTCCACCTCCACTTCCTCTTCTCTGTGGTTGCGCAGTTGGTCAATAATAAGCAATGGAGGAGATAGGAAGGGAGAGGAGGACGGGTGATGACTTGGGAAGACGGCGGCTATGGCAGTAGGAGACGTGGTTGGGGGAGCGTGTTCTTAGAAGCAACCGAACCAAGAACCCAAATCTGTCCTTATATATGGCAAGCAGGCTTTTTTGGGGAGTCCGGTGTTCCTAAGAGCTCGGAGATTGTCCTCCTGTCTTCAAGAATGTTACAAAAAGACGTTGTTAGGTCACATTGACAGCTCAATCAATCGGTCTTAATTATGTTTCGCCATGCCTAAGTTCAAAGTAAATACTCTTAGTCTTAAAAAGTATATATAAGTCCTTAAAACAAGTAGAATTCTCTGCAAATAAAACAATTGGAGAATAGGAGTGTTTATGCATATTAAGATTTAGTGTTTTTTAACCTTATTTAGATTTAATGTTAGGATATTTAAGGCTATGTTTGGTTTGGCTGGCACCAAAAAAATATAAATAACATAAAAATTTTAAATAGTTAAACTTACTAAAATGCCCGTCAGTTTGTCATTTGGGCACAGTGAAACAAGCCTGCCTACCATCACGGTGAGGGCAAGAACAAGAACAAGAACAGACAGATTAAGACGGTCTTCTTGATCTTAATTAGCTAAAAGACTCAACACTCAAGACCAAACTTATAGCTTAATTCAAACAAACTTCACAACATGACAAGCTAAACCCCACAAACGCATTTTTCACAAGTTAAAACAAAGCATGCTTTAGTCCAAGCATGTTGCAAGAGTCCAACCAACCTTCCCTCTCCCTTACCGATTTCTTGTCTTGGGATTTCACGCAATGGAGAGATTAATTTCCATTCAAACACGCCTTTGCAAAGGCTCCAAAACTAATTACTTCGAAAGAAAAAACAATCAAAAAGTCCTCAACATAGTGCCCAAAGAGAATATATAGTAAGACGCGCTAAGTGATAGTAGCCGGAATGATGCAACGGAAGAAAGCGACCTAAGGAACAGAGATTTTGGTAGTAAGCAGCCGAGGTAGCAGCGGTCAGCAGTCTTGGCGCCGGGTCTTTGCAAATGGGGAGGCGATGAAAACAAGGAAGACGTTCTTGTTTTTATGGGCAGGGTTGGTTTGATAATTAAGATCAGAGCGCCAAAGCAGAGAGCTTTGGTTGATTTTTATTGGCAACAAGAATGAACATTGTTAATTTCAATCTAACTAATTGTGTCCAATTAGAGCAAGCAAAAAAGTTGTCAAAAGTTTGAAACTCACTATATCATTTCTTACCACTTTAAAATCCAATATAGATTGATCCGAAATCTGATTCAAATCCAAAGTAAAGATACTTATGTTGGCAGGTTCTTAATAACAAGCGATTAGAACTAAGTGAGGTTGGTTCTCAAAAGAATGAATTTGAGAACAAAATATAAATCTGCAGAATAACAGAAGTTGCAAGAAATGGAGAAAGTAAAATTGTCGAACAGGAATGTGCATGCACGTTGGTAAGACTTAAGTAATTGGACCATTAAACTATATATGTAGACCAGACTGATCCCACCATCACCATGATCATTTGGTGCCGGCTGTTTGATCTGGTCTGTGGCTATCCATAAAAGGCAATCAACATAAGTAGGCAGGCCATCAAACACAATGCACAGCATTTCTAGAAATCAAGCTATTTCGCTCAATGTTCCTCTTCAAAAGCAGGGCAATAAGGCATCAGAAAAAAAAAGCAGGGTCAAAGAACACTTACATGCAAGAGTTACACCCTCACTGAAGAACCAATCGAGCAGCATTTGGTTTTAGATCAAAAAGAGTACAGATCAGAAGAGAGGATGCTCATATGGGCAGATGGGGGAGGAAGATGAGAAGGAATTGCAGCACGTGGCTGGCGGGCTTCAGGTGGTGGGCAGGACCTTCTTGACAATCTCGTCGCCAAGAGCCGCGATCTGGGAGTCGAGAGCCTTGATGGTGTCCTCCTTTTGCTTCTCCAAGCTCTGCAGCGCCTCTTGCAGCTCCGCCTCCACCTCATCCTCCTACCCTCGGCCAGCTTCGTCTCCAGCTCCGCCGTCGTCTCCTTCTTCATCTGGTTCAGGGCCGACGATATCTCCGCCCTCGCCGCCTTCATCACCGCCGCGGCCTGCTCCTCCAGCTGCTTCACCTCCGACGACGTGTCCTTCACGTCCGACAGGCTCGCCCGGATGGCGGCGTCCCGCTCGTCCATGAACTTCCCCAGCGGCGTGAAGTAGATCTTGTCCAGCGCCACCATGAGCAGCAAGAACTCCAGCGAAATGTCCTGCAGCGTCGGGTTGAAGACGAACAGCGCCGCCTTCTCTATCTCCGACGCCATCGACGGCGCCGCCGGGAGCAGCACAGCCACGGCCGACACAACTGGCTTTGCAAACTCCGGCGACGAACTTGGGGAGATTCTGGACATGGAGCTGGCGGCGCATGGGGATGTGGTTATACTGTTGTTTTTTGGGTGGGTTGGTGAGGGGCGGAGAGGACGGTGGTCTTGATGTTGGAAGCGACCATGAGAATGCTTGGCCAAGGCGGGTGAGGTTAATTAACAAGGGAGTTGCACTCCCAACTCTGTTTTTTCTTGAGCTTCTTCTTTTCTTCTTCTTAGCTTCGTAGTTAGGAAGGAGGAGGAACGACGACGATGACGATATCTTCGCTTAGCCTCTGGTTTGCTATCATCACTTTTGAGGCTGTTCTTGTTTGAAGTTTGTTTCTTATTAGTATATCTCTGTGTTACTTTTTTTCATCAGGTCATTAATAGATTATTATTATTATTATTATTATTATTATTATTATTATTATTATTATTATTATTATTATTATTATGCTATGATGCTTTGAAAAAAAATGATGCTATAGATTGATTGAGTTCTTAAAACTTAGATAAAAGTTGTTTGGTTCAATTCAAGTTTGTTTGTTTGATTTTAGAGTAAAAAAAGTCAGCATTCATGGGATCCTTATAATTTATTTATGTTTTATTGAATTAAAATTTATCTTTAAAATTGAAATTTAAATATTAAATTACTGTCATTTATTTCATATTATCTAATGACAAGTCTATTATAAAATTAAAATCTATCTCTAATACATATACTAGTGTATTTGAAAAAAGCATTTATCATTGATCGCTCTTGGTAAAATTATAACTTTTTTGGGTGAAATCTTAACTAAAGCAAAATGTTAACCGGCATTAAGATGAGGGCAGGTAGGAGGATAGTCCGTTTTGATGAGCATTCAGAAAACACTACTCGTTGATGACCATCATCATACAACGCCCGTAAGGCCCAGCAAACCCAAAGGAAGATCAAATAAATCTGCACTTGGACTCGCTTGATTGATCAATTGAAGCCGGAGTCTCTAAACCTTTCTAGCTTCGTGCATACAAAAAGCAGCAGTCTTAGTTTACTGCTGGTTATGAAAGCTTCCATCCATCAAAGGCGCGTATTGTTTAAAGATCAGTACGAAAAGGGTTTTTGTTTGATGACTTATAACTACCATAATAATAACGAGACAATTAGATGGACAAGAATTATTTGCCTTGTATATACTACTCATTTGTAAATGCCACAGCTACATACACATTGCTATCACCGTCTTATGTTAATGGCATCCTCGTTCGCTTGATGGGGATGATAAAACGTTGATTCCATTAGCTCAATGTTTTCATTTATAATCAATTAAACTTAGTCCGGAGATTGGTGCTAATATGTGTAATTATATTAATAATATGTAGCTCATTGTCACACTCGGAATACTAAAGAAATCTCAGAATATTAACAGAGGTGGTTGTTAGTTATACCATGGAGATTGAAGGGTCTCAAAGCTTCTTTATAAATTGAACTTTATTTGCCTCATTCTTAGAAGGCAAGGCAAGTAAAAGACAAGACAAACAGAAGAAAAGACAAGAAAAGAAAGATAGAGAGATACATAGTGATAAAAGAAGAGAAAAAATATTTACGAATTTATCTTATACGGAGTATTGAGAGAGAGTAAAATCCTGTAATCTCAATAGTATAGGGTGTGTGAGTAATCTTCTTATACATCTCTTTATATATTTGATGACTGTAATCTTTGGTTGAAGTAGTGAATCGTTCGTTGTTGCCCGTGGTTTTTAACTCTCGATTGAAGGAGAGTTTTCCACGTTAAATCTCTGCCCTTTTGTGGTTTTATTTTATCTTATTTCTTAGGTCTTATTTTTCCATTATTTTTTGTTCGCCGTGGTTGATCTCCAATTTTGGGGATTTTTCTCAACAATTGGCGCCATCTGTGGGAAGTTTGGGTCTCATTCAATCGGATCTTGATTTGAGTGGGAGTCATGGCGGACAGTTCCAAGACTGGGAAAATTGAAAATTTTGATGGAACAAATTATCAATGGTGGAGGATGAAGATTGAGGATCATCTATACGAGAAGCAACTACATCAACCGCTTGTAGGAACCAAGCCAGAAGCGATGTCAGCCGAGGAGCGGGCCTTATTGGATAGACGAGCCTTAGTGTAAAAACCATGATTTTTATTACAATACTCGAACCTAAATATTATGAAATAAATATCGATGAACCAATATGGTTGGTTATCAAGTCGACAGGTCATGGTTCGACTTAAGGTCACCTAGAAAATACCTATTCATGAATCGATGATGGGGTGTGAGAATTTAATGAAGGGGCTCGTTGAACCTAGGAAATACCTATGGATGATGGGTTATGAGAATTTAATGGAGGGAATGGTTTAAGTGTATATATATATGCAGGAGGAGGGGATCGATGAGGGGGGAAAAAACTTTTTCCTAGCTGTCAAATTCTTCTTGCCTCCTCTCCGTCCCAGGCGACCTCCCCATTTCTACGTGAATATTTCGTCCCTCATCTTATTTGTTTCCATTAGGATTTTTGCATGCAAGGTTTGTTGGAGACGCCCTGCTAAGTTGCTAGATCCCTAGCATCTTATGCATGGGGTTCTTGTTGACTGCTTGGTATGAATTGCTGCGAGTCTTTGGGGTCGGGTGTTTATTTTGTTGTGGGTGTGCTACTTTGCTTCCTCCTTCGATTGGCAAGAATTGTTGGATTCTTTGAATTGCTTAGTTGTTTTGTTAATGGACATGTCAGAATAGACTTAACAGCCAATAATGGATATGTCAGAATGGACCTGACAGCCAATAATAGATATGTCAGAATGGACCTGACAGCCAATAATAGATATGTCAGAATGGACCTGACAGCCAATAATGGATATGTCAGAATGGACCTGACAGCCAATAATGGACATGTCAGAATGGACCTGACAACCAATAATGACTAATCTAAGAATGACGTGGGAGACCACCTAATCTCAGAATGAGCTGGGAAACAAACTTTTAATCTCAGAATGACCTAAGAGCCTATAGAACTACATTGAGCTTGATCCTGACATGGTATGTAGGCTAATCAAGATTGTTTGATTTCAGCTCACGTAAGGAAGAATGAAAGTATAGTTGGTGGTTCTTTTACGAACTCAGGGTAGGAGAATGGATAATAAATTGGACTTCTTTTTATTTTCTTGTGTTATACATGTGGCTTTGGAAAACAATCCAAGACTGTGGAACTATTATTATTATGTCTTGACTAGCCATAATTTACTTTGAATGAGTCATACTTATGGTTTTAATAGAAATCATGTAACATATAAGTAACACCGGCCGGTAGGCTGGTCGTTACAGGGTTGGTTTGGTATAATTTCGAGTAACGCCTAGCCAGCTAGGCCTACAATATTGTGAAAAATGGCAGGTCGTTAAATGGCGGGTCGTTACAGGTGGTATTAGAGCATTGTGAGATCCCTCAACTTAGTTTCACATCTAATACCTACTGGGAGAAGATTATGTTTATAAGTGGGAATTGACTATAGATCTTTAACTTGGGTTAACTATTTTAAAGAAATGACTTAGGCCCATTATGTTGCACTTTGGGTTGGGATCGTTACACTTAGCCATCGTCCGATTGTGTTTAACACAGTCGATGGCGTTTAATGTCTCTAAACAGACGACCGTCAAAGGGTTGATGGAGGCATTAGCTGGTGTTTATGAGAAGTCATCATCCTCTAACAGGTTATTTTTGTTGAGGAAGCTTGTCTCTTTAAGGATGCCCGAAGGTAAATCTATTGCTAATCATTTGAATGATTTCAATAAAATTTGGGCACAACTTGAATTCGTGGAGTTGACTTTTAGTGAAGATATTAAATCTTTAATGTTTATGTGTTCTTTGCCGGAGAGTTAGGATACGGTAATTACATCTATAAGTAATGCATCAAAAGAAAAACTAAAGTTTGATGAAGTGCTAGGTACAATCTTGAATCAAGAGATGATGAAGAGAAGCATGGTAGATAGCACACCGTCCATCTCGGGCAAAGCTTTGTCGGTGGATAAAAGCAAGGGCAAAGAAAGAGGAAGAAGTCAAAGTAGAGGTCCTAAGAACCGAGGGTGCTCTAAATCCAAAGGAAAATTCAAAGGTAAGCCTACTTGTTGGTTTTGTGACAAGGAAGGACATTTAAAGAAGGATTGTCCCGAGCGAGTCAAGAATGTAGCTAATGTTGTTGATGGTCATGAAGAGAAATTTTATTTATTTGCTCATGTTGATTACAACATAGATACATGGTATATTGATTCAGGTGCTTCATTTCATTGTACTTCTCACAAAGAATGGTTTTGTGATTTTGTCAAGAGTGATTGTGGATATGTAACAATTGGCAATGGTCAGAAGTACAGAATTGAAGGTAAATGAGTAATTCATTTGAAGATGCATGATGAAGGTAAACTTATTCTCAAGGAGGTCAGGTATATACCTGAATCAAAGAAAAATCTTATATCTGTTAACAAGTTGGACCAAGAGGGCTATAGGATCACATTCGAAAACAATCAGTGGAAGATCAGCAAAGGAGCATTGGTGGTAATCAAGGGGAAGGCGGTGGGTACACTTTACCCATTGTCTACCAAGGTAGATCAGTTTGTTTCTTTGGCAGCTGAGAAGAATGACATAACAACGTTATGGCATAGAAGGCTTGGTCACTTGAGTGAGAGTGGGATGAGGATCTTACATTCCAAGAAGGTTTTGACAGGTATAATTAATTCTAACTTTGGTTTTTATGAAGACTGTGTTTTAGGTAAACAGAAACGGGTTAGCTTTACAAAGGGTGGGCGAGAGATGAAATCCAAAAGGTTGGAGTTGGTTCATACGGATGTTTGGGGACCAGCCCATGATATATCTTTTGGAGGTAATCTCTATTTTGTTACCTTCATTGATGATTTTAGTAGGAAGACGTGGATCTACACTATTACGAAAAAATCAAATGTCTTTAACATTTTCAAGATGTGGAAAGCTCGAGTTGAGAATGAAATAAGTTTAAGACTGAAATGTCTTCTGTCGGATAATGGTGGAGAATATTGCAATAAGGTGTTTGACTCCTATTGTGAACAACGGGGAATTAGAATGATCAAGACAGTGCCAAGGACACCACAACAGAATGGGGTGGCAGAGAGAATGAATAGGACCATCCTAGAGCGAGCGAGAAGCATGAGGGTTCATGCTGGACTCCCTTTGCATCTTTGGGGTGCCATAGTAGATACAGCTGTCTATCTAATAAATCGAAGTCCATCAAGCGCCTTAGATGGAAAAATACCGGAAGAGGTATGGTCTGGTAAGAAAGTTGATTACTCTTTTCTTAAAGTCTTTGGTTGTATTGCATATACACATGTTGACAGGGAATCAAGAAAGAAGCTTGATACAAAGTCCTGCAAATGTGTATTTCTTGGATATGGAGGTGATGAGTATGGTTACCGGATGTGGGATTTTGAGAACAACAAGGTGTTTCAAAGTCGGGATGTTGTATTCAATGAAGAGTATATGTACAAAGACATGAAAGAAGGAAAGAATGAGGAGTCAAAAGAAAAAGAGTATATGGAGCTTGATGAGACAGTTGAAGAGATGCCAAGTGCTGAAAATCAAGGATTTGTTCCAAGTGATGAGGAACAATTATCTTCTGAAGAGACCGAACAAGAAGGGGAGTCACAGGCTAATCAACCAAATGATGATGAATCAGATTCTGAATATTCTGATGCACAAGTTGAAATTGATGACTCAGAGCCACCATAAAAGATAGTTATTGCTCCTGAACTAAGGAGGAGCACAAGGGTTAGAAAGCCTACTCAGAAATTAAATTAATTGTACAACATATTTTGTATACTGATGTAGGAGAACCGGAGTCCTATGATGAAGCCATGAGTGACAAAGCTCATCTTAAGTGGGAGTTGGCCATGAAGGATGAGATGTCATCGTTGGAGAAGAATCATACATGGGAGTTGGTGAGGTTGCCACCAAAAAGGAGGGTTCTACAAAACAAGTGGATCTATCGGATCAAGTCTGAAGCCGGTGGTGTACAAAGGTATAAGGCAAGACTTGTGGTGAAAGGTTTTGGTCAAAGAGAATGGATAGATTTTCATAATATATTTGCACCTGTTGTAAAAATGACTTCTATTAGAATTATTTTGAGTATCGTGGCTGTAAAGGGGTTGTATTTAGAGCAGCTTGATGTAAATACAGCTTTCCTTCATGGTGATTTGGAGGATAAGATCTATATGGAACAACCAAAAGGATTTGAAGTCAAAGGTAAAGAAAATATGGTGTGCAAATTGAAGAGGAGTCTATATGGACTAAAACAAGCACCAAGACAGTGGTATTTGAAATTTGACAAGTTTATGTTAAATAATGGATTTGCAAGGAGCAATTCGGACCACTGTGTATATCTACAAAAGTTTAATGATGGCGATTACATTATTTTAACTTTGTATGTAGATGGCATGCTTGTTGCAGGGACTTGTATGGAGAAAATTGTTAGTCTCAAGATGAGGTTAGCCAAGAGTTTTTCCATGAAGGATTTGGGTGAAGCAAAACAACTTCTTGGGATGCAAATTACCCAAGACAAGAAGAACAAGAATTTGTGGTTATCTCGAAAAAGGTATGTGAAGAAAGTTCTTGAAAGATTTAACATGAATGAATCCAAGCCAGTGACTACTACTTTGGGTAGTTTCCAATTGTCCAAGTGAGGAGGATAAAGCTCACATGAAAAAGGTGCCTTATGCTTCAACTATTGGAAGTCTTATGTATGCTATGGTGAGTACAAGACCAGATATTGCACATGCAGTGGGAGTAGTGAGCAGATTCATGATGAACCCAGGAAAAGAACACTGGGAGGCAGTGAAATAGATTTTCAGGTACTTGAAAGGAATTTCTAATTACTAATTGTATTTTGGGGGTGATAATATTGATGTGCAAGATTATGTGGACTCGGACCATGCTGGAAATAGAGACAATGGCATGAGTACATCCGAATACATCTTTACAGTTGGTGGAACCGCAGTGAGTTGGGTTTCCAAATTGCAAAAGATAGTTGCTCTGTTTTCAACTGAGGCTGAATATGTGGCTACTACAGAAGCTAGCAAGGAATATAGTGGGATTAAAACTTTAATGAATAAGGTAGGTTTTAATGGGGTAGATTGCAGGTTGTACAGTGATAGTCAAAGTGGAATCCATTTAGCCAAGAACTCGGCATTTCATTCTAGGACTAAATATATTCGGTTAAGGTATCATTTTATCCGATCTTTGTTAAAAGAACATAAATTGAAATTGGAGAAGATAGATGGAAAAAATAATTCGGCGGATATATTGACTAAACCGGTGGATGGAAAAAAGTTGAGTTTTTGCTCAACTTTGGTGAACTTGCACTAACATGCAGGTAGACTCATGCAACGAACAAGTGGAGGAAGAGTTTAGACTGGTGTGTTCCAATCAGACTCTAAGTGGGAGATTGTTAATATATGTAATTTTATTAATGATATGTAACTCATTGTCACCCTCGGAATACTAAAGAAATCTTAGAATATTAACAAAGGTGGCTGTTAGTTGTTCCATGGAGATTGAAGGGTCTCAAAGCTTCTCTATAAATTGAGCTTCATTTGCCTCATTCTTAGAGGGCAAGACAAGTAGAAGGCAAGACAAGCAGAAGAAAAGACAAGAAAAAGAAAGATAGAGAGATATATAGTGATAAAAGAAGAGGAAAAATATTCACGAGTTTATCTTATACGGAGTATTGAGAGAGAGTGAAATCCTGTAATCTCAATAGTATAGGGTGTGTGAGTAATCTTCTTATACATCTCTTTATATATTTGATGACTGTAATCTTTGGTTGAAGTAGTGAATCGTTCGTTGTTGCCTGTAGTTTTTGACTCTCGATTGAAGGAGGGTTTTTCACATTAAATCTCTGCCCTTTTGTGGTTTTATTTTATCTTATTTTTTAGGTCTTATTTTTTTATTACTTTTTGTTCACTATAATCGATTTCAAATTTTAAAAATTTTTCTCCAACAAATGGAAGCCCGTTTGGACCACATATTAGAAATAGATATTTAGTAGCTGAGGTGAGATGAAGTACAAGAGATTGAATTGAGAAAGTAATTCCCAACAAGCCACTGCCAGGCATCACCATTAATAAAAAACCTGTACAAGCTGCAACTGCAGAACATGATTTGCATTAGTCCATCTCAACTCCTCAACCATGAAGCAAAAAACGAAATAACCACCCCAATTAAGATGATCGTTAAAAAAACAACCTACAATATTTCATTGTTGTAGAGTTAAAACCCAAAAAAAAAGTTGCATCGGAATTGGGCGATGAAGATGACCCAACATGAATGACCAGCTAGAACTTCCCATATAAGCTCCGGATCAAACGATTGGCATCCTACCAAGATGGTAGTCCTCCATCTCCACGCCGGCCATCGCCACCTCCCACTCTGTCGACAGAGAGGAAGATGGCGAGAGCGAGTACTCCCCTTGCAAAGCCCAGCACTCTTGCTCTCCTCCTCCTACCTCCACCATCTCTCGCTCTTCACCTTCTCCTTGACGCAGCTAGAGCTGGTACTTGTAGCAGGTGGTGCAGTAACGTTGGTGTCAAGAGATGGTGTAGAAGGCGGCGGTGAAAGTGTTGGCTTTTTGCTCTTCTTCTCCTTCTTGAGCCGCTGCCGGAGCGCCGTGATCTTGGCGTCGACGGCGGACCTCACGGCGGCCAGCCTATCATTGCCGGCGTCGCCGCAGGCGACGAGGTCGGGGAAGTTGAGGCGGGCGTACTCGCCGCGGAGCTTGAGCGCCGCCCGGTCGTAGGCGTGGGCCGCCGCCTCCACCGTGTCGTAGGTGCCGAGCCACACCCGCATTCGGTTCAGCGGCAGCCGTATCTCCGCCACCCACTTCCCCCAGTGCCTCTGCCTCACCCCTCTGTACGTCCTTCTCTTGCCGGCGCCGGCGACAGGCCACGCCCCGGCGAGCACCCTGGCAGAACTTGTGGAGGAGGTCTGGTTGGTGCAGGTAGACGGAGGAGCCGAGCGGCTGGGGCATGGCAGGGGAGGTGGATTGGAGGGGTAGCGGTCGAAGATGACGTCCATGGCTTTTGCTCCTCCGCTGGGGGTGGTGAGTATCTGGGACAAGGAGGAACGGATGTTCATGTCGAAGGCGAAGCCTGGTTCGTTGGCCGACATGATTGATTCAGACTACAAGCTCTTCTACTACTACCCCCACTCTCTTCTAACGAGAACAGACGATTAAGATAAAAAACATGCAAAACATATAGGATGGTTGGGCGTGTAAAGAAAGTGGTTTGGAGAAACTGGTCTCTAACAAAATCTAACGGTGATTGACAATGAAGAAGATGAAGAAGAAGAAGAAGTTGGTGGTTGAATGGGATGCAGAGAGGACATGGGAGGGAAATGAGAGATGCAGAGGATCTGTTTCTCACCGTCGAGTGGTCAGTGGAGGTAGAAGCTTTATGCATATTTATCGATGCTGTTGTTTACTACGTTCACTCGCCTTTCCAAATTGCCCTTTTCTTTCTTTTATGTCTACTAATTAATCAATCGGTCCATTTTTACTTGTATAGTTTTTTTTACCATAGCTTTTTATTAATATTTGTTGTGCTACTATATATATATATATATATATGTGTGTGTGTACTTTTCAATCTTCTTATGTATATTCAATATTTGATGAGTATTTCTGATGTCTGAGTAAATGATCAAATGCATAGTGTCATGATACAGGTTTAATTGTTGGATGTCATACTTTTATTACCTCATTTACCTACTGTAAAATATAATCGCACTTTACTGTTATCTCTGAAGAAAATATTTTCACATTAGTCAAACTAAAAGCTCACCGATTCACCATCACCACACTAACTAACTTATTAACCATGTTTAATAATTTACATGTTAAAGAAAATACACTTATAAATTTATAATTTGGAATCAAACTTGGATTACTAAAAAATAGTGTCCAAGTCTTCTGTGAGCCCTTTCACAGCTGCGGTCTTACTAAAAATTAATGTAATATTAACTTAGGAAGTAAAAATCATGTATAATAATTTGGTTCTAAAATTAGGTCCTGCATGTATGTGAGTTGTGAACTGAAAGCATACGCCGAGGGACTAGACTCCTTATTAGAGTTAAGAAACCCGCTTGACCTTTACCAAGGCTAGCAATAATTATTAAATTAAATAGATTATTATTTTTTCATCAAAATCTCTAGCTACAAGCATATTCCACTTGTCCAAATGAGCTCAATTTGGACATTATTTAAAATATTGTGGTGTTTTTTGTTCACTCATTTATCTATCGTTTAAAGAATTCTGTCCTTTTTTTCGATGCGCTTTTCACAGACCTGATTTGCACTGATATAAAAAACATATATATACTCTATAGCTCAAATGGTGTGTTTGTCATATACAAGAAGGATATTTTGTCTCCATTTATTTATATTTTCGAGAACTTGTATTTTTTTTAACTTTGATATGGTTAAATATATCTTTTGTGAGTGTGTGTGAGAGAAAAAGAGCAGATGAAGACTGCAATACAATAATGTGGCAATATTGATGGGGTAGATCTGCCCTCCCTGATAAAAAACCACCTTTACTGCTCCCCGACAGCTGATACTTGCACCCGTCTCTCCTGCTCACGTTCTTAATTCTTATCCAACCCTTTCCCCTTTAAAAAGGCAAGACACTCCTTTTTCCTTTCTTTAAATGCAATTAAGATTGCAAGTTAATGTTTCCTTGCTTCCTTGGTTATGCGACCATGACAAGACCTTGTCATGGTTTGCACAAATTGGAGTTTTTCTAGTTGAAGTTTCATTGGATTGTAACATCGATAGAAGACCTCATTGTGTTGGTGCGTCAACTCGAATGAGCTCAACCCAAAAACTCTTTCAAACCAGTTATTAGTTCCGTGGAATTCTCAGACCTGTTACTGGATTCGTATACTGCCTCTTAAACAATCTCCGTAGCTAGATTTCACCGTCTCATCCTCCACTAATTGTTCATATTATGCAGACAATTTAATCAAGAGATAAATGGCAAGAAAGAAAGAGTCTAACCAAGGAAAGCAGAGTCTCCCCTATTGTCAAGTGTCAACTACGAGGAGCCACCTCTTATGTGGCCGACGGTAACACTTCCTCCTGCTATATATCCACACACGCCTCTTTCTTGTCATTTAAACCGCCGGAAAGGTAGACTTCATATCCATGCTTTGGACCCATTGCATTAAACATGAAAAGGTGGATATGAAAGCTATTGCTGTGCTTATCTTGTTACCGGCCTTACACCAATAAGTTGAGATACCCTTCTCGTGAAACTGGACTACAAAGCAGCCTGCCATGTGAAACAAAAGAAACCTTTTTCATCACCAGAGTGGTGTTCGTTCAATTCAATATGTACTGTTGTCGCCACCTCCGTCTACATACCATGAGTACAGATCCACACCGGCGCATAATGTGATTGGTGCATATACATACGTTCCAATTAAATTGGTAATTTCATTGGCTGGTGGGAACGGTCGAAGAGACGAGAAGGTTGGAATTTCTTTGGAGGTGTCTGAAGATATTTTCAACCAAAAAACACTCTTTTGGAAGGATCTGATCATGGAAATACATATGTAGTGGTAGATTGAAAAATCATGCAGGGGCAGGCCAATGAGAGTGATCAGGTCGGCCTTGCTTGGCATGGCCAGGCCTTCACCCTTTCATCATATACACACGGGCACAGCAAAGCATTGTGTTCAATGCTAGTTTACAAGCTGAGAATCTGTAGAATGAAAATTCAGGTTCATAGCCACATTTGAACTCGTTCTACTCATTCCTCTATCGCCACGGCGAACTGTTAGAGCTTGGAAATCACGTTGGACGCAGATTCAAGCTTGCTAGAAATGGTGGTCGGTTTCCCATGAGCCCACCTGTCCAAATGCAAAAAAGCACGGTTGGACTTTGGAGCTGGTCGTTTTTCGATTTTATGAGCTGTGGTTTTCGAGTTCTAGACCACCTTGAAGATGAGCTTAATCGGCCGCCCATCGAATGCTATTGTAACACTTGTAACATTCTCAAGGGCCCGCTGTGGTGCGAGTTGTTTGTATGTGCCTCCCTTCAAGACTTCAGAAGACGACCTGAACATTTCACAATGATATTATGTACTCAACATTACTATGCTTATACACTGATAAGTTCTTTTACCAGACTTTCATTATCTCCAATGCAAAAAAATTACATACTATTGAACAGAAATAAATATCTTTTTACATTCACAAACGTACGTAAAAAAATAAAAGAAAAAATGTATCAACCCCTCCCCTAAAAAATTGCAAGAAGTTCGTCTTCCCCATGCAAGAGATCAACCACGTACTCCTTCAATCTATAAAATCGCCGATCTCCAATATGTCCAAGTTATCATCGCACGTTAACATCTCGATGAAGGAAGAATTATCAGGCCAACACCACGGCGCTAGGTTGGTGTTACAAGACTCCATGGCTGGGATCGAACAAGAAACCATGTCGTTGGTGCCTGAGTCGCAGGCCGTTGCGAGACCAAGATTGCCGTCTTCAACTCGTTCCCTCGCTGGACTTGACTCGGGCAAGCCCCCTTCCTCCTTGTGATCATCCAAGACGCGCCCATTGATCGTGGAGCTGTTGCACGAAGAAACCACGGCACCGGGGTAGCCGGCGTTATTTGACAGCCGCTTTCATTGACCTCGGCACTTTTCCTCGCCGGATCCCGCCCCAGTGGATGCCCATGCGGCAAGCGCCAGCTTGCTTCCATCTTCCTCCTGCTATTAAGTTTATCCCACATCAATCGTAGATAATCTTGGTGAGTTGTATTTAGGTTAATGGGAAAACCTTATTCTTTAAGTTAACTTTTAAATTAAAAGAGGCATGTGATACTTATTACAATTCTCTTTTGAGGGTTACAATTCTCTTTTGAGGGCTCGAAGGCCCAACATACCAGAGCTTAGTTGGGGGCCCAAAAGCCGAAGAAGTGATATCAAAGCCAGGTGCGTCCCTCTGATTTAAGAGGAGGCTAATTTTGATTTAAGAGGAGGCTAATTTCAGAGTAGGTCTTATCCCAATTATTACAAATTTTGATTTAAGAGGAGGCTAATTTCAGAGTAGGTCTTATCCCAATTATTACAATTCTCTTTTGACGGCTCGAAAGGCCCAATATACCAGAGCTTAGTTGGGGGCCCAAAAGGTCCAAGAAGTGATATCAAAGCTAGGTGTGTGCCCTCTGATTTAAGAGGAGGCTGATTTCAGAGTAGGTCTTATCCCAAGGAGTGGTACCTAGAGTGGTACCAGGGGTGCCCTCTGATTTAAGATTTAACCAAGTGGGTGTTTGATTTAAGCAGGGGTGCCCTCTTATTTAAGATTTAACCAAGTGGGTGCTTGGGTGCTTGATCTAAGAACAGAGCTTAGTTGGGGCACAAAAGGCCCAAGAAATGATATCAAAGTTAGGTGTGTGCCCTCTGATTTAAGAGGAGGCTGATTTCAGAGTAGGTCTTATCCTAAGGAGTGGTACCTAGAGTGGTACCAGGGGTGCCCCTCTGATTTAAGATTTAACCAAGTGGGTGTTTGATTTAAGCAGGGGTGCCCTCTTATTTAAGATTTAACCAAGTGGGTGCTTGGGTGCTTGATCTAAGAATTTCAGAGTAGGTCTTATCCCAAGGAGTGGTACCTAGAGTGGTACCTCAGGGGTGCCCTCTGATTTAAGATTTAACCAAGTGGGTGTTTGATTTAAGCAGGGGTGCCCCCTTATTTAAGATTTAACCAAGTGGGTGCTTGATCTAAGAAGTATTATTAGATCGATGATGGCACGATTAGTGGGTGCTTGATTTAAGAAGTATTATCAGACGATGATGGCACGATGTGTAAGAGGTGTTATAAGATGATGATGGTTTCGAGGACATTCCCGATGTGTGGGGGGCCCAAAAAGCCCAAGAAGTGATACCAGGGGTGCCCTCTGATTTAAGAGGAGGCTGATTTAAGAGGAGGTGTTATCCTAAGTAGTACTAGGGGTGCCCTCAGATTTAAGATTTAACCAATTGGGTGCCTGATTTAAGAATCAGACGATGATGGCCCGATGTGTAAGAGGTGTTATCAATCGACGATGTGTAAGAGGTACAATGATGCTGATTTAAGATTTTTCGAAGACATTTCGGATGTGTGGGGGGCCCAAAAGGCCAAAGAAGTAATACCAGGGGTGCCCTCTGATTTAAGAGGAGGTGTTATCCCAAGAAGTGGTACTAGGGGTGAGGAGGTGTTATCCTAAGAAGTTGTACCAAGGGTGCCCTCTGATTTAAGATTTAACTAATTGGGTGCCTGATTTAAGAATCAGACGATGATGGCCCAATATGTAAGAGGTGAGATGTGTAAGAGGTGTAATCAGACGACGATGTGTAAGAGGTACGATGATGCTGATTTAAGATTTTTTGAGGACATTCCCGATGTGTGGGGCCCAAAAGGCCCAAGAAATGATACCAGTGGTGCCTTCGATTTAAGAGGAGGCTGATTTAAGAGGAGGTGTTATCCCAAGAAGTGGTACCAGGGGTGCCCTCTGATTTAAGATTTAACTAATTGGGTGCCTGATTTAAGAATCAGACGATGATGGTCCGAACGACGATGTGTAAAGTACGATGATGCTGATTTAAGATTTAACCAAGTGGGTGCCTAATTTAAGAATTAGATGATGATGGCCCGATTCGTAAGAGGTGTTATCAGACAACGATGTGTAAGAGGTATGATGATGGTTTCGAGGACATGCCCGAAGTGTGACAGGGAGTTGTTAGATTTATCCCGTGAGTTGTATATAGGCTAATGGGAAATTTTTATTTCTGAAGTTAATTTTTGAATTAAGAAAGACTCGTGATACCTATTACAAGTCCCTTTTGTGGGCCCAAAGAGCCCAAGATTCGTTTCCTCCAACTCTCCAAAACCCGGGCAAGCTTTCTCAAACCCTCCTCGGAGAAGCCACCGACACGGTGGTGCAGTTCTTGATGATCATCGTACTCTCCCCTTCGTCTCTCGACGCCAGAGGGCAGCACCTGGGGGAAGGCCACTTGGGAGGGAGGTTGAGGTACCACTTGGGAGGGAGGTTGAGGTACCTTCGAGCAATCTTCTCTGCCTTCCATGTCTGGTCACAGTCCAGCCAAACTGTTGTCGGTGTTTGGGCGCCGGAACCAAAGACAACGAGGCATATTTCGACGTCGCACAAGGTAGAGAGCTGCCTTGCCTTCTTGAATCCTTCAAGTCGTGTCTCGAATCTCTTACCCATAATCTAGACCAAAGAAAGAAGCTCGGCTATAATCTCGATGAGCCCCTCCAACTCCCAATGAAATTTAATAAGCGGCAAGATTAATGAAACTATTTAGCTTCCCATTTTGAATGATTTTCACAAACTATTCATCTTGATCTTGATTTAACTACCTGCCATAAACATAGATAGAGCTTAATCTTGGGCCTCATGGGCCTCAAAACGGATTTTAAACCGGTTTTTAGGTGTCTCTTAATTCAAAAATTAGTTTAAAAAATAAATTTTTTTCATTAACTTATATCCAAGTCACTAACTACCCCCAGATGTGATTAACCCAATACTTAAGAAACCAAACAAATTACGAGGAAGGTTTTTTTGTATAAGATCAAAATTTGAGAAGGGAGTAGAATATGCTTACCGCCTCTTTTTGTTCTTTTGGTCCTTGTCTCATTTTCTAGTTTAAGACTTCTACCTCTCCCATCCTCTTTTGTTTCTCTTCTTCCCCTTCCCTTCCAGCTATTTTCTCTTACCGAAACGATCTTATTCTTTCGATATTAATCCACCCTTCCTTCCTCCCCACCAATGGCGGTTGTCTTATTCCCTAACTGTATGCAAAAATTAATTCGATCAATGAAACAATATTTTGACTCCTGTAAAATGTAAGAAAAAATTTTGGAAACGCTTGACGCCCGTGGAAAAGCCTTTTAGGCCTAACCGTTGACAATGGGGATCATCAATGATAGAAGTATAAGGAATGGACCATGCAATTCCCCTGTTTGTAAATTAGGATCTATGAAGCGGAAGCAATCTCGATGTTTTCTAATTCCTTTCTGCTCAATTACTACCTGCTTTGAACTACAACTATACTGTCGTACTATATATAGCTTATTGCTTCTATTTGATTTCCTGTGTGCCTTGTTGCAGTGTGCTGAAGGGCATTTGACTTTAATCTATGCTGCATTCCTTGAGGGTGAAATGGTGCCATCTCTCAAACTTTGTGGGCGACACATTCGTGCTTGTGGAATAACCACTGATTGAAAAATATTGCAACAAATGTAATTAGAATAAGAAATCAAAGCATTAATAGAAACGGTTGGCTCTACCGATCCATGACAAGGGAGCTGCAACGGTGCCCGTTAGTTTTCAGAAAACTGAGTATTAATTTTGTAAAAATGGTGGCTGATATATTTCTACGGTGATTAATGTAGTACGGGGATGACGATCATGGTAGTGGTCTCCTAGTTTTAATTACGAAATTAATGGAAAAATTAGACGCCATTCCTCGAATAAATGGTCATTGTTGTATTTGGTTCTTCCTGTTTGTGTTGCCTCGTAAAAATAGTATTAGAGCCATTCAAATGAAAAAGTCTGCATTACTTTCATACAAAACATAAGGCATACCGCCCATATTACTTATACACAAACGTTTAAAATTAGTTATTGAATCCTGTCCAGTAAAATAGGATTCAAAACCAGGAAGTTGCCACTCAAAAAACACACAAAAGAAACATCATACAAAATGAAGGAATTGATAGGACTGGCTCTCATCTCATGGGGTAGCATTACGTAATTCACCCACTCATACATGAGAGGACTATACCAATACATTAACAACTCCTTCCTCCGCATTAGTAGAGTATGTATATATATATATATATATATATAGAGAGAGAGAAGCTGACAACTTATCGTATACATGGCTCTCTGTATATATTGATAAATATCATATCTATGTAGAGGAATAAGATAAACTGCAAACATCTACCACCGGCATATCCTTACTCAATGTCAAGCCTTCAGTTGCTGCCGGGTCATTGGCTTAACATGTCTGATCTTCCCCATTTAGCAATACGGGTCAAAACATCTTCACCTCGGATGGATCACGCAGAGAATAAGAGGCTCTTGTGTTTTTGGGTATTGATGAGACTATGATAGGGTAACCCATCTTTCTTTCCTCAAAACCTGTTTCATTACCAAGAAAAAAGATTTTAAAAAGTGCTTATTTATAAGTGTTTAAACATAACTAGTGAGACTGAGCTAATCTAAACCATGATCATCATTTTCCACTCATCTCAAGTGTAATTCAGAAGATGGGTATTTACCTTAAATGCATCTTCATCAGAACGGTCATCACCAATGTAAACAGGAAGAACGTCGTTGGATGCTCCGAAACCAAGCGCATCCAGTATGTATTCCAATGCATTTCCTTTATCCCATTTTATCGTTGGCCGAATTTCCATGACCTGTTCAAATATATATATATATATATATATATATATATATATATATGTATGTATAGGTTGATCAAAGCTTCCAAGAACATTAAATTGCCAATGTGGATGAATATATAGGACTAAATACAGAGGGCACATATTTATCTAGACTCACCTTTCTACCTCTTGTTAAGCGGAAATTAGGATATTTCTTGAGTAGAGTCACAACTTGTGCTTCTAGTGTGCTCCAATCCTGCTTTTGAGATGACCAATGTTAAAAGGTAACAAAAAAAACAAAGTATCAACGAGGACAAGGGAAACAGACCTTCTCGTCTACTCTGCGAAAGTGCACACTCAAACAAAATCTGTTGTTTTCCGCAACAGCGCCCTCTGTTGTTTTAATCTTCTCCACCAACTCTTCATATATCTGTGTTAAAATTTCATGTTCAGATTGATCAAGGCTCCTAGTATTCGATAAAAATGATGAAACTAATTAATAAAATGCAGGTTAACAGGCTTCCTACCTTTTGATTTCGGGGAAGTACTCTTCAGCTGGTTGGCACAGCACTACTTCTTGACCACCAACAATCTGCAGGTTACATAAAAGTATACAAAAACATTTAGTTCTAATTTCGACTCGAGAATCAAATGATGGGTAGACTTCAATAATGCTATAAATTATAAGAGACCTTTGATTCGCATTGGGGATCTCCTTCAATTGAAGGCTGGTTGACAACCGCTATATCCATCCCATGGCTGCCGGCATAGTAGATGTTCTCCAACCGAACAAAATCATAAACCTGAAAATCTTAACCAATTGGTCAAAAACTAAATAAAATTTTCCCATTGCTCGGATTACATCAATTTAACTTGCGATGATCATGCTCTCTGTTTTGCATACCTTATCTCTGCTCCTCCCACTAATAATAGCCGTCGGAAATCGATTAGCAACATTACGAACAGCCAACCGCATCTGCAGAGTAATCTATTACAGTTAAACAAGAAACTAAAGATCATATACAAAATAGTATGAGGTCTGTAAAACTTTGCGACAAGTTACGCATATATACCGGTTCAGACATGAAGGCTTGATCTGGGTCGTCAACAATTGGCGAAAGCGTCCCATCATAATCAAGAAATATCACCACACTTTTGTTTTTGGCCCTGCTCATCATCTCGTCGAACATTTTCAGTGCAGAAGGATGCTTCCGCTGCTTAACCATTAATGTGAAATGATAATTAGTGAAGGAAAGGTCATAATGACAAACGACAATCCAAATATCGAAAATGAGCTGCGCGAATTCTCGCAGACATCCACTCACAAAGTTATAGAATACCCGCTTGATGAACTATACTAATACTAGTTATATGAATTATGGTTTATACATTTGACTGTCACTATTTACTTAATGCAATTGTGAGAGCCTTCGGTCAATTACTAGTTATGCATTCTTACAAACTTACATAAAAGGAAGTGATCTTAGTACAGTAAAATAATAATTGTCGTTTGTCTATGTTTTAATAGTCAGATATGGTCATATCTAAATCCCTAATCTGGCTCCAATCCGAAGATTAAATCAAATTTCTTTTTACCATAATTGTATCCGACATGAATCCACATAACTCAAATCATTGATTAAAATAATATAATTGTAATATACAAATTAATTTAAAATAAAAAATTATTTAATAAAATATTATCTATTCAGATTAAATTCGGGTCGGATCACCCCAAATCTATATCTGATCCGAATATTTTCGGATATATTATATATCCGAACCCGATCGAATCCAAAACGGCTTCAAATCAGATATAAGCATGCCGAATTCTCATCGCCAAATTATACGAAAGCATTGTTTCTACGTACTTATATATGCATATAAGTAAGTTCTTTTTTCCTCATAGCATATAAGTACGCTATGAATGTCAAGAGAGGAATAAATAGTGCAGATTAACATACAATCCAAACTTGGTAGCTATCAGCTTCCTCAAAGGAGCAACCATGGCGAGTCCGCTTCGCCTTGCCGATGCCCTCCGAGCTGGGTTGATGAGCCAGCATGACTTGGTAGCCCATTACTTTTGCTGCAAATAATAATCAAGAAAATAAAATGAAGTACTGCTTAGAACAACATATTATATCCTAAAAGAAAGCAATACATACTATTAAGGAACACACTGGAAATAATATATATTGGGTGATCTTGTGACCAAACAGGAGCTCATTAAAGAACCAGACTTTGAGTGCAAATCACAATCAGCTCCATAAAATAACCGTTTTGAATTGAAAGCTGTTGATGAGATGGACTAAGCCATAGTTTTCATAGGCATAAAGTTGTATAAGATGAGTGGGCCTTGATTCGGACATGAGCTTGATGGGGATCAGACGAGTCAGATGACACCGACCAATCTCGGTTTGAATCATTAAATGTGATGGGCATAAAATTTTGGCTCTGGCGTAACTACCCACTACCCCCATGCACCGTTTTAACTGATCTTTGCTCCTATTTGCGACATGAACATGACAAAGACCCATTCATTTACCAATCGAGTCGTGCATAAAAACAAGTACAAGCAAGTAAAAATTCATTATCGGCCTGTGGCATAATTCTATAATGAAAAGGTCAAACAAAGAACACCTGAATATTAATTAAATTAAATATATATTTATAGGTATATTGTATGTATAGCAGATTATTATAGCAAGTAAAGAAAGTCTTCTAGTTTTGTGTGAATGTGACTGCCTTAGAAAACAAGCGGGCAAGTGTTTATTCAAAGAAAGCATGGAGTATACGTGGAGTAAGGAGTGGAAATGGAAAAAATACAAACACGTAGCATGGGGACAGAAAACCACGGCAGCCAATCTTGGGAGACACGATGGTCTGATTAAAAAGTGTCATGAAGTAAGGAGCGGAGGAAGCGGTATACATATAGATGATACATGATGTATGACCTGATGAAGAGAAGACACCTGGAGATGTCGGTTGATTGAGGGTAAGACACCTTTCCCAATGCTTCCTTCCATGAACAGCAGTTAATAACCAAAAATGTGTTTGGAAGCCTTAAAGTCAAACAAAGCTCTGGGCAGTTTGCCTTGGGAAAAGACCCTTCTGTGGCTCAACCACAGCGTTACAGTACTTGGTTCTGTCTCTCCGTCTGTCCCTCTATATGCCGTCTATATTCCTACCTTCCACACCGTTAGATATGTTCTTTCTGTCACTCTGGTCAATGACTCTATATATCTTCCACGATTTACACAGTGGGTAATTGTCTCAAAAAAAGGATGTTTCAAAATATTTAGAGAATTTCAGAAACACCGGATTGGACATATGGACATGCCGCAAGAAATTCTAACGAATTATATACTAATATAGTTTTTATTATGTAAAATACATACATCTGTAAAAGGTTCGTACTTTTTAATAGGTAAATCATGGTTAAATTAAGGACCAAGAAAAAATATATAAATATTATAGTAATTATAAAGCATTGTATTTTTGGGTAGATTAAAACCCTGAGAAAACACATCTAATACATGCTTACAATATTTCTAAATATATTTAAAATGGAGACCAACGTTACAGCATGCTATCTAAATATATTATATAAAAGAGATGATCCTTTTGAACCTTTGATTGGTAAATATCATATTATATTGTCTACCAACCAAATAACCTGTATAATGTATATGAGCCTTCTACGCATTGAAACGAGAAATTAAAGAACACTAAAAATGAATATTCATGATCAGTTTGAGGTTTTCATGAAAGGAAAACATAAATTAACATAAAAAAGGGCAAGCAAAAGTGAATATGTGGTCATTGTAAACTGATTATAACCTAGAGATCGGAGAAGGGAAAAAACTAGAGAGGTTTGCCCATTTCAATGTTTTGCGCAAAATCAATGAAAGCAAAACAACATTAGTGGTACTTATTATCATCATTCTCTTCGCCTTCCTTTTTTGTTCAAAAAACGAGAACTGCCAAGACAAAGCGTTGCATTTCCATAAAATAGGAAGCTTGGCGAGATTATATTGGAAAACACAAACTCCTAAAATGTCGTATCATGTTTGTACAAGGTCAACTCTAAGTGCTATAATTGACAAAAACATTACATGGTTTTTCTTTCTTGCAAAATATAACAACATATATGTATGTCGATCGATGAATAATTACATATACCAAAAAAAAACAATTTACTCTCTTTCATTTTTTTTTAAATGATACTCTAGTATCAATGGTGGTCTGCTTGACAAAATGTTGAACCAACCGGTCATCTTTCCCATTGCTTACTGCCCCATTTTGTTAAATTAACCAGACCAACCTAATGTTTGCTACCATCCATGTTATCCATTATAGTGACGACGACAATCAAGCATGCCCCTCCTTAAAAGATGGGCCCAAAACGCATTAATAAAGACACCTCATAGCAAAACCGCCATCTACCATCCAGAAGTACATATATATAACCAAAACAAAACCAGCGAATGAAAGAGTTGGGGAGACAACATTTGAGAACTAAAGAGAGGGAGAGAAAGAGAGACAACTTACAGAGATCTTCTCCTTCGGTAATGAAGGAAGGCGTATGATACAACGGTGGAGGGGCTGTTTATATAAGGATGAAGAAAGTGCAATAAAAAAAGCACAGAGGGAGAGAAGAAGAAGAATACAAGGAGAGGAGGAAGTTGTTTGGAAAAAGGGAGAAAAGAGAAAGGAAAATGCTTGTGAGGTGTTGAATGTTATATAGAGAACCCCTTCACGGGCCTCTTGCGGTTAGGATTCCCTCCCATCAAATTACCTGTATCCCCTCTTAGAAAAACCAAAAAATAAAACCAACTTAGATTTAATAGAATTAAATTATATCTCTTTTAATGAAATTAATTAATTAATTAATTATTTAATATACCAACTCCTTCGTTCACAAGCTTCGGGCAAAAAAATTAAACATATAACTGTTTAATTGGCAATGCTAAGAGATCTACTTATCATTATAAAACTAGCGAAGGCCTAATACTTCCTTAAATATACTTTATATTTTCTGTTATCTCCAATAAATTTAAACTCAATTTAAAAAATAATAATCTTGCAATTGGCTAATTAAAATTAACAACAACAGTCCTGTTTTTCTTAATAAAATAAAATTCATTATGAAATGAGATATTTATATTATTATTATTATAGATATACAATACTTAGAATAAGGCACCTGCTGAAATTAGAAGTCACTTAAAATCACTCTTCCCGATAATAAAATTAAATGTTAATGATCAACTTAAATAAATTAATATGAGAACAGTAAGAACCTCTAGATAAGAGCTAGGTTGTCTAGAGTAGAAGTTCATATTATCTATTATCTATATATATATATATATATATGTACCTACAATAATAGTGCACATCTCTGTTACGTTAATTAAAGTGAGATCATAACTAATTACACGAAAAGGGGGTTCATAATTAAGATAACTGTAATTATAGACCCCACAATTTATTTAAAGAGAGAGAATTTAAAAACTCATTATATAATTTTATTGTAGTCTAATTATTTTAGATGAATTTTCGTACTTTTTTGTATTTATATATATGTAACCTACCTAGTGGGAACATTACATGCTACCCAACGAAATAAATATTTCCATAGGTTAAAGTATATAATAATATTTAATAATTGTTACGAGTGATTATCAAAACAAATAAAACAAGATTTCGAAAATGGACACGTCCTCTCGTAGGGACATAAAGTGAAAACCATATTTTCTTTTCAATCTTAATTGTTAATTGTTGCATAGAAAACAAGTGCATGCACGCTGCTCATGTCAGCATATAGAGTCATCAAGTATGCACAAGTTCCTATTTTTCTTTTAAACTTAATTGTTACATTGAAACAAGTGCGTGTTTGTAATGTTATATACTTTGGTGGGTAGCTATCATGACCAATAATATGCTACCTATAATTAACTAAAACAACAACAATTCATGTATTATATATTTGATCCGGACATGGGACTCGTTTTCTAGGGATAGACGCACAAAGTTTAAAGTAAAATTACCTGTTTAAAAAAATGAATTTCAATAGGACAGTTGCCTGGGTTGTTTCTCTCGGTCTTTGCCTGATATAGCCGGCAAGCTCGCTAATCAAGATCTTGGAAAAAGGGGCATCCCTAAAGTGGGGCAACCGCAACTTAAGTGCAACGACTAACTGGTTAATGACTCAGTTTTTTAATTAATTAATCAATAAATTAAATCAGTAGGATCCGGTTTAAATCCCAACCTCCAATTTTTTTAGTTCTTGACGTGTAAGAGAAAGGATCTTTGATATCTTCACAGAGTCATCAATGAATATAGAAAAGTGCATTAATTGGGTACTTTATTAGAATATTTAAACATGGAATTGATAAAAGTTTAGACTAGTCGGTAATTTTGCTTGAAACTTCCATGCACATGAGTCGGTGTAACATAAAGAAATGTCATATGAAATTGATTAGAAATCGTTCGTGTCTTCTTCTGAACTGATCTGGGCAAAAGAAAAGGATACCATTTCTTAATGGGAAGCATCTACGTACGTCTCCCAATGGTTAGAAAAAGAGCCCCTGGAAACGTCAAGTCGACCTGCACAAAATTGACACATGATCTAGTCTAGGTTTATTTTGGTAAATGGTCATTTACATAGATTATAACCTCCAAACACAAGTGGATCCCATTCATTAATTGGTTACATAATTAGGGCGCCCACATCAAAGATGTAACATAATCCTACCTAATCAGTTAATTGTCATTATCCTGCTTAATCAGTGGGCCGGGGCCATTAACGCAAGATGGATGGTGAAGTCCGCAATACAATACCCGGGGAACGAAATTGAAGGGAAGTTTGCTCTCCCATCAATAGAAAAGAGCTATGGTAGGCGGACACGTACGGTACTGTGTGACATGGGAAAGGGATCATGTTTGTTTCATTTTGTTCATCATCCACCAATTAACCACCCTCAATAGTTTAATCTATATCATGGTGTACATTGTGTGCGAAGATGAGTTTTAGCGAGCTGGGACTATCAAAATGAATACCAATGACATAACTTTATATATATGGATTTCACCACGCAGAGGTGTTCCAAAATAAGTAGGGCATGACTTGTTGTTCGCATTTGAACTGGCATGACCGGTGGAATTGTCCGGTGCCCCGCACCGTTTGCGTGCAACCTCAGACAAGGGAACCGACCCGGATCATGTGGTCTTACTCTTAGGTCATTTTTTTTGCAGTGTGGGTCAGGCCCAAATTGCGACAAACCGACCAAAACCCTCATCCAATCACCACTCTTGGTCCTGCTTGCTTTTATGTGCCCAATGCCCCCTTCCCAATAACCCAACAACCTTGAATACTATTATACCATCGGTTGGTTTATTGCTTCTTCAATTAATCACCAGTGTTCACATGCACCTTCCTTCTGAAACCAGTTTTGACCCAAATGTAATAGAGAGTTGGCCAAAAAGGTGGAAGTCTGACTCTCACTTAAATCACTATTTTTATTTTTTATTTAAAAATTTATGTTATAATTCTACAGTATTCTCTCTAAATAAAAAAATTCTTATGTCAACTGCGTTTGATGACTCCAAAATTAAAATTAGAACACTTTGATGAATAATTAAATTTAGATATTGAGGATATTAGTATATATCACCAACAATGTATCAAAGGTCTTCCAACTAATATATATATATAGCTTAAATGTAATCATAAAACTCAATCATAAATAAAAAACACTATCATTCATTAAATATGTATCTTGAATAGCGATTTACAAATTTCAATAATAAATGAGTGCAATCACCCATGCATACCCATTGATGGCTATAAGATTTTATAACCGATTATTTTTGTATCAACTGTTGCTGAGCATTCTCTGTGTAAACACATGAATGAGCAGGAAAATTTATATGAGGCTATCCTAAATAAATTATCTTCATGCACTGTTTAGTTAAATTATATTCACGTACTCACCAAGCTTTGGGGTTAAAATTAGCAAGTTAATAAATTTATGTACACTTAAACTCCCAATCTTTAGTCAAAGAGGCCAATCTAAGTGTCTCTTAGCCTCTCTAACATTTATATATACCACAGCATCCGTACTTTTTCACTTAAATAAATCTAATCAATCAAGGTCCCTCTGATTAACATGAAAATAGTGTAAATAACATGAAAATAATTAACCTTAATACAAATAGTTATATTTAATATATTTTATATAAAAATAATATTAAATAAATCATTTTGTATCTAAATTAAGTACTGTTACATCTAAGGGGGAGTATAAAATAATTAATTTCTCTCCTTTTATTATCTCAATAGAGGAGAAAAATGGAAATTGTTTTTTGTTTATAGGAAAGTACATGGGTACACATGATTATAAATGATTAATTTTAATATAAAATATAATAAATATGAACTAATTTATCTTTGAAAAATATATTACGTATACACTATTTTTAGTGAAGTTAATTATTTAAAATTTTCATATCAACTACATTTATTTTAAGCTAACCATAAACAGTAAGGGGCTCAGAGACTTAGAGCGGTACTTGGGCTTATTTGTAATCCCTGGTGTTGACCATTATTGTTTGGGCCCAATTAACTATTCTGGCGCCCTTCTTAAAGCCCAAAATCAGTAACAATATTTGAGCCCATGAATAAATTATTTTCTGACAGGATCCATCAGCCTTTGCTCCTCGGCAGAATCCAAAACCAAAGACAGATTCTCCTTGTCGACATCAGATAAAAAATATAAAAAATTCATGCATTAAGATTTTTTCCTTCAAAATGATAGTACATTAAAGTTTCAAGTAAAAATTAATTGTAAGGTGTTAAAGCTAAATTAGTAATAAAATCCAATCAGCTTAAAAGAAATTATTCCTCATTAAATATCCACGATGATAATTTTAAAATTTTGATAATAAACAAATCTTATTACTTATACATTTTTAAATAATGAATGAATTGTACGTCAATTTGATCGTAAAATCTTAACTTCTTTAGAGTACTAAAGCAATAAGATTGTCACGCCACCGACGTCCGACTTATCAACAAAATCAAATAAAACATTTAAAAGTTGTGTTTATTAGAAAATTATTTGATAATTTTTATATTCACGAATATTCGCACACAAAATGTTTTCACTCCAATGTTGTAAAACTTTTTAATTTATTAATTAAAAAAAACAAGCAGAAAATAAAATAAAATTGACATGTCAACGTCTATGGATTTCGGTGGAGTAGAGCAGTCAAGATAGCGCTGCTGACAAAGTTGAGTTCTTCGATCTTTTCAAAGTCTTCCCCCTGCCTTCCCACTAGCCGGTTGGTTCAACTTCCCCTGCATCACACACCACTTCCCTTTCTCTATCTTCTTTTGATTCATGTCCCTCTTTTGCTTTTGGTATCAGATGCCTTGGTCATGTTGGTGGATTAAACCAATCCATGAGAGGCTGGGCAGATCAAATTGATCCCGTTCAAGTTTCTTCCTTACCTGAGTTTTCTGATCAGGTGAGGATTTTGGGTTTGCTCTTTCTCGTGCATTTTTGTTTTAGCTAGAGAGCATATAAGTGAATGGCCTCGAAGGGCCTTTTTCTGGTGGTGTTTGTGGTTTGGATCTATGCCACGGTGGTCACTCTTGCTGCTGAAACAGAGGTAGAGTAGAGCTGCTCTCGGTTTTCATTTATTGCAGTGCTTGAAATTGTATATGATATGGATTTGTTTTTCATAAATATGTTTCTTGTGTAACGTGCATTGGCATTAGATTGGGAAGGGAAGGACGAACGCCGGGTCAGATTCTGGGAATTTGAAAGGTTTGAGGAATGGAAATGAATCTGAGTCACATTTGGGATCAGACTCGGATGAGGGAAGAAGACTCATCTATTGAATAATGATACAAATGGAATAGATAAAGAGAGAACTGGGAATGGTTCAAGCAGTGAAAAACATGATGTAGAAGACAAGGACACTGACCTAAACAAGAGCTTAGGATCTAGAGAGATACCCAATGTTGGGAGTAAAGGTGAGGGATTGGGAATTTTCAAACCAGGGAATGGAAAAAAGGAGCAGAGGTATGTGGTAAATCTCACAGCTGTGTGGACGAGAAGAACAAGTTGATGGCATGTTTAAGGATTCCCGGAGATGGTATGTGATTCTGTTCATCGTGGTTTTTTCTTCTGCAACATTGACTATTTTGTCTCTCTTATATTGCTGCTTCTTTGACCTCTTGTTTGTTAATCGCCACAATATTCTCTTGACAACCAAACTGCATATCTTTTTAGAAACATAAATTAACAATGCAATGATTTAAATCATGCGAGATATTCAAATAACTTTTCCTTATTTATAGTTTGGAGCTAAACTATGTAGTATGGAACATCGAACAAAAAAATAGTTTAGATCTTTTGGGGAGGTTTATCACACTAAAATGGCCCGGAGTGAAAATATTGTGACTACTCATACCTCTAGATCAAGATCCAATGTAGCATCACTCGCTAAAAAATTGAAATTAGTTAGCCATGCCTCTCACCTGAAGTAGTTGGCATTGATAAACATTTATTTCTATGTTAAAAATTCAGCACTAAATTTGATTACTGCTATGGTCAAAATCATGTTTAGGCTTATAGTTATCTTAAACCAAAATTGACAATTCACTAAACAAAAGTGATTTTTTTCTTATGATATCATCATCATGTCATGGATTATGTGATTGTCAAGAAGATTTATGGCAACTTTTCTAATGGCTTTTCATGCCACCAACTAATAGATGCCTTTATTAATGTGCGTAAGTTTTACTGTGGCATAAATTAGGCAAACAAATAACGTCAAAATCGTTGTTGTTGATTTGCTTTTCCTTGTTTTAGAATCCCTAGATTTGTCACTACTTGTTCAAAACGAAGGCACAGGATCTCTTGCAATTGATATTGGAGGTCCTGAATATGTCCAGCTTGAAACAAAAAAGTTGTGCTTCAGAAAGGAGAAAGCAAAAAGGTAAGTAGATCCTGAATTTGGTAGAAATGTTTTATCTAGATGTAGAGATGATGCATCAGTACCTGGTATTTCTCTCTGGTCCACAACCTATGGGATGTGGCTTGTAGATATTTGGTTGCTTGATGGAATGGTGACTTTATTGAGTACCCTCCTCAGTTATTAATAATGTGTAATTTTCAGTTTAAGTATGGCAATATGATTAGTTTATCTGAATTTCCTGCTTCCACATATTCAGAGTAACCTGAGACTACCACAAACCTTGCACTTTTGAATAGTGATCGATGCCGCTTCCAATTTAGGTGATACCTATTAGCAGGCTAAACTATTGCAGGCCAACCTGGTTAGGATTAATTTTTCGGGGCAATTTACTTTCGGTATTGAAGATGTAACTGTACAAGTGAAGCTGCTTAGTCCCAATAAATATTAGATGTTGGTCAATGATTTTAATCACTGTCCAATTATTTGGCTTTAGTTTCTTGTGGTTCATTAATACATATTTCAATCATTGAAATTTTAACAAATCCCAATTCATTTCTTTACATGATTTAAATCTCAAATTGTTGTTTTTTTCCTGAGATAATGAACAGCAATTTCGTGATCCAGGTGAGTGTTTCATTTGGAGAAGTGAGTAATGATACCACAATAGTCCTAAAGGCAGGTGATGGCCTCTGCAATCTTGATTTCAAGGATTTCGTTAGGTTGAGAATATCAGGCCAAAGGAACATTATTCAACCAAGATTGGCCTTCAACGGTCTCTTGACCTTTTGTGGGATTCTGCTTCTAGTTGTTGCGGTGCTGACATCGATTATTTGGATTTACTTCCTTCTTCGAAAAAGATCTGCAATGGGGTATGAAAAGGTTGATGCAGATCATCAGCTTCCAGTCTCCATTGAGGGGAAGCCTGAATCAGACTGGAATGTTGTTTGGGATGATAATTGGGATGAGGAAGCAGCTCCAACAACACCGTCGAAGCCCTTTTCGACTTTGTCATCGAAAAGTCTGGCCCCCGAAAATTCAACAAAGACAGTGGAAAAGATAATTAGCAGTTGTTCCTTATTGTAAATGCTGAAAGTAAGGGAAGCAATTCTCGGTTAACATATTTCTTGTTAACCTGGTCACGGTGTAACTCATGATCTCAACCAGCACTGTGCAAACGTATGTGCAGCTATACATATTTCCATGAACTATATAGGTGAAAGCTCAAAAGAAAAAGTTATGAGCTTGTGAGCTCAACCAAAAAATCCTGGATTCAAGAACAGAAATGGAGGCCGTAGATTTGTTAGTACTTTTTTGTAATGTGATGAGTATTAGTGTGTACATTATCAGTAATTTTTGCTTTTTCTGCGAAGGGAGGAACCCTTTCACATGGCAAAAATTAAGGTTAGCTACACTTCCTATAAACTTGTACGACAGATGCATCTAATTTGAACATTTTTAGCATGTCTTACAAAAATTAAAGTGCATAAATATGAAGTTGATAAAATTTTATTTTATTTTTTTGCATCATGGAGTATTTTTAGATTTTTAAATATTATTTTAATTTAAATATTTTAAAATTAATTTTTATTACAATTATTTTGATAATTAAAATAAAAATGATTAAAAACATTAAATTAGGATGAAAATTCATATTTACCCTTCTTATTATTTACTTTGAGTAACAAGACTTATTAAATTACTCCAAATAAAAAAGTGAAACCTATGGTATATAAAACTCATTTCACAATAAGCAAATCAAAAAAGTCAAATACTTAATGACAATAAGGTGGAGTTTTTTTAATATTTTGAGCAAGTGCAATACTAAACAATAGTTTTCAAAAATATTTTTAAGATGTATTTGGATTGACATTAGTGAGTTTATATTATTATTATTATTATTATTATTATTATTAGAGTATGGGCAATCGAAAATATGAGATATTATTAGAAAATGGCAGGCGGGCATCTCAAACATCAGAAACGTCCAATGGGCTCAAGATGCGGAAACATGGCAACGCGCCGGCCACGCTCCATCTCTCCCAAGTCGACACGTGGAAAAATATGGGCCTGACACCGTGTCGTGTCCTTTGAAGCCGCCGGTAGGACAAAACGGACTTGGGCTTTTTTTAATCCCCGTGGTCCACTCAGGCCCACTCTCGTTTTTCTTGGGAAGTGTGGTAGCTGTTCAAATGTCGACCGTACACGTGGCGCGACACCTCTGCTCAACGACAACGTGATGATGGTGGCGTGTATAATTATCGTGTTTTGATTAATATTTATGTAATAATGATGATGAAGCGGCCTAATTATGATGAGATAATTGAAAATGGCGAGGCGGCGTGGACGGCTTGGGAGCCGGCTACTTGAGCTATCAGGAAAAGCTGCTTGTTGTTTTGGTAAACTTTTTAATTAGTGGTTAATTAGTTTCTTTCAGTCTATTCATGGTAAAACATCCACAATTAAACAATCTATTCATTCAAAGGTAATGTTTAATGTATATTTTTAATAATGTTCTTCGAGCAAACTTTATCATAATCCAATCACACCAGTGAGAATATTTTACCAAAACACCAGCAACCATGTGATCGGAATCGTTTATGTTTGATTTGCTTCTCTTGTGCCGTCAGGAAAAGCTATTGTTGTTTTGGTAAACTTTTTGATTAGTGGGTAATTAGTTTTTACCATTCTATTCAAGCTAAAACATTCACAATTAAGCAATCTATTCATTCAAAGGTAATGTTTAACTAATAACATTATAAATGTAAGTGCCCTTTAAATTCTGCCAAAAAAAATAGACGTGATAAAAATTAATATATATATATATATATATATATATACACGTTAAAAAAATGCTATTATACTCCCACAATACATGATAGCATTAAATATTTAACACAATGTAAAAAAAATTATTTTAATTTTCAAGTGGAAGATTTAATACCTTTCATATAAAACACAATGGAGAAAACCATCATCTAAAGTGCTAAAGTTATCTGATAATTAACTATTGATAGTTGTTTGATAATTGATTATTAAACCCAACTTTGTATTTTTACTTACGCCAAATATAATATAGTTATGGCACCGTAATTAAAAAATAAAATAAAATAAAAATATCTTCATACGACAGTAGATACATGAATGCTCTTTCATGCCAAATATTTTAATAAGTGGATTTTTTTTTACAACATTGTTTTGCATGTATAGGAAATAATTGGTTATATTATGAAATACATATTCAAGAAAATAAAATAAGCTTTGCTGGCACTATTTTGTCAGTTTAAATTAATATGAATTTTTAAAATATAAAGTTAGTTAGATAATTAGGGCAATTCAAACAAAAAATAATTTGAATAGATGAATAATTTTACTTTATATTAATTTGTGGAAATTATGGTTAAAAAGTGGCTGAAAGTCAATATTTTTCACAACTTAATAACATTTTCAAATTAGACAAAATTATTTTCATCATTCAATCACTTCAAAATTTTAAAGTTCATATATACTCTCACTAATAAAAGAGAAATTAAATACTAACATGTAATTAAAAGTAAGAAATTTAACCAATCAAAATACAATAAAATAAAAAATAATAAAAATACATCCTATCATCAAAGGTATTTAATTTAAACATAATTAACCTCAATTTATAACTTTTTATAAAAAAATAATTAGAATACCTTTTATTGTGAATAATCATTAATTAAAACACAGCTAACCTAAAATTTGAATTTCTTATAAAAAAATAATAAAAATATTTTCTACTAGAGAGGGTTATGTGTTCGACCTAGGTTAATTTTAATTTTTAACTGCCTACTTATAAAATTTATTTTATTTGTCTTAAAAAATAGAATATACAAATTTATTACTATACTTTATCTTTCTCATTTAATTAAAATTTACAATTAAAATTATTAGGTTCATATTTAATTATTAAATTATTAATATTTATTTTATTATTCAACAATAGTTTTTATATAAAATTAAAATTCATTTGTACCACATATCTTGTCTAATTAACTTAAGATGATATAATTCAGTACAAATATTAAATTATCTTGGACTAGTTTATTCAGACTCTATATCATAATTTATGCTCATGAAAACTTTAGAAAAACAAAAATCTAAGTATGCCGGAAACCTGTAAATTGTGATTTCGGAAGAAAATTTGAAGGGGAGCAGGACCTTCGGAGCCGTGCCATGTTGAAATCAATGGCGGAGTAGGTGACAGAAATAAGGACTTAAAGACAGAGACGTCACGTGAAGCTTGTTCATGGCTTCTCGTGGGTAAAACTAGAAAAAGAAAAAAAAGAAAAAGCAGAGCCAGCCCTCTCTCTTGGAGCCAATAGCCAATAGCCGTGACAAAGAACCCTCCGACACTGCCGAGTGTGAAGCCACCAAATCTATCTATTCAGAGGGCTGTCTGTAACTTCTCTAGATTCTTTACGGTTGGAATTTTACGTGCGGTTTTTTTCCAAACATCAGGGCAGTTTAAAGTATGATATATATATATATATATTATATTTGAGGCCAGTATTATAAACTATAAAATCAGTGAAAGTCCTGTTGCTAGACTTGTTGGGAGAGATGTATTTTGCCACTTGTAATGACGCTCTTTCTCTGCCAGAGGGAAAAATCTTCACACAGTCACGTCTTCCTGTAACCTTCTCTTCTCTCACTGGGTAAGCTCTCCTGTCTAGTGCTTTGACAAAACCTGATTTGGGTTTTTGCTGTCTCTTTGGATTCTGATTGTTAATGGGTAGGAGTAGATTGTCTTGAATCTGCTGTTCTGTCTTGGTGGGTTTGGTCTTTTTTTTTTTTGGTTCTCTTTTTTGTGGGGGTTTGGATTGTATGATGTAGCGGATGTTTGAAATAAGAATGTGGGGTTTGAACGGTTGCTGGAAGTCTGTGGAAGATGAAGTGCAGATTTTTCATTTGTCAAATCTGTTTTTCCTTTTTGATTGTTTTTGTTTTGTCGTAGATAATTGTAGTGGTCGTGATTATATGGGGCTTCTGGTGTTTGATTCAATATGATTTTCTGATGAAGGTTTGCCAGAATGATGCACATTTCTTTCCTATTGTGTCCAGTAATATTGTACTGTTGTTTTGGTGTTCTTCTTTTCTTTCTTTGTGTGTGTCTGTTTCTTTTATGAGAAGAGACATTGGATAACCTGGAGAATCTGTTGAGCTTATGAAAAGCAAGCTGCATTTTTTTGTATCTGCGGATTTGGGGGAGTTGAAATTGTGCATTTTCAATTTATTATTTCATCCTGCATGTGGCTAATTTCTCCTCTTAAGTTGGCGAACTATTGTTTTCCGTAGCTTGCTTTAATACTGTTTGCTCCTGTTTTTGTGTTGCCCCATTTCTCATATGCTCCTGGAAACTTATTACTAATTCAAGGCGCTCATATACAACAACAAAGAATGGGGTTGCCCCAATTATTCAGATGCTCAGGTTTATGTGTTGTATCTTCAGAAACTCACATCACTAGCAAGGATATTCGATATGACTTCCGTGCTAAAATGTTCCTTTTGTGCATCGTGGTGAATTGTATGTGCTTGCGTTTGTGTTCAATACAAATTGTGAATTTCAAAGCAAGTAATTAACAAAAGAATGAAGAAGGATGACATCAGAATTTCATGAATTGAAATGAAGACCCTGCAGGTGAGTTCCCCTATTCCTCCATTTTTTTATTTCTTGCAAGTTCACATATAATTAGGTTTTATGAGTGGTTTAAGATACCTCTTGCATATCTTCACTTGAACATTTACCCCTTCAGCATCTGTGTGAAAAGTTTGTCTATTATTAGAAGCATTAGAAGAACATGACAGTACTCAAAGTAATGGTATGAATTAAATTATCGACAGGATAATAAAGTCGAAGCAGAAACCCCAGTTTCATCATCTCATGAATCACAAGCTGACCAACACTACACCCAAGCGACTGAATCTCCTAACCCAAACACAGGGTCAATATCCATTTCAAACAATGACAGCAGAAGGGTTTCTCGTGAAGACATTGAACTTGTGAGAGCTGCAAATTTAAATTTGTTGTACCTCCCGCACAATAAACATTGAGACTATTATGGTTTGAAGTTTTCTTGTGCTGGTATATGTATGCAGGTCCAAAATCTTATTGAGCGATGTCTCCAACTATATATGAACAAATCAGAAGTGGTCAAGACGCTTCTAAATCGGGCTAAGATAGATCCAGGGTTTACAACTCTTGGTAAGTGCAGTACTTTGGTGCTTCAGTTTTTCATCTTGCAATTCTACAAAAGTGGGTTACATTTTCTATACTCTGGTTAACCTACTGGTTTATTATCTGAGAATGTCCTACTTTCTTTTTGGTTTTAGTGTGGCAGAAACTGGAAGAAGAAAATGCTGATTTCTTTAGGGCTTATTACATAAGATTAAAACTGAAGAAGCAAATAATTATGTTTAATCATTTGCTTGAACATCAGTACCATCTGATGAAATATCCCAGTCATGTGCCCCCAAGGCTTCCTCTGGCTCCCATACAGAATGGGATTCACCCCCACCCCATGCCTGGTAAGCCTTTCTTTTTCATATTAAATTTTGGTAAAATGGTTAAATGTGATAGAGTAATCATCTGTAGTACAAAATCCTGTCCATATCCCAGTCGATCAGTTATGAGGTGTAGATACTAATGATGTTGGTGGTGGTTGCAAAAGAATATAGCTTCAATATGAGTTGAGAAGTCAAAGAAGATTACATAAAGACAAGGGTCACAAGGCTTCTACTATGTCGTAAATCATACCCTTATCAGCTCAAAACTATTTCAAAAGGCCTTATTTTCTATGGAGCTTGATATGTAGTGTCATAATGTGATAATTGCCTATAAGCTAAAAATTATCAAAGTTGTTGATTGAAGAGCAGGCTGTTCCTCGTATTTCTTATTTGCTTAACCCAATCATCAACATGTTGCATCCTACCGTTTTGAGCTCCTTTTCTTTCTTATTCATTGTCAGGCTTTTGTGTAGTGCAGTTAATAATATGCCAATGGGATACCCAGTGATGCAGCCGCAGCCACCAATTCCAGCCACAGGCCAGCCACATATTGATTCACTTGGCACTGGATTGTCCAACTGTCATATTGTAAATGGTGTTCCTGCAGCAGGAAATTATCATCCTATTCGTATGAATCCTGGAAATGAGTAAGAATTGTTGAACTTTAACTTTCTTATTTGGATAATACCATCTGGATGATCATCCACCTCTCGTATTTTTTAAATTAGATACTGTTTACTACTATCAGCATCTCACATCCTATATTCACATGCTTTTGTCACCTTTTGTAAATATTACTAGTGTGGCCTAGTTTTGGTATTGAAGAGTTGGCATTATAAAATAGCACGTTAGACCTGAAGCCAACAATTGGAAATTATAGGTCTTATTATATCAGCCACCTCAATTTGTGTGGTTTCCTAACATTTTTAATTTGCTTCTTGATCTACAGTTCAATGATGGACAGCGGTACCAGTGATGCTACCCCTGCCTTACCGCCAAGTACAATGTCGTCCATGTCAGATATGGCAGTTAGTCCCGCTTCGGTTGCTTCCAGTGGTCATTTCCCTTTTTAGTCCATCAGAGATGGGAATTGATGCATCAGCTCTTGACACAGCTTTTACATCAGATGTTGTGAATTCTGGGGCTTTGGAGTTGGGTTCTGACAATGGTACGGAAGGCAGAAGAGATTCCCTTGGATCATTGGCACAGATTCCTTGGAACTTCAGTCTCTCAGATCTTACCTCTGCTGATTTGAGCAACATGGGAGGTAAGTAGCATTTCAGAAACTCAAACTAATCAATAGAAGATAAGAAGACTTATAAATTATGCATTCATTCACATGGAAGGCTTTTAGTGTAAGAAATTTTGTTCTCTAGATGTCAACTCTCATGATGTTAATGGGTTGTGACGGCAAATATGGTCTTAATTGATGTTCAGTATGTTTACTCAACTGCAGACCTTGGAACTTTGGAAAACTATAAAGGTTCACCTTTCTTGTCGTCTGAACCAGATGCTCTGCTAGATAACCCAGAAAACGTTGATATAGGTAATCCATGATATGTAACATGTCAACATTTTATTGTAATATCAGCCATTTTCACTAGTGTTCATGTTTTAGCTACAACTTTTACAGAGTCAAGATCACAGCTATATATCTTATAAATTAATTTTTTTCCTATTTTTTTACAGTAACTCTTAGAACATATGCTAATAATTTATGAATGGATTCTTCAAGTAGCTGGTATTCCAATGATGTGATCTTCTACAGCGTATAATAGGCATATAAAGATATATTTGGCACCAAGGCCAGTAAAGCTACAATTAGAAACCATGGAGTGATCTATACCCTCTTTCCAATATTTAATTCATCCACTCAATCATTCGCGTATCGAATGTGCCAATTCTGGCACGTGAAATACTTCATTTTCCTTTTAGTTGGAGTTGCCTGTTAGTTCAGAATTAACATTTCCTTGTTTCTCCTAATAATCTACTGCAGTTGAGGAGTTCTTTGTTGATTCCTTGCCGGAGCCTTGCCCACAACCAGAAGAGGAACAATCGTAATTTTTCAGCGGCATTTCTTTCTCCTTAAAATGTAAGGTTATGATCGAGGAAGAGCAAACGTCATAACCTTGAAATTTAGCTTACGATAGCATACTGATGTAGCTTTAATTTACTGTTAGGACAAGGATTTGTCGATTCAAGAATAAAAGGTCATCTTGAAATATTGTACTCTTTCCCAATGTTCCATCTAATCAAAAAACCCAAATGGTTTAGAATTTTTTTTGATATTGCATTAAAAAAACCACAAGTTATCTCCTACATTTGCTATCTGTTTTGTTATAGAAAAAACGTCCTGCGTGAGTAATGTTAGTCTGCTTGTTCAAATACTACACTGTAGTGGTTGCGCAATATTAGTCTTGGTCTGTTGTAGCATTTGATATTTGATTGTCATCGTTGCAACGTGGTAGTATCATTCATATATAAGGACTTTCCCATGATTGATTTTCTGGGTAGTATAGGATATGGTTTTCTGATTCATGAAACGATCAAGTAAGGTATATTCATTTCTAAACAATGCTTGATTTGATCGTGCATCGACTTGGAAACCATTCTTCCATTCAGGTTTGAGCAATTGCATTAATGAAGATGAACGTAAACAAACATAATCAAAACATCTGAAATGTCATTTTTCTACCTTTAGATTCAACCATATAGCAGCTGGGATCATTACAGATCAATCAGCTTGCTCATATTCCAAATGCATCTAATACATGAAAAATAAAATTGCCATGCATGATACGAATCAGAGCTTTTGAGCAAGAAATAGATGAATAGATCTGTTTTATCAATCAACATACAAGTCTACCGCCTCAAACTCAATCCATCGACGCAAAACATTTCTACTAGCTTTGTGATCCCACTCCAAGAAGGCAGAGGAATTGGAGAAACAAAGGCGCTCATCAGTGTGGTTGTAATCGCATCCATTAGTGGCTAAACTACGCAGCTAAACTGTCCATCCATCAATTTCTATTCAACCATCCCAAACTCGTCGATCAAGAACTTCTATATTCTGTTTTATCTTTCTGTGGAACAACAAATAATCAATTCTATTTAGTATCTCGAGATTCTTTTAATATACGAGCATAACAATACTCTTTATAAAGTATCATTAATATTTACAACTACAAATATTAATATTAACTCGCCGTAACCGGAGCCAACACCGTCTGCCCAGGGATGTGGCACCAGGTTGGCGTTGTTCTCCTCCAAATCTGGAGTCATATTTCAAGCCTCTCATCCATCACCAAACCTGGCGGGGCCGTCGTTTCCGGTTTCAGATGCAACCGAGCTGGTACGGTCGGAGAGGACCTGTCGGACAAAATTTTCTCGACGGCGCGGGGCATCATCGCAAAAACTCGGATTGCTCTGACCAGACTCTCCCGAAGCGGCGCCGCTCGACGTCGCCGGCGGAGAAAGTTTGCCTGTATCTTTTGCCGGACTCGAGATCGGTGCGGTAACGGCGGTACACTTACCCACTCAACTCGGCACATGTTGATGTCAAGGAGAGATGCATCCACCGGTCGTAGTGGTAGAGGTTCCGGCGAAAGTTGATCTGCTGCGGCGACGGGGGAGATCGAAGGTGGAATATACGAAGTAGGTTGTCCATCGGTGCGGCAACAAACTTCTCGTCGTTGTCCTTGAGCAGAGACAAGAGCCAACTTTGAATCATACTGTACCTGGTGGATATCCATTTTTTATCTTTCCAAGGTCTGGTTGCCGGTGGGAGCCAATATTTGGAGATGTCTAGCCCGGCGGCGCGGACCATCGTCGTCAAGAACGCAGGTGTCTCCGACCAGGCTCCTCCGAAGCGGTGCGGGTCGACATTGTCGCCGATGAAGAAGGGGCGAGGACGACTTGAAGAGGGGTGTATCTTTGGCCGGATTCAGAGACGATGCGGTAGATGTTCCCTTCCTGCTCGGCGAATGTTGATTCCAAATTATATATAAATTGCAGGTTTATAATTATTATTTTTTGTAGACATCGGCGACATATTTTAAAATATTTTAAAAATATATTTGTTTAAAAGTACCCAAAATGAATTTTTATTATAATTAATTTGATAAAATAATTAAGATGAGAGGGTTATACACATTAAATTGATTTAAACTTTTGTGACTAACATATTTATTCATTCTTATATTTATTTATACATATTTTAGGTAGTATGACTCATTTAATTGTTCAAAATAAAAATTATACTTTAGTTATACGAGTTGTACCTTTTATATATATATATATATATATATATATAGGGGACAATTGATATGCGCGACCCCTTTTGGCAATGCATTATGTGCTGCATTTTGTAGGTTGTTGGATCTAATCCAACGGCTCACAATACACCCCCTCCCATACACCACCCTTGTTGGAGCAACCCTGCCTAGCCATTGCCCCCAGAGGCCACCTCGGTCGCGGCCCCCAAAGGCCACCTCGGTCGCGGCCCCCAAACGCCACCTCGGTCGCGGCCCCCAAACGCCACCTTGGCCGCAGCCCCAGACGCCCCCTTGGTAGGTGGAGGGCCAGGGAGTGGGGGGTCAAGGGGCGGCAGGGGGTGGGTGGGCGGCGGGCGTAGGGTTGGCAGCCAAGGGGCAGCGGCAGGTGGAGGGGCAAGGGGCAGTCGAGGGAGGGGGTGGCGGCAAATTAAATACCTGTCCTTATGCTGAAAGGAGTGACAGGGCGCAATGGCGTAAGATGGCTCACTATGCACTTCTGATACCGAGAGGGCGAGTCAATGACAAATATCAGTAACTACAGGCCACATAGCGTGTGTGCGCATACATGGGATTGTAGCTAGATAGGGCGGCCACCCTCCCAGCATATTAAAAGCTCAACATAGACTTATAATCACTAAAAGACGTAATTCAAATGTTATGGGGAATATATAAATTGTTTCTTGTAATTATACGACTTAGTGTTTTTATCACTAACACGAAATTGCCTCTGCAGGTATGAGCATGAGAGGATGGGTAGAGTCGGGATAATTAGAGGACTCTATTATTGGACTATTCTTTTCTCCAGATTGTTTGCATGGTAGTGGGATTTTGGTTCAGTTCATGGGGCTTAGATTATTCCAAGCATTTATATATTAAATTTATTATTATAGATTTATTTAAAATCTTGAAAATTAATAGGAAATTAATTTATGAGATACTTAGTTTCATATAGTAACACTTGACTCGTGGCTCGGAACGGGTAGGTTGTTACAGGTGGTATCAGAGCTGTGTTTCTCATAGAACCATGCAAATCAATCCTTACCATGTTGAAAGTCTAAGAGTCCACTCTCCCAAGAATAAAATTTTTTTATATAATTAATTTTTATTACTTTAGATGGTAAGTAATTATGGGTGTGCCATTTATATGTCATGCTAGGTGCACAGACACTTAAACCAATGAGCATATATGTGACGCCTTTACAATCAGAGGTGTTATCTATGCAGTATGGGTGGTATGGGACACCTGTGCAATATAGATAATAGTGTCATGGGGCAGTGTGCCCCACTTAAGCTATGCATATGAATGACAATGCTTAAACCAAGAAAAGAAAAAAACAATTTTTTCTCCTTATTATATTTTCAAGGACGAAAATTCCCAAACTGGGGAGATTGTAAAACCCCGAAAAAAATAATTGGGTTATTTATTTATGGTTTTATAAATCTTACAACAAATCATAAATATTATTTAATTAAATTAATTCTTGAAAAAATTAATATTATAAATTATCAATTATGACCTTTAGCATATCGGTACAATGAATGATATAATTATAACTGATTACGTTATTTTCTATAAAATTTAATGTAGTGACTTCTTAAATTCTACACATATTAATAAAGTTTAATATAGTGACTTCTTGAATTCCACACATATTCTTCTATATAAGGAGGGTTCTGCCGTTGTTAAATAAAACATCATTTACATAGTTTGTGAACATATTTGGCTTTAGAGAAATTTTATTTATATTAAGATCACAAGTCGTAGTTGTGGATACCTCATCACAATTCTAGGTTCGTATAATTATTTGAAATGTTATATATTTCGATTTGGGAGTCTTGATTGGCATTAGTCCATATTCGATCACCATGCACCGAGCGCAATGAAAGTTAAAGAATTAGCTCTGTCTGACATAAGACAACACCCACCCTTAAAAAACAAGACAACACCCACCCTTAAAAAACTCTGTGGGAGTCTTGGTCGACTTTGAGTTAATATTTAACCACCATGCGTTGAGCGCAACTAGGGGGTCAATGAATTGACTTAATTTGACACAGGACAGCACCCCCTGAAAGATTAAATATATGCACCCCGCCAATGTCGAAAGGGGTGACAGGGTGCAATGGCGCAAGACAGCTTATTATGTACTTGTGATATCAAGAGGGTAAGTCAATGATAAATATCGGTAGCTACAAGTTGAGGGTCACGTAACATGTGTGCGCATACATGAGATTGTAGCTAGATAGGCGGCCACCCTCTCAGTATATTATGAGTTCAGCATAGACTTATAATCACTAAAAGACGTTGTGGGGAATATATTAATTATTTCTTATAATTATACGACTTAGTGTTCTCATCACTAACGCGAAATTGCCTCCACAGGTATGAGTATGGAAAGATTGGGTAGAGTCTGGAGGATTCAATTATTGGACTATTTTTTTTCGAGATTGTTTATATGGGAGTGAGATTTTCATTCAATTTATGAGGCTTAAATTATTCCAAGTATTTGTATATTAAATTTATTGTTATGAATTTATTTAAAATCTTGAAAATTAATAAGAAATTAATTTATGAGATACTTAATTTTATATAAAATTTTAAAAATTAATAAGAAATTAATTTATGAGATACCTAGTTTCATATAGGCTCGTTGTTATAGGGTGACAGGGTGGCTAAGAGGAGGCCCGTCGAGGGCAGGGGCGGGAGGCGAGAGAGGGTGGGGCCGTACCAACAAGGGGTGCTCTAGGCCGTTGGATTAGATCCAACGGCCCACAAAAGGCAACACACACATGATACGTTGCCAAAAGGGGCCAGCCCATACCAGTTGTCCCCATATATATATATATATATAAAACTCTTATATATTATGTATAGTGTATACGTGGGGAGGCCCTCGTATATCTACATACAATTTATCATCTTGTGGATAAATTAATAGAGAGTTATCTAAAAATGCCTATATTAAAAATATTCATATCTAAAACTGTAAATAAAGACCGGAATGTAGGCCCATATACTGGTGCACAAACGTGGCGACAAGCTATTGGATGCAAGAATACGTGTGTTTTGCTTGGTCGGTTGTTTATATAAACAGCGGCCGCCACCTGCTACGAGCTTGACGCCATTTTCTTGACGCACAAGCCACAACCCAAGAAGCCGCCGTCTCCTTCCCTCACCGACGGCAGCCATGACTTCCCCTCGCGGGCGGCCGTCACGGCCTCCCGGACCTTCGAATCCCCAGCCGACGACCCCCTTCGCCGCTCAAGATCCTCATTCGCCGGAGACGTCAAGCACTACGAGCGCTGGAAGATCCTCATGGAATCAACGTTCGCCAAGTTGGAAGGGAGTAGTCTCCGCGTCGTCTCCGAATCCGGACTAAGGTACACCCCTTCAACACGTGCTCGCGCCCTTCTCCTCCGGCGACGACGACCGGCACCGGTTCGGAGGAGTCTGGTCGGAGACGCCTGCGTTCTTGACGGCGATGGTCCGTGCCGCCAGGCTCAACACCACCTCCGACGGGTTCCCCCGGGCAAGAACTCAGATGGATCAGACGCGACAAGCTCCGGAGGCGAACGATGATAGGCTTGCAAGATGGCTCTCGGCTTTGGAGGAGAACAACGCGAAGTTTGGTGCCGCGCCGCAGCAGGACGGTGGCGACTCCGGTGACGGGGCAAAGTTTGAGGCTGCACAGACGGACGATAGCGGCGGTGGCGACGGTGACGTCGAGCAACCTGCCGCTCCGCCGTCAATATGAATCCCGATCCATCTTGAGAAGAATTGCATCAAGAAAATGTCTGATTTGAATGCATGGTTATATATTGGTGCAGTTCTACGTACATGGGGAGGAAAGGTACCCAAAGAAGAAACTCTGTTTTCCTGCAATTTTACTGTTTTTTGGGATTTGGATTGCAATACCTCCACAAACTTCGGTCTGGATTTCTATCTAGTAGATGAAGTTTCTTGGCTCTTTTTTTACGTTTGCATTTCGTCTCGAAACTCTGCATGCATTTTTCGTTGATTGGAACTTGGAAGAATATGGTCTGTAGCACATCTGAGCGTTTTGGTCTTCGATCTTTTCCTCCAACTCCTGGATCTAGATTCCTGTATTGAGAGACAAGCATACAATGTTGATAGATGTCTGTAAGTGGTCAGTAATATTCTTGGGACGGGATCGAAGTATTCAGACTTCAGAAATCAGATATCTCTATCTTGTATATGAAGTATTCCTTGATTGACGTGTTTAAGATTGATAGAATCGAAGTTGATGGATGCAAAAGTTTAACTGTGTCGTTTAGCCACTGATCATGGATCGGGATTAAAAGTTTTTTCTGAGATCTAGATGACTGAGATTACTTCAGGCAAATTATCTGCATTCTTGGAACGGGATCACAACATTGATAGATTTCCATCCTTCGTAGAAGTTTTCTGTAATCTTTACATGGAGTTGGTATCTGGCAGAAAACTAGAAATGGATTCTTGTTGATGAATAATGAGTACGAGGTGCTGGTAGTCTCTAGATTATCAATTAACTACGTTTGATTGATAAAACATATCTTCATTTCGTCTACTTGGGTTTCAATTTCTTGCTCAAGCTCAGAATACTTGTATCATGTATGGATGGTAGTTTTCTTTTTGTAACGGCTGCATTATGAGTATGTTAGATGTGTAACCCATGCCTCCCCCAAACGATGGCACAATTCGAAACGAACACCATGAAGCCCACTCTATTCTCAACATATATTGAGCTGTTATGAGGGATATTTTTCTTTTACTAAAAATATACTTGCAATGGTCTAGGTGTATATATCTTGGAAAAAATTCTAACTTAAAAATTAAATTATAGATGTCTGTATTTATGAATAATGAAACCTTCCTAACTGTGAACAAAACGATATTTTTTGAAATTAAGTTGGCTTAAGCCCAAATAAACTAGTTTGATCCGATTTCGACTAGACTATTAAAAAACTTTTCTAACTGCTCCCACGAATACTAGCACGTGGCGCGAGGCCATTGGAAATTCAGAATGTATGTGTTTGCAGGGCCCGCTATATAAAGAGCTGCAAGGAGCTTTAAAACTTGGCGCCATTTTTCTTGACCAGCCACAGCCCAAAGAAGTCGTCGTCGTCTCCATCCCTCAACGCCGGCGATCATGTCTTCCCCTCGGCGTCCATCACCTTCGCCCGGATCTTCGATTCCTCCGCCGACCGCTCCTCCCCTTCGCCGCACCAGATCCGCATTCGCCGGAAACGCCGACCACTAATACCGATGGATGCAGCTCTTTCAGATCAGCATCCACCGAGTTTGAGTGGAAACACCGCCGGCCAATACGGCACCGTCTCGGAGTCCGCCCAAAGATACAGCCCCGTTCAAGCCTTTCATTTTCCCTCGTCCGCCGGCGTCGACTACCGGCACTTGTTCGGAGGAGTCTGGTTGGAGCATCCTCGTTATTTACGACGATGGCCGGCGCCGCCGAGAAATTTGTCCGCACAAGCTCTTCGTCGGAAAAATCTTGAACGGTAAAGATACCTCCGATGGCTCCGCCAAGGCTGGGTACGAAGGCCAGGGATGATAGCCTTGAGAGATGGCGCTTGGATTTGGCGGAGAACACCGCCAGGCTTGGCGCCTCACCGCCGCTGGACTCTAGCGAGTCCGGCTACGGCGAGCCTCCCGATGTTCCACCGGAGGCTTTGTCGGATACTCCACAGGATGCTCCGCCGGAGCCATGAATCCCAGTACTGTATCTTGCAAAGAACTGCCTCAAGAAAATGTCCGATCTCATTAACGTGGTTATATTGGTGCAGTTTTGTGGGGAGAGGTATCCAAAGAAACTCAACTTTTTTCTGCATTTTCTCTATTTTTTGGGATTGGAAATGGGCGTGCAGTTCCTCCATCAATAGTCTTCTGGTTCTGACAGCAGTTTAGTTTTTTGTGTTGTCAATCTCTTGCTCCAGCTCTTGGAAGCTTATTGCTATATTAAGATCGGATTTTATCTCTGCACTTCATGCGGCCTCGTTCTTGTGTAAGGACTGCAACGTTGTATTAGATGTCTGTGTCTTTTTATAATTTTGCAAGTGCCCGGCAATATTCGTGGGCCGGGATCGTTGAACACGAGTAGATGCAGAATTCAGATATCTATATCTACTACAAAAGTAAGTTCTTGATTGATGAGTTCAGAATCCGTGTTGTCAGATCAATCCCTGATCGGCATTCTTGGAACAGGATTGCAACATTGACAGGTTTACATCTTTAGATCAAGCTTTCTGCAATCTTTTTCATATGAAGTTGGTGTCTGGTGGAAATGGTTTTCGTTGATGGGTGAGTTTGAGTTGATAGAGTGTGAGTTGATTGATAAAACAGATCGAATATTCATCGATTTCTTGCTCAAGAACTCAAACTTGTTATGCCATATGCTTGTAATTTTTCTTTTTCAAGTGTCAGATATACGAGTGTAATCATCCAAGCTTTGAATGGTAGCTGAATGATATTTCTGTTCGTTTAAGTTCAACTTTTTTTCATTAAATTCAATATGAGGTCAAAAATAAATAGGAGGAATGGTTTAACTTTGAAGTCCATCGTGAAGTTTATATATATCTATGGTACATATATATACATTAATCAAAATCAAGTGTATTGTTTAGAAATTAGTATAGGTGTTGATTAATTTTTTACTCAGTACTGTATTCTTTGTTCTATCGTGCGAGAAATTTTTTATTAATTATTTGCGAAGAAGGGTCTCAATAATAATGCTCATATATTAGGACTACTCGATTGCTTGCCCTAAAAGAAAATTATAATCATGTTGAGTATTAAGTCTTTTCTTGAGTTTAGTTAAATTTTACACAAATCTAATAAAGTATCTTAGAATATAATATACACTAATAAATAATAATCTATAAGTGTATTTTATATTCTAAGATACAATATTAGATTTGTGTAAAATTTAAATAAACTTAATGTAAAAGACTTAATACTACAATATGAGGTAAATAATTGTCTCCACGTAGGGCAAGCGATCGAGTAGTGCTAATATATGAGCATTATTATTGAGACCCTTCTTCGCAAATGATTAGTAAAAAATTTCCCTCACGATAGGACAAAGAATACAGAACGGAGGAAAAAATTAATCTAACACCTATACTCATTTCTAAACAATACACTTGATTTTGATTAATGTATATGTATGTACCATAGATATATATAAACTTCACGATGGACTTCAAAGTTAGACCATTCCTCCTATTTATTTTTGACCTCATATTGAATTTAATGAAAAAAAGTTGAACTTCAACGAACAGAAATATCATTCAGCTACCATTCAAAGCTTGGATGATTACACATCAGTGATCAAAATACTCATATCTCAAATGCCTACATATCTGACACTTTGAAAAAGAAAAATTACAGACACCAACTCCATATGAAAAAGATTGCAGAAAGCTTGATCTAAAGATGTAAACCTATCATGTTGCAAACCTGTTCCAAGAATGCCGATCAGGGATTGATCTAACAACACGGATTCTGAACTCATCAATCAAGAACTTACTTTTGTAGTAGATATAGATATCTGAATTCTGCATCTACTCGTGTTCAACGATCCCGGCCCACGAATATTGCCGGGCACTTGCAAAATTATAAAAAGACACAGACATCTAATACAACGTTGCAGTCCTTACACAAGAACGAGGCCGCATGAAGATGCAGAGATAAAATCCGATCTTAATATAGCAATAAGCTTCCAAGAGCTGGAGCAAGAGATTGACAACCCAAAAAGCTAAACTGCTGTCAGAACCAGAAGACTATTGATGGAGGAACTGCACGCCCATTTCCAATCCCAAAAAATAGAGAAAATGCAGAAAAAAGTTGAGTTTCTTTGGATACCTCTCCCCACAAAACTGCACCAATATAACCACGTTAATGAGATCGGACATTTTCTTGAGGCAGTTCTTTGCAAGATACAGTACTGGGATTCATGGCTCCGGCGGAGCATCCTGTGGAGTATCCGACAAAGCCTCCGGTGGAACATCGGGAGGCTCGCCGTAGCCGGACTCGCTACAGTCCGGCAGCGGTGAGGCGCCAAGCCTGGCGTTGTTCTCCGCCAAATCCAAGCGCCATCTCTCAAGGCTATCATCCCTGGCTTTCGTACCCAGCCTTGGCGGCGCCATCGGAGGTTTCTTTACCGTTCAAGCTTTTTCTGGCGAAGAGCTTTTGCGGACAAATTTCTCGGCGGCGCCGGCCATCGTCGTAAATAACGAGGATGCTCCGACCAGACTCCTCCGAAGCAGTTCCTGTCGTCGCCGCCGGCGGACGAGGGAAAATGAAAGGCTTGAAAGGGGCTGTATCTTTGGGCGGACTCCGAGACGGTGCCGTATTGGCCGGCGGTGTTTCCCTCAAACTCGCTGATGTTGATATCTGAAAGGCTGCATCCATCGGTCGTAGTGGTCTGCGTTTCCGGCGAATGCCGATCTGGTGCGGCGAAGGGGAGGAGCGGTCGGCGGAGGTGATGGACGTCGAGGGGAAGACATGGCCGCCGGCTTTGAGGGATGGAGACGACGACGACTTCTTTGGGCTGTGGCTGATCAAGAAAAATGGCGCCAATTTTTGAAGCGGATTGCAGCTCTTTATATAGCGGGCCATGCAAACACATGCATTCTAAATATCCAATGGCCTCGCGCCACGTGTTAGATTATTAGTGGGAGCTTTTAGAAAAGTTTTTTAAAATCTAGTCCAAATCGAATCAAATTGGTTTATTTGGGCTTAAGCCAACTTAATTTCAAAAAACATCGTTTTGCTCACAGTTAGGAAGGGTTCATTATTCATAAATACAGGCATCTATAATTTAGTTTTTAAGTTAGAATTTTTTCCAAGATATATACACCTAGACCATTGCAAGTATATTTTTAGTAAAAGAAAAATATCCCTCATAACAGCACAATATATGTTGAGAATAGAGTAGGCTTCATGGTGTTCGTTTCGAATTATGCCATCGTTTGGGGGAGGCATGGGTTACACATCTAACATACTCATAATGCAGCCGTTACAAAAAGAAAACTACCATCCATACATGATACAAGTATTCTGAGCTTGAGCAAGAAATTGAAACCCAAGTAAACGAAATGAAGATATGTTTTATCAATCAAACGTAGTTAATTGATAATCTAGAGACTACCAGCACCTCGTACTCATTATTCATCAACAAGAATCCATTTCTAGTTTTCTGCCAGATACCAACTCCATGTAAAGATTACAGAAAACTTCTACGAAGGATGGAAATCTATCAATGTTGTGATCCCGTTCCAAGAATGCAGATAATTTGCCTGAAGTAATCTCAGTCATCTAGATCTCAGAAAAAACTTTTAATCCCGATCCATGATCAGTGGCTAAACAACACCGTTAAACTTTTGCATCCATCAACTTCGATTCTATCAATCTTAAACACGTCGATCAAGGAATACTTCATATACAAGATAGAGATATCTGATTTCTGAAGTCTGAATACTTTGATCCCGTCCCAAGAATATTGCTGACCACTTACAGACATCTATCAACATTGTAATGCTTGCGCAAGAGAATGGCAGCACTAATTGCAGAGAAAAAGAAATCTCTCAATACAGGAATCTAGATCCAGGAGTTGGAGGAAAAGATCGAAGACCAAAACGCTCAGATGTGCTACAGACCATATCCTTCCAAGTTCCGATCAACGAAAAATGCATGCAGAGTTTCGAGACGAAATGCAAACGTAAAAAAGAGCCAAGAAACTTCATCTACTAGATAGAAATCCAGACCGAAGTTTGTGGAGGTATTGCAATCCAAATCCCAAAAAGCAGTGAAATTGCAGGAAAACAGAGTTTCTTCTTTGGGTACCTTTCCTCCCCATGTACGTAGAACTGCACCAATATATAACCATGCATTCAAATCAGACATTTTCTTGATGCAGTTCTTCTCAAGATGGATCGGGATTCATATTGACGGCGGAGAGACCGGCTGCTCGACATCGCCGTCGCCGTCACCGCTATCGTCCGGCTGTGCAGCATCAAACTTTGCTCCGTCACCGGAGTCGCCATCGTCCTGCGGCGGTGCGGCACCAAACTTCTCGTTGTTCTCCACCAAATCCGAGAGCCATCTTGCAATCCTATCATCGTTCGCCTCCTGAGCTTGTCGCGTCTGATCCATCTGAGTTGTTGCCGGGGGAACCCGTCGGAGGTGGTGTTGAGACTGGCGGCACGGACCATTGCCGTCAAGAACGCAGGCGTCTCCGACCAGACTCCTCCGAACCGGTGCCGGTCGTCGTCGCCGGCGGAGAAGGGCTCGAGCACGTGTTGAAGGGGAGTATCTTTGACCTGATTCGGAGACGACGCGGAGACTGCTCCCTTCCAACTCGGCAAACGCTGATTCCATGAGGAGCATCCAGCGCCCGTAGTGCTCTTCGTCTCCGGCGAATGAGGATCTTGAGCCGCGAAGGGGGGTGGGCGGGGATTCGAAGGTCCGGGAGGCGGTGACTGTCTTCGGTGAGGGAAAGACATTGCTCCCGGCGGTGAGGGATGGAGACGGCGGCTTCCTTGGGTTGTGGCCTGTGTGTCAAGAAAATGGCGCCAATTTTGGAAGCGCATAGCAGGTGGCGCCCGCTGTTTATATAAACAACCGACCGTGCAAAAACGCACGTATTCTTGCATCCAATGGCCTGTCGCCACGTTTCTTATACGTAGAGCGTGGGACCCACATTCTGGCCTTTTTGTTCGAGTCTATCATTAACATTTAAGTTCATCTAAGTTTGAGTCCGTTTAATTACGAAGGAAAATGCTATTTTTATTTACTAGTTTTAGATTTAAATATTTTTAATACAGGCATTTTAACTTAAATTTATATTAATTTCATCGACAAGATGATAAACTATACATAGATATACACATCTAAGTTTATGTATTGTAAAACTCGTGGCTCGCGTCAGAGTTTTACTACAGCGAACTGGGTGGTTTAGTCGTTGGTTTGAGTCGAGTTAGTTTCATGAACTGCGTGCTGAGTCGAGGCCACCCGTAAATTATAAGTGATGAGGGCTAAATATACCTGAATATATGATGATAACATCAAAAAGATGTCATTTGGATGTTGTTGTGTTTGTTTTATTTTATGAGATTTTTCCATATTTTTCTAGATTTTTTAGAATTTATTACGAACTAGTTATTATTTTGACTCGAGTAGGAATCGAGTCAATACTTAATTATGAAACTGCCATTGAGGGTATTTTTCTCCCTCCTGACACTTACCCTCCCCAAACCGTCGCCGTTGTGTACTGCTGCCGCCACCGCCGCACTGCCACCGATCGACGCCGCTTCGCCTTGCCGTGCCGTCGCCGTGCCGCCACGACCGACCCCGACCACCGATCGCCTGCCGGCGCGCTGCCGCGAAGCCGCCTCGGTCGTCGCCACTCTGAGCCTGATCCCGCCATCATCCGGGTCGCGCCGCCGCCGCTGTGACCACCAGTCCCACCCCTTCGCCGTCGCCGACGTTTCCCCCATCATCTCGACCGCCGTTGAGGCCGGCCGCAGCCCCGATCGGAGCACGCCGCCGCCACCACCCATTTTCGACGCCGCCGCCGACAGCCATCGCCGCCCCAGGTACATTGTTTGACACCACTATCGGACCAAGCTCGTCGAGCTGGTGCCGATAGATCCCCTGATTGCCCCATCCCGAATCATCGCCGGAAAACCGTCGGAATCCACCGGAAAACCTGTCCGACACTCGCCGGAAAACTGCCGACACTCGCAGGAAAATCGTCGGAACCGCCAGAAAATTGGATTCGTGGGAAATTCGCCGGATCATCTGCCGAACGCACCCGATCCAATCTGATCGGACTTCGGACGCCGCTAGGTGCCAAATTCGAGTTTCGAGCCACGAAACGGAAACCCTAGTCGTCGCCGATTTTCGACGACGCGAGTATAATTTATTTTAACTTAATTATTTGAAAGTATTGATTATTAGAATTGCATGCTAGGATTGGTGAATTGTGTGTTATAATAATATATATAAATGTAGATTTGATTAAGGATAAAATATGAACTTTGTTTGATTGAGTGGTGTTAAAAATGGAGGCTAAGAAACTAATTAGGGTAACTAGGTAATGATCATGATCTAATGCAAACTAGCCTAAGTAGACTTGTTAGAATTGATATAGGTTGATGTGTGTTGATTGATGCGTGATTGTGTTGATTGTGTGTGCATGCTATAGGATGTGTGATTTATCATGCGGGCATTAGTTTTTAGCTTGATTGTGTAGGTACGGTGTAGGAGCTCGCCGCCTAGGCGCGTGGACCCGTTTGGAGCTTCTACCAGGTCCGTTTAAGACTCATTCTCTGTTTTTACGCTACTCTATTGTGTATTTGATTTATCATGTTCAGGATGAGTTAAGTGGCGTTTTATCGGATCCCACTTAACTCGGGCCATTTAGCCAACGATTTTCCCGATTAATAACCCTCGAGGATGAGATCCCTCGAGTTTGTTTTCGAACTTCAGATCCAGCTCACGATGCCTTCGGGCCTATTGTATAAATCCCAACCTAGACCTATATATATGTATAGTTTTCACGTTTTCAGTGAGAGATTGAATGAGGGAAATCCGACTACCGTGCTACGCGAGCGGACACGTGTGAGTCGATAGTGGGCTCTGAAATGGTGTGCGGGCCGTTTCATTCCCGAGGGATCCTGACAACTCCACCTTTGAGTTCCTCAAACCCGGAGAAGTGTGGAGGTTCACGGGTACTACATTGCAGCGCATGTCTAGACTTGTGGTTTCAAAGGGTACTAAAGGCGACTGCCTGAGAGTGCTCGGCCTTCGTACTCAAGGCTAGGAGTAATATGGAAGGTGCAGAGGGCGGAAAGGAATGAGATTTGATGCGAGAAGCGATAGAGAAATGACCAAGGTATGAGAATGAGAAAGAAAGGGGGACGCGGTCGACCCGAGGGCGACGGCTCCCATATGTGCCCTAATGAGAGTTCTTGAGGAAGTATATGGTTTTCATTCAACAGGAGAGTTTGCTCTCCTGTGCCAGATTGATATTAGTTATTTTTTGGGCCGGTAACACTCGTTACTAACGGTTTTTCTATATATATGTAGGTGAGAAATGCGAGGGATGAAAGCTGTCGGGACTGCGGAGGAGCAGCACGGAATCACGCACACATGTACCTACCGCGTGTAATGTATAATGATGGTTGTTTAATGCTGTGTGAATGATTATTAGAATGTTTTGTCTTGATGAATTGCTTGTTATGAAATGAACGGATAGATGTGAATGAGCAGGGAGCCTTGAGTTCAGCCTCGGCTTAGATGAAAACAAATGAGATAATGATTGAATGTCATGGTAGATTGCTATGTGTTATCGTATTTTCATAAAATATTTATATACCTTTGTTATGGACAGGTTGGCCCTTATTGCACTTTTAGGGGAAATTCTGTCAATTTTTATGTAGTAGTATATATTTTCTTTTGGTTTCTCATTTATTGTTTTGTCTTATTTTTGCTTGTACATCATAGCATGCATGTAGGACCGCGTTAGAACCCTATTGTTCCCATTCATGCATTTCATGTTTGCATCTCCATCTTGAGACGCCGAGGGCAGATCCTGGTCGGCTTAACCGAACCCAGTAGATTAGCGAACGGTTCGGTTGCCGGTGACATTTCTGGGTTGGTTCACGGGTGAGCCAAAACGGGGTGTTACAAATTTCACTCGAAATTGACCAATTTAAATCGGATCGGAGGCGATCCGCGTAAAAACTAGGTAAATTGGTCTTTCGGCTCAACTTGGTCTATGAATTGGCTGATTCGAGCTAATTTTGGACGGCAGCGGGGAGATGGCAATTGGGTGGGGGGGGGGCAATGGCGATGAGGGACGAGGCGGTGAGGACGGCGACAAGGTGAAATGGCGGCTGGGTGGGGCGGGGGATGAGGGGGAGTGGAGGTGACGGGGTGGGGTTGGGGGGGGAACGATAGGGATGGGGCAGGGCTGGCAGGGGGAGGTGGGGCGGATTGGGTGGGGGCAGTGGCGACGATTGGCGTAGGTGAAGGATGGGCGGCGTCGGGGAGAGAGAAGGGGGAAGAAATAGCTAGTGAATTCTTGTAATTAAAATTTTACTCGACTTTAACTAGAGTTAAAAATAATAACTAACTCCAAATAATTCAAAAAAATCTTAAAAAATGTGGAAAAAATATCATAAAATATAATACACATCATAATATAAAATGACAATAGAATGACATGTTTTATAACTAATATCCCACCAATTTTGACTAAATTAAAATTTTTATATAGGACCTATTTAACTAAACTAATTTTTAACCGATTTAAACCGATTTGATTAGATTCAGTGACTCCTTCGGAAACCGATTTAGACCCCAATTCCGATTTTTGCAACTATAGTTAGAAAATATGTCATTATGTGTAATATATTTTATAGGATTATTCCATATTTTTTAAGATTTTTTTTGATTTATTATGAACTAGTTATTATTTTGACTCGAATAGGAATAGAGTCAATACTTATTTACGAGTTTGCCACCAAAGTATTTCTTCTCCTTCCCAACATTTGCTCACCCCAAACTCCATTGCCGTTGCCCCCCTGTTCGTTGCTGCCACCCCGTCCCGTTGTGCCGTCATTGTGCTTCCCTGACCAACCCTTGCCACTGTCTAGCTACCATGATTCCGAATCGCCCCATGAATGTGTGATGTTCCCCCAGTCGATTCACTGCCATTCGGGCCACGCCGCCGCTGCCATGACGCTGACAACCACTCCCTTAACCTCCCGTACATTTCCCCTCCCTAGCGCAACCGCTGAGGCCAGCCGTGGGTCCGATTGGAGCAACCGACTACCCCAGTCGAACTTGTCACCGTCGTCGACAATCATCGCCGTCGCTACCATCCTCACTGTCACCACCATTGGGTCGACCTCATTGAGCCAGTGCCAATGGTACCCTATACCACTACCGTTCCATCGGTCGCCAAAAAGTTGTCAGCAAACCATTGGAATCTGCTGGAAAACTGCTGCAATTGTCGGAAAATTGACAAAAATGCCAGAAAAACTAGATTCGCTAGAATTCGTAGGATCTTCCACTGAGTTTGTCTAGTCGAACCTGATTGAGCTTCAGATGCTGTTGAGTGCTGAATTCAAGCTCCGAGACGAGCAACAAAACCCTGGCCGTTGCCGATTGCCATCGATGCAAGGTATAATTACCTCCGATTTAATTATTTAAAATTGATATTTATTAGCACAACATGCTAGGATTGATTAATTGTTGTGATGAATGTTTGATTATAGTTGAAGTGATGATTTGCTTGATTTGATTGATAGTGAATGACTATTAGTGATTTAATTAACTAAAATAAATTTGAGCACCACAATTAACTACACTGTAACCTAGAAAAATATAATAAAATTTGTATAAATAGGATGAGTAAGAGTTATTTCTACATTGATAATTGTTTGACTGTTGATGGATGTTGTTTGTATTGGGAGTGTGTTGATCATGATGAGTTTGATGCATCATTTAGTTAGTAGGCATTAGCTTTTAGATTTGATGTATAGGGACGGAGTAAGAGCTCGTTGCCTAGACACGACAACACGTTGGAGCTTCTGCTAGGTCCGTTAGGACTAGTTTCTAGTTTTATCTCTATACTCCATTGCGTTTAGTTTTTATAGGCAACAGGACTTGTCGAGTGGTGGATTTATTCTATCTCACTCCACGCAGGCCATTTAGTTGCACATTATTTTCGGATTCCTTGAGGATGAGATCGTTCGAGTTTATTTTCAAAACTTAGGTCTAGCTCACGATGCGTTCATGACCTATTATATAAATCCCTACCTAGACTTATATACAAGTAATTTTTGCGTTAGTGAGAAATAGAATGAAAGAAATTCGATGATTGTGCTACGCGAGCAGACATATGCTAGTAAATAACGGGTTTGGAACTAGTGAGCATCCACTCTATTCCTGCAGGATCTTGACGACTCCACTTTTAAGTTCCTCAAATTCGAAGAAGTGTGGACGTTTACGGGTACTGTTGTTCAATACATGCTAGACTTGTGGCTGTACAACTTATATAGCTTATAAACATTGTAATTTTTATTTTAAACAATTAAATAAGTCCCACTACTTAAAATTCGTATAGATAAGTGTAAAAATAAATAAATAGGTTAGTTATAAAATTTTAAATCAATTTTATGTGTATAACTCTTTCATCTTTATTATTTTATCAAAGTAATTATAATAAAATTTTAATTTAAAATACTTTTAAGCAAATATATTTTTAAAATATTTTAAAATACGTCATGTTGATGTCTAAAAAATAAAAATTATAAAATAAAAATTTATATATAAACATTATTACATGAGTCCCATTAAAAAAGGTCAAACGCAGATAACTTTTGCCCAATATATAATCACAATAAACTTTTTTATCAAAAACAAGAAAAAAAGATGAAAAATTTTTAAGAGACTTTGCATCTTATATTTAAGCCATAGCTAGTTATTTATAAATTATAATTAAATAAATTTCATGTATTTTTTGCCTTTTCCACTCCTGCCAAACATATTATTAAGGATCAATTGCAACGACAATATATTTTCTTAAAAGTCGAATTTATTATAAAACTAATGTTTCATGAAAGCGCTGATAGAGCTAAGCTGACTTGGAGTGGAGGACTTGCTTAAACTTCAAACCAACGAATTGAACGATGACCGATGCCAAGCTTGATCCGGTCAACCCATGGCCCATGTGGCACCCATCCGTTCCGTCTATTGTATCATAAAATACTTAAAAGCTTAATTTTCATAAGTACTACAATTATACCTAAAATAAAAAAGAAGGACGATGTACATATACACCATTTAACCAATTTATTAATATATATAAGTCAGGGGTACAAATCACGTATTTGGTTGTACAGAAGCATGTATTAATCCTCGTCTTAGGCAACTAAAAAAATGACTGTATACACCCGAGTCAAATGCAATTTAGCATACCAGCATGAGATAGAGTAAAGTATATAAACAATGTGAAACATTTTTTTCATTGAATTATCAAAGTCACAGTTAGGCAAAAGCTACCTCCATAAGCATCCCTATCTATATTCTATAGCATATATTGATTGATTATACCCCCCAACTCCTCCAACAAAATGAAAAATAAAATAAACAATTGAAAAAAAATTCCGACCTCCAATAAAATTACACAACTTTGAGATGATTAAAAAACAGTTTTAAAAATCCCAAATAGAACGTAATATGGCCATTAGGAATTATTAATTTCCTATTAAGCAATTTACAACTTACAAGTAATCAAATCAGAGAAGATAAACACATACATCAAAAGGTGGGAGCCATGGATGCTCAAAGAGCAGCTTCAAGAGCTTGGATCACCGTTTCCCCTTATAGCTTTCTTTCGTCCATGAATGCTTCACACGGCAGTGTCTGACACGGAAGTCATCTTTCCAGCGCGCAGGCTTGGTCAGCTACGCTGTGAAGTGCGGTTTGCAAAGCTTGCTTCTTCGAGCGAGCTTCGTCTCAAGACGAGGGGGTACCTGGAATCTCCGACCAAGTTGTAGCTAGCAGATGTCTTTGGTGTATAAAAATCGGAGCTTTGGGGAGAAGGTTCGAGGAAGGTGACTGCTTTGGGGGGACCCCGCCACTTCACGGGCGCAGTCTTCTTCGTTGAGCACTGCCAAGTCAAAAAGGAGTGGTCAGATTTTTTTATTTACTTTTGAGCCTTGTTTTTCCCATCTTTTTTTTTATCTGTGTTTTGTTTTCTTCTTTGCGATTTTTGGTCGGGGGGTGGACTTCGACCTTGTGCATGGAAAAGTAGACTTAGAGATGGGGTGGTCTGGGGCGATTTGATGCAGTGGAAGTCGAGAATCGGAGGTGTGTTTGCAGGAAGTGTGAGATGTTTGTTCTTGCTGATCGGTTGATTTGATCTTGTAAGTATCTTTCTTTTTCCTTGTAATTGGACTAAGAAATATGTGATTTTTATGTCTTTTTTTAGTGTTTGTGGAATTTGGAGCTGTGTGATGATCTGAAAATTTTGAGGGGACGATGATGAATAGCTGATGTTGCTCTTCCACGTTCCCTTTTTGTTTTCATTTTACTTGAAATCAGCTTACTTTTAGAGTGAGATCGTTACATGTTTGAGTGGAATTTAGTTGTTCTGTTATTAGATTTATGTTGCACAAGTAGTTGTTTTCGCTGGTGTGAATGAAATTGAGGTGTTTCGTCGGTTCATTTGTATGAGGTAGGAAGTTGTAAGATTTAGTTAATTGCAAGTTAGGTAGCTGGCCCTAAATAGTGGTTAGAGCCTTGGTCAGTACGCAGTGATGGACGATTTCTATCTAGAACTATTTTTTACATTTTATTACTGGATGTGTCAGCTGCGTTTCATTCGAGATAATACCACCCATTCTGATTCTCAGATGAACCAAAATTCGACAATAAAAATGTTTTATTTATCAGGCGGTCTCGACAGCTGCCTTGGCGTCATATGTCATATAAGATAAGGGTTTTGAAGAATGCATCCAATGACAGTGGAACTGAAAGCCTTGAACCAACAGCAAGATAAATTTGTGAGGTAAGTGGTTGTGGAGAAGCATAGAATTTGGGTGCTCTATTTTCAGAAAAAGGAATGGCTTTTCATTGCATTGGGTCTGTCTTTGTTCAGGATTCAAGAATGGCGTTCAGCAAATTCTTCTACTACTGAGGAAAGCAATTATGCTAGAGCTGACAGGCGTACTAGTATGTTTAGAAGAACAGTTGCCTCAGCTTACCAGTGTATTTGCAACAGTTTTGGATGGATCAAAATGCTGCATAATGCATATCGTATTCAATCACCTGAAGATTCTACAACTGATGAATTGAGTTCTCGAAAAGTCCTTGATCCTCAAGGCCCTTTTCTTCGGAGATGGAACAAAATTTTTGTTCTAGCCTGTGTTCTGGCTATATCGGTCGACCCTTTATTCTTCTACATCCCGATTGTTGACCGTCATAATATGTGCCTTGATTTGGATAACAACATGAAAGTTGCAGCCAGTGTTTTGCGGTCGTTTACTGACATATTTTATCTCCTCCATATAGTCTTTCAATTCCGAACGGGTTTTATTGCTCCTTCTTCTCGTGTCTTTGGAAGAGGCATCTTGATCGAAGATTCTCTAGCCATTGCTAAAAGATATATCTCGTCGTACTTCCTGGTTGACATTCTTTCAGTACTACCTCTCCCTCAGGTACAAAGGAAATCTTTATCATTTCTCTATTTGATAACATTCAGATTATATCTATTTAACCAGATTGGTATTTCTTCAGGTGGTGGTTCTATTTATAGCACCTGGAATGCGTGGCTCAGAATCGTTACATGCAAAAAATCTCCTGATAATTGTTGTCCTACTCCAGTACATACCAAGGGCTGTTAGAGTGTACCCATTATACAAGGAGGTTACAAGAAATGCTGGAAATATTGCTGAAACAGCATGGGCGGGTGCTGTGTTGAATCTCCTCCTCTACATGCTTGCTAGCCATGTAAGTTGGACCACCAAGGAGGTTCCTCTGTAAGAATTACTCGGAAAGTTTTAAAATGTTCCAAGTTTTTTTTTTTTAAAAAAAACATTTTTGGGTATGGTTTTTAGTTGAATATGACCATGTGATAAGGATATTAATAACCAAGCTTAAAATTTAAATTTCTTTTAGGTACTTGGAGCTTTCTGGTACTTATTTGCTATTGAGAGGGAAAATACATGCTGGCGGAAAGCCTGTAGGAAAAGTAACTGTGACATACAAACTTTATATTGTGAAAAACATAATGATGCCATAAATAAAACGTTCCTCAATGTAAGCTGCCCCATAGACAATCCAAATCCAGATGAATTTGACTTCGGAATATTCCTCAATGCACTTAAATCGGAGGTTGTTGAGTCAAGAAATTTTCTAGAAAAGTTTTTCTACTGCTTTTGGTGGGGACTGCAGAACCTGAGGTAATTTTCTGATATTAGCTGCGACAAATGTTTAACATTTAATTTTCTTTCTGCACTACTCCTTTGTATGAACTATACAAAAAATTGATTTTAGATCTATGTAGTAATATCATTTGAGCATCCAATTTTATTTTTTAAGTGGCTAATGTGCTGCTTCTATCTTGCAGTTCATTGGGCCAGACTCTAGCAACAAGTACTTACGTTCCTGAAATTGCTTTTGCAGTCTTTGTTTCTATTTGTGGGCTGGTTTTATTTGCACTTCTAATAGGAAACATGCAGGTTCGTTTTTACACATTATGCCATCTTTTTCTTTGTATGTATATTTTGTGGACCAACATTTCTACCTCTGAATATAATTGAAATCCCTGATATTTTTAAAATATTTATATTCTCGTTGGAAAAATGGTCATTGAGCTGCTGTCTTTACAAAAAAATATGAATGTTAGCCAATTTTCAATTTTGTTCAGCACAGATATTAAACAAAATACGGATGCCTCAGTCTTTCTTTTACTTAAGTCGATTATGAGTATTGGTCAGGACTCTCTGTGGACATTGTTTGTAACTGTATCGTGAATTTCAATCTTGGCCTTGAATTCAATATTCATACTTCTGCGTGCCTGGGTATAATTTTTGAGACTGATCTTTGTTGACAAATTAATATCCACAAACAGACTTATCTGCAATCAAGTACAGTGAGGTTGGAAGAAATGAGGGTGAAAAGGCAAGATGCAGAGCAATGGATGTCCCACCGTTTGCTTCCAGAACATCTAAGGGAGAGAATCCGGAAGTATGAACATTACAAATGGCAGGAAACAAGAGGGGCTGACGAAGAACATTTGCTCCAAAATCTTCCCAAAGACTTAAAGAGAGATATAAAGCGCCATCTTTGTCTAGCATTGGTTACAAGAGTAAGCCATCTTTTCGAAAATTTATTCTTTGGAAACCTGTAATAATCTCCATTCTGCGTTCGTGCATTTACAATCTCATGGAATATTCAGATTTTTTAAGACCAACATTCAAGAAAATGGATGACCTAATTTAATACACGTGCATATGCATAGGCTGGATGATCCAAGACATGATAGTAATTTTAAAGTAGTAAATCACATGTTGTGTGCTCAAAATGTAGAATTCATAGGAATATAACATGATACCACAAGAGAGCTTATTGCACTACTAACGACATTGATGTTCGTTGGACAAGGTAAACATCTAAAAAGAAATGGGAAATATACCTGAATTTATTCCTCTATATATTCTTCAGGTGCCAATGTTCGAAAAGATGGATGAGCGGCTCTTAGATGCCGTCTGTGATCGACTGAAGCCTGCTCTTTACACTGAGGGTAGCTATATTATCCGTGAGGGTGATCCTGTCAATGAAATGCTGTTTGTGATGCGAGGGAAGCTGGAGAGTGTAACTACCAATGGTGGGAGGACAGGTTTCTTCAACTCGGATATTCTCAAGGCTGGAGATTTCTGTGGCGAGGAGCTTCTCACATGGGCATTGGATCCTCATTCTTCCACCCTTCCAACTTCAACCAGAACAGTGCGGGCTCTCACAGAAGTTGAAGCATTTGCTTTCCTCGCTGATGATTTGAAGTTCATTGCCTCACAGTTTAGGAAGCTCCATAGCAAGCAACTCCGTCACACCTTTCGGTTCTATTCTCAGCAATGGAGAACATGGGCAGCATGTTTTATACAGGCAGCATGGCGAAGATATCACAGGAAGAAAATTGAGGAATCTTTACATGAAGAGGAGGAGAAACTTAAGGTTGCTCTGGCTAGAGGTAGCGGGGAGCGCCTAGTCTTGGAGCAACCATTTATGCCTCACGTTTTGCTGCAAATGCATTACGTGCTGTCCGTCGGAATAGGAGTCGCAAAGCAAGATTGCCAGACAGGTTACCTGCAATGTTGCTGCCAAAACCAGCTGAACCCGATTTCACTGCTGATGATGGGCATTAGCATTACCGCTTGCTCCTCCTCGTGTGGTAAACATAATCTATAGCATCACTGTAGTGTTGCTGCCAAAACCGAGACTGATTTCACTGCAGAAGATGGGCGTATTAGCATAACAGCTGGCTCCTTCCCTGGTGGTAAACTTGATCAACAGCATTTAGGCTTGCTCCGGTGATCCTGTTGGCTATTGCTTCCTGTATAAATGGAGGTGTTTAAAAGTCATTATTCCTTATTACTGCTGCTGAAATTTGTAGGTTCTTTGTGTTTGTTGTCTGCGCTCCTTCAAACAATGAATCTGAACTTCTGTACATAAGAACTGTTTACTCTATTTGGGTAAGATATAAAATGATTTGGAACTTTGGAGCCATTTTATGGTTGGTTGTTGTCAATACGAACAGCATGGTGCATCCTTCCCTTTTCTTTTCGAAAAAAAAAATCTCACATGAAAAGTCCATGGACGACAGCATTTCTAGAACTGGTGTGAGCACAAATTTATTCTGAGGTTTTGTCACGGCATTGATTGGTGTATAGAAAATGCATTTTTATGTGAGTTATTGATGTTTGATTCTAATTACTAGTGCTGATCATTTAGTTGGTTTGGTTAAAACTAAACTGAATTACTTACCCAATTAATTAAATTAAGGTAGTTTAATTAATCAAATAAAATTAAATTATAATTATTAGCCAAACCGACTTAATTAATTAAACTAGCCAAAATAATAAATGATACTTTATATTATTAAGTGTTCATTCTTAAGTGTTTATTATAATTATTTTTAAGTTTTATTTAAGAAATAATTTTTTAGCACATATTTAGAGACTAATTATAAATTTATCACAAAAAATTACATAAATAGTACTCTAATTTAAGACATTGTATAATAGGTATATAATATATAATATATTAAATTTCCAGCTCTTACATATACATAAATAAATTATTTTCAATAAATTTAATTAGAATAACTATTTTATAAATTTTTATTATATATTATGATGAATAGAAATACATAAAAACATATATATAATAAAAAAGTGAAAGGAACTAACACAAACAAAAAAATTTATTTATTAATTTATTTAATTTGATTAGTTTCAACTGAAAACTAATCAAACCTACCAAACTAAATTTTGTTCATTTTCGATTTCAATCGAAATATAATATAACAAAATTTAAGAAATGAGTTTGGTTCAGTCGAATTGGTAAAGTAACTCAGCCATATTCACCCCTACTAATTACTAATGGCTAACACAATTCTTCTAGCCACACAAAAGTATAAAAAAATTTGGAATGTGTAAATGCTATGACTGGATAAGAATGTATAAAATGCATGGTAAAACAATTCTATTTTTCAAACATATATTAAACTATTTGAACAGTTCTTCTTTTATTTTATGCATCAAACGGGATAATGGGTAGGGAGTTTGAAGCAGAAAGAGTGGCCTGGGAATGGTAAGAGCTTCATAGATGCAGATTGCCACACTGGTGTGTGGCCGATGGGGAAGAAGAAAGTGGCACGAAAGACAAATTCCTCACGGAGGTGAGACAAACGGACAGGCGCATCATGGGCACTTATTATTAGGACAAACAAACAACACACGTGGGCCCGATCACCCGAACCTTCCTTTTTTTTCTTTATTTATTATTACTATTATTATTTTATGACCATGTCCTATCCCAAATTCCCAACCAGATTAGTAAAGAATATTAGAAGTTAATTAAAGGAATATTAGCACGCCCCAAAGGTGTTTGAAGAAGAAAATCGAATCCTAAACTTCTTTTTTCTCGCAAAGAGGCAGGGGGTGGTGGCGGATGGCGGTGGCCGCAGGGTGGGGGGGGGGGCGGATTTGAGGCGGCTGGAGGGCCGGTGGGCCAAGGAGGGGGCCGCCGCCAAGGGGGGGCAGGGATGCGGGCGGGCGGGCTGGGGCGAGGGTTGGCTGCATGGGCAGCGGCGGGGCTCGACCAGACGGTTGGGGCGGGTGGCGGTGGGTGGGGGTGTATTTTGGCAGCTGTGCGCTGGGCCATTGGATCGCGATCCAACGGCTCAGATTTGCAGCGCATGGTGCGCTATCAAAAGACGATCCAACGGCCCAAATTTACAGCACCATAGCAAAATTGTATCTCTATAATAATTAAAAGAGGGTAATGTCAATTTCATGGTTCTTTTGTTTTTTTCAAAGCAATTTCACGGTTCTCAATTCAAGTAGTCAGCAGACAAACCGGTTCGGTTCAGAAAAGTGTCGGTCCCTACCCACGTCTTTTTCATGCCTAGCAAGCTACAGACAAAATTATTGGCACTTCGTCCGAAATCCACGGAATTATATCTAAACCTATTGACTTGACTTTATATGGGTCGAGTTGGTGGTCTTGCGGAATTCGGTGCATATTCTTCTACGTTTTTTTGAAAAGCTAATATATTCTATAATGTACATGATCACATATGTCAACTCCAGACTAGCTCATATGCCATCTTTGAGATGTACAGACAGTATATAGCTCATGTGCATGGGTTTATGTTTATCTAAGCCTTGTAGCCCGAAGGTTGGATGTTTGATTCCATACTTCTTAATTCACTAATTAGTTGACTCGTTAGACTTTTTGTGTTGGAGAGAAAAACGCACACTCGGAGCTTCGATGTGCTACTAGTCTTCAACTAATGAAGTGTATTACTCTTTTTTAAATGCATGTTAACCATGTGCTTTGTTTTTTCCCCCCAGTCTGCAACTTATGTTTGTATTTACTAGATAACCGACCAACCTACTGCCCTCCTCTTCTTTGTTAGGCAATTTAGTTTATTTGGTGCTTCGCATCAAATGCTCTCTGCATGCAGTAACTGCTTTCATCGGCGCTCGTACGTCTGAAAGTCAAGGACAAAAGTTTGGTAAGCGCATTAGCCCTCTACCATGTTACTCTCATATATCGTCAGACAGTGTCTCGTTGTAGAGGATAATCCTTCCACCGTTCCACGTTAATCACGGCATGTAAACGAAGAAAACTGTGACCAAACTTCGTACCCCCACATGACAGTCTTCCACACAATTCCTCAATTATATTATCGAAGGCATTGCAAGTGCTCTGAAAATATTGATAGTTTTGATATATTGCCGTTGACCCACCTAATAATTTTTTAGCAACATTTTTTTGGCACGAGAAATGAGGTATCTCTTGTGAACACAGCAGGACGTAAATTGGAGTGGGAAAGGGGAAAGGTAGTGAGTCAGAAACCCAGAAAGCAAATCTGGAGTGCTGCCTCTTTCTTGTGTTCTGTTTTCACGTCAAAGGGGGTTTGCGACAATACTTTTTTATCATCATCCATGCGAGTCAACAATAAGTTACCAGACAATTGATGATCATCGATCTTCTCCTGTGATCCAAACGTCGTCACCCGAACAGTCACAGTCGCAGTGAAATGCCCGGCGTTAGTTCTTTGAACCAGGAAAGTTCGCATTCATGTGTCATGTGGGCTCGAGGAGGACCTTCCAACACCCACAAACAGTGTTCTTCCACTGTGGGATGTGAACCCATAGAGCCGAAGCATGAAACAAGGTTTACCCAAACGATCATATACTTAAATAGTGTACGATATTCCATTGGAATTGAGATCGCAGTCAGATTATGTCTAACAAAAAGTGATTAAACTGCTCTGTTGTTTTTATGTGCGTGGCATGCAACTTTCGTTTACAGCATCCTACAAGTTCCTACTGTTTGTTTTGCTTTCTTATCTGCTTGATATAAAGCAATTCACATCTTAGAAGAAATCACCACTTGATATTTATTTTCCTTAGCAAAAAACATGATGAATATCATATGAAAATGATAAAAAAAATGTAAAGACAAGAGTTAAAGCGTAATTGTCGTAATGGAAGCAAGTCAGTTTCTTAATGGAAGGTGTATTTGGGCCACTTAAGATAAGCATATTCTCTAATTTTAGCTTTGTGCTAATTAAGCCAACTTACAAGGATTCCACTCTTGTTTAATGGGTTTTTTCTTTTGTGCAAAATTCTTAGAAAATCAACTACGAAACAAAATAAAAATGTAATATATGTAGAATGGCTATAGCTAATAATCAAGAAGACTGGTGGAAGTTGTACAGATACAGTTACATCTATTTTTATTTTGTTTTATTTATTCGGATATTTCAGCTCGTGAATATGTGGGTCATTCTACTTTATATCCACTGTTTTCTTGCTCACAATAAAACCGAATGCATGTTGAAAAAAACTAATCAGACTTCAAACAATTAATAAAGCAAGTTAAACAAAATTAATTAAGACATCAAACAACTTGATTACGTTGCCACAAGACCATCCATGGCCACAAGCCCGCTACAAATCATCATTCGTTTTCAATGTGATTCGTCTCGTAATAAACTTCCAAACATGACTACTGATCAAACAACAAGTTGCAGCAATTTACTAGCGGCCGCCATTAAAGCTTAAATCGAGTCAACTAATATATTTAAAAAAATGGCAACTCGACAAGATTGACCACGGGACAAAAGAAACTGGTTAGATCTAACGAGGATTAAACAAAAGTAAGGTACATTATTAAAGAAAAAAAAGCCCATTTTGACGTTAATAGTGCTCAACTTTGATTAGCTAATCAAGGATTAGCCCCTGCCAAAGCTACCATTTGTCGGTGCAACCCAAGCCGACAGTCTGGCCGGACTTGCTAGGCTCCTCTTCGTGCTGAACCGGGCCGGCCCACAATTTTATTTTTGCTTCATGTTCAGAAATTACAGTTCTTTATTGAGGAACATTAGTATTACTACCGTTTCAATTCGAGCCACTCGTTTAAATTACATGGCTATAATTTTTTTATACGGATAAAAAACTCTCACCATACAACCTTCCTTTTAATCCAGCAGCCAATTTAAAGTCAGCTTAATTGCTTATAAATATCAGTGCAGCTAATATTAATTATACTCTTATTTTATTTGTGTTTCCGTATATTTTCTTTTGTTTATTTACCTGAATTGTATTTTTTTATATAATAGCTATACTCAAAAGTTTTACTTTGATTTTTTTTCCAAATATAATGTTCATTTTATTGTTTCAAGTAAATTTAACTTGTTTGTTTCCAAGATTTAAATCGAATTTTATAGGTACTTAAATTTAATTAAATCGGAGCCAAACACAAACCATCATGATTTATGTTTAATTTTTTTCTAGTAATTTATACAAAAATATTTTAATAAATAAGGTCCCAACATTTTATTAAAAACCTTTTATTTTTATTTAAAATCAAAAAATATATAATCATATAATGTAAATATCTAAAATTTAAATTTTTTACTTGATGTCAAGTTTTGAGTTAAGTTAATCAAATGGATTCAAAATCAAACGCTATTTATTTGAGTTTAAGTTGATTCTTGAATGGATCGCATCATGTTTAAATTAAATGGGTAAGGAACCAAATGATTAGTGTAAAACATGGACTTGAGTCAAGGTTTTATAATCGCTAGCCCATTGGTTTGACTGTTTGTCCGAGTTGGAACAGCTCTCAAACACGTTTGTAGGGTCAAGGCTGACCGACTAGTGGCCGCGCAGACCTCCCCCTTAGCCCTAGCCCTAGCCCTACCTTTTTCTCCCCTTGCTACAGAATAGCCACCACCACCATCTCCCCCTCGGCGATTGCAGCCGCTATCATCGCATCCTTTGTGGATCGTCTTAAATTGCCCCTTCCTTCTCCCTATTTTATTCAATCACCTTGTGATTATGTCATTGCATATTTTTTTCATGTTTTTTGTTGATATTAATGATGAATTTATTATGAAATTAGTTGGTGAATGTGATTATTTTTTATGATTTGAATTTAATTATAGTCATGGTATGTATATAATCATCTTTAGTTGTAAATAAAAACAAGTACTTAAATGAATAATCTTGAACCCTAATATAACACTTGTTAATGTGATTTATGCTAATATGAGTAATTTTCCTTAAATTATTTTTAACCTATGAATTAATTCATCTTCATACTGATAGTTGTGTTTAGAATAACATGTTATATTTATTCCTTGATTAGTAATAACTCATGTAATTTACACCACGATTGTTAGTAAATAATTTTATCTACTTTGATTTGAGAGGTGATTTGTTTTACCATAGATATTGTTGTTATTACATTTAGTTTGTGATTTTTCATGTCTTGTCGTGTTCCTTTTATTGTATGCTTATGATTATATTCATATACATCAATTTCATATATGCATCATATAGTTGGCATGCACGTTAGCTAGTAGTCTTATTCTCGTCATCTAAGCGTGAGGCCTAGCGTAAAGCTTCTACCGGATCCATTAGGACTCACCTCTTTGATTGTCTATCTATTCCATTGATGTTTTGATTTACAGAGCACAAAATATGTTAAATGGTTGTTTTATCGGATCCTATTTAACACAGGCCATTTAAACGTAACATTCTTCCGAAAATTAAGAACCCTTGAGGATAAAATCCTTCGAGCCATTTTTGAAAATTCAATCGAAAACAAGTTATCTTCGAGCCTATTTACATAATCCCCTTCTCAACCCTATAAATATAATTTTGTTGGATTTTTCTGTGAGCCAAGAGAAGGAGAAACCGACTAACACATACCATGAGAGGGCACATGTATAAGTCATAATAGGCTTTTGGATTGGTGAGAGAGTCGTTCCATTCCCAAGGGATCTTGATAACTCCACATCTTGAGTTTCTTCACACCCGAAGAGGCATGGAGTTGACGGGTACTATTATGTATAACGCACGTCTAAACTTGTAGTATCAAAGAGTACTAATAGTAATTGCCTAAGAGTACTCGATATTTGTGCTCTGAGTTAGGAGAAATATGAAAGTTTGGATATGGCTTAGGATACTAGTTTTCCCGAGAGTGAGACTTTAAAAATAATGTCGAGAGTAGTACAATATCAATCAGTTCGGGAAGCCATCTAGTCTCCAACTCCATGGCTCCTCAATAATTGCCTTTAGAGTATTCAGATGAAGTTATATGATTATTTCTTTTACATAAAAGTTAGCTCTTATGTGCCAATTTGATATTTAGTTATTTTCGAACCACTAACATCTGTTGCCTACATTTTTTATTATCTATGTAGGTGAAGAACATAAGTGAGATATGTTGACCTTGGCAGAGGGGCAATGATTATCATTTGCAAACATAGACCTGGCGTGACGTGTATTATTTTTGTGATTTTGGTTGTGACGAATTATTTTGTGATGTTTTGTATTATGTTGAAAGCATCATAGATTTTTTGAGAATGAATTAGGAATTATGACGGATGTGATCAACAGATGGGTCGAGACTTAATTAATTTCTTTTTCTGTTTATAACCTTGTTGTGTTGTGATAACTCTGGAAAAGAGTTATTATTATTTGCATTTTATATTGAGTTTTTGTCATGTTTCGAGTTGTTTATATATCAATTTTATTAGTTTAGAAGTTTATTAGATATTATTAATAATGGGAGAAATTATTGTGATTTTGCTGTAAAAAGTGTTAATTAATACTGTTCTAACAGGATATAAGAGTTAGAAGACGATCCTTAGCCAACTAATGGGAGTTTGTAACAACTACTTTAAGGATAAGCGAGATCTTCTTAGAGATAAGCGTGATCTTCATGAAAATATGCTGTAAAGATCTTTGGAGATAAGGATATCCTTGGACGTTAGGGATAAGCATGATCTTCGTAAGATATTCTTAATTATCTTTAGAGTTGTGGATAAACACGGAGAAGTTCTATATAAGGGGACGTCCTTTTGTAGAAAGAAGAGAACAACATTAGACGGCTAAGAGACGACACGAAAGACAAGAGAAGGAAGACGAAGAATTTGGATCAGAAGAAGAAGACGCTTTCTCCAAAAGAGTTTTTCTTTATTTTGATTTACTTTTCTTTGTAGTTAAACGATGTCTTTCATATCACAAATAAATTTCTTGTGTTTAATCGAAAACTTTATGGAGTAATTCTTTTATAGGATTTTCAATAACAACTAGTGCATGGATTAATAAAAGTTATTAATTTTTATCTATGTGATTATGATGTTGGATTATCTATTTTATTCTATGCATTAATGCTATCATTAGCCTAATCACCTATTGATTGATCTAGAGATTTGATCTTGTCTAGAGATAGAAAGATTAAATTTGTCAATGAATAAAATAGCTTTTGTTCATCTATTTTAGGTGATTCACATATGAGATAGAGATATACTTATATGTCTTAGGTAACTGTTAAGGGCAAAACTTAAAGTATCATTTTGCATACACAATTTCATAGAGATATAGGAGTTGGGTGCGAGTGATAAGTTTATGGTGAATCTAAGAGATGTCATAAATAATTAATTCCCGTGGTTAATAATCCAAATATACAATTCATAGGTAAAAGTTATAACTTTAATCATATAAAGCACTAGGTGATATTGAAAATCCTAGGTTTGTCGTCTTGAGGTTAGTATTTGATTTAAATATTACATTTTAGATTAGTTTAGTTTTAGTTTATAATTAAATCACTCTTTGAATTTTCTTTCAATTAAGTATAATTAATTAAATTAATTTTGGTCATTGAAAATTTCTAGTAATAATTCTTCGTGGGACGATACTTTTTTATCATTTTATTACTTGATTCGGCACGTGCACTTGCGTTATAATTTTCACATCATGTTGTAATAATATATCTTGTTAAACATGTTGACAATTTATTGCACTTTTTAGAGAAATTTTGTCTGTTTTATTTTAAAAATTTTTATAATTTTATCATAATTTAATTAAATTTGAGTGTGATTAATTATCATGACATTCACATAATGTCTTACTACGGTGCAGCATTTGATTGTGCTTTATAGAACCTTTCTGTCTTGAAACGCCTAGATGTCTAAGTCCCTTCCGCTTAGGTTCGGTCGAACCAACTCCCATAATAAATCCAGTTCAGTTTGAGATTGAATTAAATTTGAGATGTTATAATCAGATATTGTTATTATGCTTAATTAGCTCCAAAATTTGGTTTTTAAGGGATTAATGTTATTATTCTCCACTAAAATAGAGCCACAAAACGGGCACAACAGAGAGAGAGAGAGAGTGGATTTTCTGTTTTAAGCCAATTAAAAAACAGGAAGAACTGCTTGAATATAATAAATATGTAATTGATTGCAAGCAAATTACATAAAACAGATCAATCAATATTTAAATTTTTTATAGACATGCTGATAAGTACCCATTATTTACATCCCAAACAAATCACTCATTATTTGCTGCCCATTTAAAATCAGCTCTAGAATTGATATGGGGCAATGCATACAAGGAAAAGGAATAAAATTATAATCTTTATAAAAAACATAAGAAACAGAAGCAAAGGAAAGCAATTATTAACGCAATAGACTTGGTCCTTTGGGAACTATCCTTCTTTATCTAAACCAGAATCACCAACAAGAGGTGAAAAAACAGAAGGTAAAGCAGGGTAAAGAGAGATAGTATCTTGCATGAGATAAGGGTTGAGGGTAGGTATATAAGTCATTTGATCAAATCCAACGGTCATGATATTTCATAGAGCCGATCATCACGGCACTTTGCCGGTTAACTTTTCAATAAATTTATTCAAATTGCTTTTATTTCTTTTAATGTTAAATGGGAACTTTGAGTTAATTAATGGAGACTTTGTTGGGCTTTTAGCGAGCAGCGGCCGTTGATTGCGGTCGTATCTCTTGCTTGTCGAATATAGCAACTTCTAAATTTTATATATATGCTCATTTTTTGTTCCTTCCCTTTTGAGTTTTCTTTTTAAATTTTTTTAAAATAAAATATAAAAAATAAAAAATCGACTAAATCGAGTTTCAATGTATTTTACAATTATTATTATTATACGAAATTACGAAAATATCGCTGGGATTACCAGGATTTGATGTGGCAGTGTAGGTGGCCATTTTCGTAAATATAAAAAAAGTAGAGGGATTTTTGAAGACTTAGATAAAAAGTGGAGCGGCGCTTGTTGGGTTGTCGGATCCCAAACTTGTTGATGGGGGTATGGATCGGTGCTCCCTTCCCCGCCGTTCACGCAGACAAGGCCATACTTCATGTTTCAGATTCAACCTTTCCAGACATGATGGTTGTTTTAGTACTAGTTATCGATTTAGACAGACATCACAGATAAGTGCTTAGCTCAATTGCGCTTGATTTTATACATACACAGTGGCATTGCTGCTTGTCTTCTAATCGAGTCATCGAGTTTCGAAATGCAAACACAATTTATCCAGATTCATTTTTATCACAACTTTTACTAGATTAGCGCCCTCAATTCGAAAGCCGAGATTGGAAGATGGAAGCCAAAAACGTTGAAAAGAAAAAAGAAGATACAAATGAGCATGGTGGGGGATGTCACAGACTTACTGGTCCACAGACTTGCAGCGTCCATTACGGAGAAGATGCAGGCGGATTCCCGCTTTTATCCTTCCCGCGCTCGCCCCCGCCCCATCCCCTAATTAATTACCGTTTTAAAATAATAAATAAATCATAATAGCCACTCTATCTCACACTATTAATTGCTCCAATACCAGGAAAAAAAAACAAGCACAACTCCAATATGAAATTGTTTACTAGTTTGACAATCAAGGCTCGCCTAACTGGCTTTTCCCCCGTGGCCCTGTTATTATATTTATTTATTATCTGTAAGTGTCAAATGAAAGAGAAACGAGAAGGTTTTTACTTCGGCACTTTCCACGTTGTCCATAAATACCACCACCCACCGCATCTTCCCCTCCCAATCTCCCTCTCTTCGACTGGTACCTCCCCTTCTTCCCAGACCCACCTGCATTGCCGTTTCCTTCCTGACAATTGGTTCGGACAATGGCGGCTCCGGCGGTGGTGTTGAGCGTGATGGTGCTGCTTCTTGCTCCGCTTGTTTCCGCCGGGCACGACTACGCCGCCGCTCTGGGGAAGAGCTTTCTCTTCTACGAGGCTCAGAGATCCGGGTACTTGCCTCACAACCAGAGGGTCTCCTGGAGAGCTAACTCCGGTCTGCACGATGGCGAGGCCAATGGGGTGGGGGAACACTCATCATCACCTTCTTTTTCTTTTTCTTATTACTGCTTTTCTTTTATTATAATGCATTATATACAATAATATTATCGTTTGTGGTTTTGTAATTTTGATATAGATTGATTTGGTGGGGGGATACTATGACGCGGGTGACAATGTGAAGTTCGGGCTCCCCATGGCTTTCACCGTCACCATGATGTCGTGGAGCATCATCGAGTACGGCCGGCAAATGGCTGCCGCCGGGGAGCTCGGCCACGCCCTCGACGCCGTCAAGTGGGGCACCGACTACTTCATCAAAGCCCACCCCGAGCCCAATGTCCTCTACGGCGAGGTAGGTTTCCCACCAACTCTTCTCCCATCAATCACCATTTTGGCTTCAAGTTTGGGGGCCGGGGAGGGGTGTTCACCTTTTTCTCGACTGTGTATGAGCAGGTGGGCGACGGCGACACCGACCACTACTGCTGGCAGAGGCCGGAGGACATGACCACCTCCCGAAGGGCCTACCGCATCGACGCCAACAACCCCGGCTCCGACCTCGCCGGCGAGACCGCCGCCGCCATGGCCGCCGCCTCAATCGCTTTCCGCCGCTCCAACCCCTCCTACTCCAACCAGCTCCTCTCCCACGCCCAGCAGGTTCTTAAATCATACCACGATTGTAGACCCTAATCAGTAATTAGTTCATCTGCGGCCCCCTAATTCGGAAAGCAGTTGCGATCACGTGGCCACGTGATCTGCTCCCCCACGGCATTTGGGTCCCGCCGCAGACCGTTCCTCGATCTGCGGCAGTGTGGGGCCCAATTCGTGCGAAAAAAGTTCGTTCAACGGCTAGTGGGGCCCCGAGTGGGAAGGGGGCGGTTACGGCTGCTAACGGCCGTTTGTTTGTTTGCCGTTACAGTTGTTCGAGTTCGCCGACAAGTATAGAGGGAAGTACGACAGCAGCATCGGCGTGGCGCGAAAGTATTATCAATCGTTCAGTGGATACGCGGTAAACTGATTACAAAGAAAGATTTGCTTTTTGCTCTACTGTTTTTTTTGAATGATTTTGATCTGATTTTGGTCGAGGGGAATGTGTAGGATGAGTTGCTGTGGGCTGCGGCATGGCTGTACCAGGCTACCAACAATGAGAATTACCTTAGCTATTTGGCTAGCAATGGGGATGCGCTGGGAGGCACTGGCTGGGGCATGACCGAGTTCGGGTGGGATGTCAAGTATGCTGGTGTCCAAGTTCTCGTTTCCAAGGTTGGATTCTTTGTGGGTGTTTTGGTTGATTTGAGCTACGAATTGGTCATGGAGGTGGTGGTGAAAGATAGTCTATTTGTTGTGATTGTGGTCAGATTTTGATGCAAGGGAGGGGGCTCACCACTCGCCTACCTTTGAGAGGTTCCAGCAGAAGGCCGAGTACTTTATGTGCTCTTGCCTTGGGAAGGGTGGCCGCAACGTCCAGACGACCCCTGGCGGCCTGCTCTTCCGGCAGGGATGGAATAACTTGCAGTTTGTTACCGGCGCTTCCTTCTTGCTCACTGTCTACTCTGATTACCTTGCTTCGGCTGGGAAGAGCCTCAGCTGCCCTGCTGGGAATGTGCCTTCTTCTCAGCTTCTGTCCTTCGCCAAGTCTCAGGTGCTTCCTCTAGCCTTTGCCGGCAGGCATTGGTTGAAAGTTGAAACCATTTTGAGCCTAGAATGAATGAACTGGCTTTTTGTTGTAGGTGGATTACATTCTGGGTGATAACCCGCGAGCAACTAGCTACATGGTGGGATACGGGAGCAATTATCCAAGACAAGTTCACCACCGTGCTTCTTCCATAGTGTCGATTAAGGTGGACCCCTCGTTTGTCACCTGCAGGGGAGGTTACAATATTTGGTACTCCCGGAAGGCTAGTGATCCAAATTTGCTTGTTGGGGCTCTTGTCGGAGGGCCCGATGCTTATGACAACTTTGCGGATGAAAGGGACAATTATGAGCAAACGGAGCCTGCTACTTACAATAATGCTCCCTTCGTCGGCGTATTGGCTCGTCTTCATGGTGGCAACGGTGGAATCAACCAACTTCTTCCAGGTACACATATGGCAGCATATCTTTTCTACATTGTAACTTGGCTATCTATAACTAAACACAAAGCTTGCCAAGTATGTAGAAGGCAAATTATTTTGAGTTCCTAAAATAAGCTCTTTCCACTGTTTCTGTTATCAGTGATGATTCCCGCTCACCCAATCCGAACTCTACCAAAACCAAAGCCTCAGCCCCAGCCAGTTCCTACTCCAGCAACCGGGCGAACCCCTGCTGCAGGTGAATCTTTCTGCCATTTTCTTTTCTAGTTCTGTTTGGCGGAGACTCAATCTCGGTTTTAACATTCCTAGTATTCTCTTTCGTATAAGTTCATTTATTGTGCCATGCACCTGCAGGTTCATCTAGCGATGCCATTACAGTCGTGCAGAAGATAACGGCATCTTGGATTGCCAAGGGTAGAACCTACTACAGATATTCCACCATTGTGACCAACAAATCGAACAGAAATTTGAAGGATCTTAAGCTTATAATTGAAAAGCTTTACGGCCCCTTGTGGGGACTGTCAAGAATTAGCAGCTCATACGGTTTCCCGTCGTGGATTAGATCATTGCCTGCTGGAAAAAGCCTCGAGTTCGTTTACATTCACTCCGCTTCTCCTGCCGACATTAGAGTCGCTAGCTACACCCTGGCTTAATTGAGAAGAAGACATCTGACAGAAAAAGCTCAAAGTATCAGAGTGTCAGAGATGTTTATTGTTATTGAGGAAACTGTTTCAAGATTCGGATTTGCGCAAAAGTTTTAGGGTGGTATAGGTCTTGTGATTTTGCCCTCGTTATATGATGGGTTTGGTTAGCCTTAGGTTAAAGATGGAGAGACAAATAAAGTGCCGAAGCTTGTGAGGAGAAAGTGTGACGAGACGAAGGGGTGCTCATCCTCTTTCTTCCCTCTTCTGTGAGTTTTTCTTTTTTTCAATCCGTGTTTTACATGGATAAGGTCCAGAATGATACCTTAATCTTAGTAGATAGTGAAAGGTTTTTAGGAGCCGAGATGGTAAACAAGGACCACCCGGCCGATTTAAATCATTCATTTTCTTGTATTTTGAGTTCCAATTTTCTGTCACACTCATCATGGTATATGAAAGTTTGTAGCAAAAAGATTGTTTTCTTGATCAGTACTATCACATTTTCCTCTCTTATCTAGCACAAATGAATGATAAAGATAAAACAAAACTAATCACCTTGGCATTTGGTGGCTTCGATCAGTTGTACTGTCGTTTGACGTTGTCACTGTTTCATGCTTCCAACCGCCTAAGGATTCGTCTGTAATGCAGCTTGAAGTAGCCATGGCCCATGAGGGCCTAAATCCCTGTTCGATCGATACAAAATGGGCTTAAAAGATTACCAAAGACATGTATTCAATTGTTTGACTTGCTCAAACTATAAACTGCCCGGCTCTGCATTTCAGAGCATCAATGATGTCATAAACAATCCAACCCCATAACTCTGTTTTCCTGAGCAATCTGATCCATTCGATTATGTTATCTCTGCAATCCATTATGCCACTTGAGGACGGAACAGGAGATACCGAACCAGGATCACATTACCATCCACAGCTCACAACCACGGACGTGCAAACAGTTAAAGAGTCCCACGTTCCCCCATATCATCCCATTAAGTAGAAGCTGCAAAAACCGTTTACTGCGAATTCCATTTGATAAATAACATATCTCTTCGCCAGTCGCTACAATATCCGACAGAACTTTCAGGTGGTAAGAGTCTGAGGTCTTGAACAGAACAGAAGAAGATCGATCTTGAGCTGCCATTTCATCTGCCCTTCTTGGGTTCTGAAGGTGTGGATGAATAATAATGCTCGAGTTTCTCTTCGGCTGGAGCAAGGCCTCCAAATGGTAACAAGTACAAGCGCAACTGAGAGTGATGAAGGTGCATTTGGAAGACAGAATGTAGCAGTTTCTGACTGTTGGTGTCTGTTGTGCATGGTGCAGCAAGGACATGCTGAGGAGTCTGAGGCGCCGGCTGAAGCCTCTGAGGAGCAAAAGCGATTCTATTGTGAGGCAACAAAGACAGGTCATCGCTCATTTTCTCAAGAGTGGCTCACCCATTGCCAACACCCTCTCCAGAGTACTCTTTTTCTCTTCCAGAAAATTCCAATGTTTTGACGTGGTTAGTTCTTATGGTGAAGTCTTACCATGTTGTAGGTAGAACAACTTAACCAGGATCAGAGCATGCTAGCTGCGTATGACCTCTTGGACCAGTTGTGTGGCTTCATCATCATGAGCCTCTGCTATATCAGGAGGCACAAGCATATTCTGTAAGCCAAACTGCCTTGTAAATGCTTCGCTTCTAGCTCAATATTTAGAGATAAAAACCTGCGGTTCAGCTCTAACTATACAGTTCTCTCCTCAAGTAGATTTCTTCACTATGAAACTACAGAAACATCTCTATTTGATTCCACATATTTTAGGGACTGCCCACGTGAAATAATAGAAGCCGTTGCCACTGTAATGTACACGGCTGCAAGACTTGCTAACCTGCCAGAGCTCCAGGTGCTAAGGAAGCTGTTTGGTGGGCGTTATGGCCGAGATTTTGAAGCTTCGGCAGTGGAGCTTTACCCTGGGAATCATGTCAATCGACAGGTAAAACTGTTCACTATAGAATTTAAGAAAAAACAATGAAAAACCTCAGTTTTTCCCAACTTACCTGGCTTCACCAAAAATTGCACAGATGATAGAGAAACTTTCGTTACCGTTTATTTCAAATTACGAGAAGTTCAACTTGATACAAACTATTCGTCGGGAATTCCATCTTCCCCAGGTCTGTGCCGAGCTGCAAAAAAATTCTATATGCATTTAAACAGAACTACTTATCTTGACGTATATTGTTATACGGTGTGTTAACAATGAATTATGAAAAAAACAATTGCAGGTGTACGACGTATTCATTATCAATGGGCACCGTAGGTGGGACGATGAAGTTTCTGAAAGAGATATTCAGGTCGGCTATAACGATGGTTTTACAGATCAAGTCCAAGGGCCACTAACTGTACTAGCACAAGAAAGTGAGAGTGATCAGATGAGATACACGAACACAGCAATATTGGATCAGAATGGGCATTTTTCTACATGTTACGTGAGGCAAATGAAAAACACAAGTAAGGACAGCAGCTCACATGAATATGAAAGCTCCGTCATCACCAGTAATTCTGCTAGCGTGAGCATGATAAAACAAAGACCCCAAGGTAAAATCTTTTATGAACTTACTATTAGTTTTTTGGCTACTCATCAATATCATGACCATGATTAAGAGTCTTTTATGAAAAATCTTAAAAATATCTGCATTATCCTCCTCTGGCTGTGTTTATCTATCGATACAAATGATGAAACAATGAGTAATAGTCCATTTTCTACTGTGGCAGGAAAATGTCAGACCTCAAGTCAAAACAAAGAAGACTTAGACAAGAATTGGATTACAATTGAAGTTTCATCTACACAGAGGAATGAAAAATACAACAAACTGATTAGGAATGGAAGGTCAAGATCAAGTAATAAATGTTCTAGCAAGAGGAGGAAGCGGCCAGAATTAAACCTAAAAGAGTATGGGATTAATGAAGGACCGCAAACCACCAGTTCTAGCAGGGAAAGATATTCTCGACACAGTTCATCAGTTTCATGCACAAAGATAACAGAGCCTATACAGGATTTTGCAGCCGTAAATTATCAATCTAATTTTCAGTGTATCCTTCACCAAATGGTGAATAACAGTAGAGAACAATCCTTGCAATTTGAGCGAGAAAATCTTTCATATGATGTACTATGTGAAAAAAGAAATTCATACGCAGTAGAGAAGCAGTAGTTACTCAATTAGCAGCCATGAGAAGAAGGGTAGCCACAAATGCAAATACAATGTTGACTCATACGGTGATGAAAATCTTAGTCCGGACTGTTGCTTAGACCATCCCTGCTACTTCCTGGCCAGAGAAAATGAAGTAAGCGACCAGGCCTCAAGCAACATCACCAAACAAGAGATGACTGATATTTCTTCTATCGAGAAATCTAAATCAAATTCAAAAGGGAGTGATGAGAGCCATAACAGCAGACAACATAATAAAGCATCAAATGAAGTAAAGGAAGCCGATGAAAAACAGGCATCAGAATGGAATGGTGACAGCCAACCACAAAAGTTGCCCCCTTATACACGGACAATGTCAATGCCAAATGAGAGAGCTCACAGCACAATGACCAAGCAAATCTTACGTTGTGCTTCGCTCAACCATGTTCATCCCAAGCTTCCAGATTATGATGATTTGGCCGCAAAATTTACAGCATTGAAGAGACAATACAGTAAGAAGGTAACTAATGTCGCAGACAATCTGTAATACATTTCATTAGTTGATTCTAAGAATGTATAACTTGAAGATTGTGATTTATGAATATCATTGTTTCATTACAGATGTCTCATTTCACAGATATTATATGCAACAGTTAATGTTTCCTTCTAGCATAAACAAATTTTCAAATGAAGCCATCCCAGGTTACATGATAGGAGAATCAGGTATATTAACAAAAGCAGATAAGTGATTGCAAGCTTAGACGTCAAAATGTGCCATGTCAGGTGTCTGGATTATGGCATCCAAGCAATCAACTGATCCCAACAAAAATCAACCAAAAGAAGAAGTTTCATCTAGACAGCAATTAGATAAAAGTAGGGTATTAAAAAATTTCGACCAATTTTCGAGTGACCTCATTCGGTTCTCATGATGCATGGAAAAAAATTATTTGTCTTCAATATCTAAGTAATCTTTGCACCTAATCATTTCCAGCTCGCACCTCTAGAACTGGCAAACGAGTAACAGGCTTCACCCAGTCAACTACTACCACAAAAGAGTAATAACAATCGTAGACGTCTTCAACATGCTTTTTAGGTCCTCTTACAAGGCATCAAAGTTTAAGGTATTTACATTGCTCATAATTTTTCTTTTTTCCAGTTCTCGAAATCCTGAAAAACACTCAAAAAGAGAAGTATCATTGATAGGTTGAAACATTCACAAGCTCGTTTGTTATTTAACTTGGCAGTTGGAAAAGTAAATGACAGGCTCTCACTTAAGATACAATATCCCCACTTCCATTTGCAGGAAACATCAAATGTATATAAAATGCTTTCAAGTGGAAGTAAAAAAACTACAGTATTTACGTGGACAGTGGAAACACTAATATTCCTCCCTCAACCTTCAACCTCATGAATCCTAACATGAAGAGCATCAATAATCCTCTTACAACCTTCATCTCACAACTCCTTCCTATTGTCACGCTTAACATGTAAATTTGGCAAATTTATTTTTGCCATCACGAATGAGATTAGTCAATCCATGGAACACAATTGAGAATGACTAATAAAGAAAGCATTATATCAAAAAATGCAATAAACGCTGGCAAATTTAAACAAAAACCAACATAAGAAAAACAAGGGAGACACCGTATCTTCACCGGAGCCATTTTCACAGAAAATTCCATTCATACTCACATTCGACAATTCAATTCGCCACGCAGGTGTATACTACATCTCAAAATGATCTCATTTATCAAACAACCAGCATTCTTTACGCCGGAATTTTTGAGTTTTGTATGTTACCCTATATAACCTATCGAAGATCACATCTCGCAAGTCACAACTAAACAGAAACAAACACAGAGAAATCACCTTTCTCATCATCTCCCCATCGACTCCAAAACCCGCATCCATCTCTTCCCCTTCGGTTGCATTATACCCGCCGCCGACGAGGAAACAAGGGGAAGGCTCACCTTCATCTTCAAACGCCGAGATTCCGAAACAGAGTCGGCCTGAAAACCCCACGCGAGCGCCGTTCATGGATTCGGAGATTGACCGCCACTGCCGCCGGCGAGGGAGGAGTGAAACCCGGCGACGATGGTTTGTAAATATGATCGGATTGAGAGGGGAGGTTTTGAACCATTCGGCTCCCGCCAATTTTGATCTCGGGTCGGGTTTTCCTGCCGAGTACCCGGACCGGGTCTTCAGCCAAAGAGATGTAATAAAATAAATCGGAAAAATATTATAAATAACCAAGTTTTAATATTTTTTTATCTCAAATGAGAAAATTTTAAATTTATATTAGATATAACCAGATCTCGATTTTTTATTTCATGAATAGCCAATTCATATATTTTAAAAATATTTTATTCATAATATTTATTTTATTATCATAAATACCTTTAATTTAATTTTCATTTTTCTCAAACATATTTTTTGTGTTTTATATAATGAATGATATTTCATTTTTTTAAAAATATTCATAATAAAAACATATTAGATAAAACAGGCATTTTAATTTTTAATAAAATGTGACAAATTCAAATGAAAAATTTTGAATGTTTAAAAATATATATTTTTATTTTATTTTTTATTTTTGATGGCCTACAATTTTTATTTTATTTTTAATTTTCCAAAATTCAATAAATTTTTTTCCCTTTTTAGCTCACCAATAATTTAGTTTTATATTATGTTTAATATTTATCAGTTTATTTTTATTTTTATATATAAAGTTAATAAAAAATTATAATTTTTATCTATTATATATTATGGTATTAGCAAAAATAAATCTTCTGGACATTTTTATTATTATTTAAAAAATAATAAAATTTGATCTAAAATTTTAAAAATGACTATTTCTCCTATACTTTTGTAAACTTAATTATTTTTTAAAGAAAATTTTGAATTGTGGTTATTTATGATATTTTCCCAAATAAATTTGAAATAGCTCATTTTGAATTACATGAGGGCAATAACACCAAAGTATTTTATATATTAGTCATTGGAAATGATTCATTGAGTAATGTAGCGTGGATGTTCGTATTTACATGTCATCACCTAGGAGTGTGATTTAACAAAAATTTCTACACAGATTTTGTTAGTTCTTAGGACCAAGTTCGTGCTGATCATAACCAAATTTTCTTTTACGCCATGCAAAAAAGCTCAAAAAATAAACTGTAAAATAGAATTTCAATTTTAAAATGAAAATGAGAGGCTAAACTAGTGTAACTGTTTCTTTTTCTTTCTTTCTGAAAGAAATGTAAATGTTTGTATAACGGAAAGAATGGTGCTCATTTTTCAGCAAAAGGCTGGTCGCCCAGTTCTGTGAGCGGGAGAAGAATGCAACTAAGATCACTGTTCTACCTTCGTTACAAGCTAATTACACTTGGTTACTTCATCATTTCTAATGACTAAGCTTATTTAAATTTTGGTGATTCCGTATTCTCAATTAGTTGTGAAAAAGTACTCAAATAAGCTGCTGAGATATTCTGATTGAAACAACTTCTCCATTGACGCCATTCTTCATAACCTGGTATTTCAAATAAAGCCCTGCCACCAAGGAATAATCAGTTTGCCCTGGTCACGTATAGATTAAACAAAAGGTTGGGATTTACAGCGAGATCAAATTCATTGTGTTATTCTCACCGTCATTTTGCTGCAGGTTTGTGTTCACTGCGACTGCGTGAAGGTTGATTCGGGACTTGGGCTGGCAGTTGGTGGGGCTCCCACTCCACTCCTTGAGATTGAGAAGTTCTATAGAAAGTTGCCAAACAAAAAATAAATGAAAATATCTTTGTGATAATTAGAAAGGACTAGTCCTTGAGAGCAGAAAACCCACAAAGCAGAGTAATTAAACTGGCAAGTATTATATAGGAAGGAGGTGGACAGGGTCAATACGAGAAGCAGAGGGAGTTTTGATGTATTTGATATCGAAAATGCCTGCCGTTGCTGAGTTACACTTTTTCTGACTTTTGCGGGATCCGATTTCTTCATAGTCCCAGGAATTGTTCTTGAACTCCTCACGAAGGAAGAGCTCAAAATGTCTTGCATCCAACATCTGCATTGTTCCTGGCTCATCATAACCCGCATATGGATTATGTTCTGATCGAACTACGGGAACTGACGAATGGTTACTTGTCAATCTATAGTTACCTTCACATGTGTCGAGATTGCAGACTGGGCAACGAACCAGTTGCAAATCTGAAGATAGAAAATAAGACGAATTACATGAGTTTCTGAATAATAAAGGCAAAAGGCGCATACAGAAACTTGAATTATTAACGACACATTTGAGTGAATGGTACAAGGATGATGCAATTTTTTTACTAGTTGAGAAGTAATTATAAATAAGTACCAGCTATCCATATCCCTGTTTTGATATTTTCCAAGATGCATGCCCCATTTTTCTCCACCATCTCCCTTGTAGGTTGCTCTCGTGGGATCTTTATCGGCAGTGACAAATGTTCCGTCAAGTATGCAACGGGAGAATCAAAGAAGAATGCCCCAATCCTCATCCAGTCTACTTGACAAAATTCAGAATATGAGAGTAAGATCGAAGATTTTGTTCACCAAGGATAGTCTGAAGTATTGTGTTGTCAAGATTTATTGTTACAGAAATAAACACCGGTCAACTTCTTACCAATGTGTTTCTCGTTCTGTCGGAAGCAGTAGGAGTGACTCCCATCTGCATCCGAATACGGCACATTGTGTCACAATCCAAAATTTCAAAATCCCAATTCAATAGTTAGAACCTCAACTTGAATACTATTTATTTCAGTAATTAATTGTATTTCTGTACAGATCATTTGAGCCCAAGTAAAAACAACACTACGATTGTCATATTAGATCTCCAATTACGTAGACAATGGTTGTTCTTGACATCTCAACATGCTAAACCAATCAGTCATCCAATCAAATAAAGAACCCAACAGTATTACTTTCACATGAAGTAAAAATAACACTACGATTGTCATATTAGACCTCCAGGTACGTAGAATATGGTTGTTCTTAAACATGTATCAATATGCTAAACCAAGGAGTAATCCAATCAAATAAAGAACGTCGCAACATACGCTCGTGAGAAACATGCTTCAAATGTTACAATCGATTGCAAACGAGCTCCTATCTGATTGTGAACAAATCATGCAATTGCTATTGAGACAACCAACAATATAAAACAATTGTTGTGAGAGGGAGGAAGAGAGTTCACCGAAGGCAGAGGCGTAGAGCGTCGCCCACTTGAAGTCGACATGTAGGGGAGCAGGGACGTTGAGGTCGCGCAAGCAGGCGTACTTCCAGACGCTGTCTTCCATGATCAACTTGTGGAACCAGCGGTTGGCCGACCCAAGCATCACCAGCGACTTCCCATCCAGAAACTTGCCAATCTCCGTCCATATATCTGCTTCATACCTTTTCAAACACAAAACACTTTTTAATTCACATAAAAAAAGTAGCTGCAACCATATCCGAATCCATCTCTTCGCAATCATCAAACCGAGAGAGGAAGACGTTGAGCATTTCAAAATGTTAGAATTATAGACTAGAAAGTGTAAGTTGCAGGCGATTTCGACAATACAAGTCTAGCGAGAGATTCGGGGGAGCTTGAATGCTATAACGAAATGGAGAATTCAAAATTTGCAAACACACAAATTCCTTCAAATGCCTGGAACGAGCCAAAAATTTGGATCAAACTCCACAAAAATGGACATGCATTTCCAGAACCGGTAACATCATACAATAATTTCAAACGATGCGCACATGCTTCGAGCGAAACAACAAATCGAAGCCAGAGCTCGCATTCATCCAGATTCCACAAATGGTGATACGCGAAAGCTTGATCAGCGCACGAACCACACAATCGAACCGATCTAGCCGAAGTTGCTCAAACACCATCACGAAACAACAAGTGACATAACCATCCCACCGCAGTTCAAATTCGAAATCGAATTCGCACAAACATATTGCACAAAAACAACAAGCACAACAATTCCTAAAAACAGAGTCGCAACATAATTCGAACAGTTCCTGCATCCGCATCAACCTCACACATAAAGAGATTCAAAAAACGCACGAAAATATTCAAAAACGCCTAACTCGAGACAACTGTGAAATTCAAAAAGCTCCATCTCTACGACGGAAACGAGAACGCGACAAAACCGAGCGAAGCCTACGAATCCGGAGCTCGAGCACAAAACCGAATCGTGCGATAGACAATCGGAGAAGAAGAAGGAGAAGAAGAAGAAGAAGGAGAAGAAGAAGAAGAGGAAGAGAGGGACGGCATTGTGTACCAGGTAAAGGAGGGTCGAGGAGGGAGCTGGTTGGACTGCCGAGGAGAGGTGCAGCAGGACATGCACCGAGCTTTCCGCAACCGTTTGCTCACCCTCTTCTCCCCTTCCATCTCTCCCACGTCGCCGGCTGCGACTACCTTCCCCGATCGCTCCATCTCCGCCGTCTTCTTCCTCCCCACAGCAGTCGTCGCCGTCGTCTTCCTGGTCCGGTGATTGCGGGTCCGGCGAAGGTGGGAGTTGTGTGGGAGCGAATATGGGCGAGGTGGGTCAGCGGCTGGTTTTATCGCCGCGGGAGGTTCCGTTTTTTTATTATTATTTGAATTTTTTTTATTTTCCAAAAAAGCTTAAAAAATATTTTGTGGAAATATTCAATTGGCCCAGTTCGCAAAGTAAAAATTTTGGGCTTTTCCGTCAATTAATTAAAGCTTAATCGAATTTGGTACTATAATCTTTTGAGTCTTTACGGGAAGGGGCTCATATTAAATTAAAATTAAGCTCTTAATAGATTTGGGCATAGTCTATCTAGCTCTACTTGAAGCTTGACATTAGGTAACTAATTTTAGACGTTTAATGTTATTATAGTTTGTTGACATGATAACAAAATATTCCATTATGTGACAAGTTTTAATAAATCCAAACAACTAAGAATCAATTTTCATGACCTAATTTTATTTTCAAGATACAGTGGAGGTCAGCATAAACTATCTCCATGAGCTGAGGACTACTAATTGGTTCAAATCTTTTAGTTTGTTATATTGTTATCTTTTATATATCCACGAGCTCGGGTAAACAATAGAATTCAACTGATCAATATATAACAGAAATGAAAAAAATAAATTATTATAATTTATCTCTTCCTTAATTACAATCTATTTTTAAAATTAAAGTTGATCTTAAATCATTATAATTCATCTAATTATTCAATAATGACATGTCCCTAACTATCTAACATATGCTATATATGACATCACATGCATCTTGACTTAATACATTAACACAACAAAGTTTAAATACCATGCAAGAGGGAAGCAGAATTTTAGGTCTGTCATATGGTATATTTGGTTCAATCGGATTTGATCATATTTAACCGAATTTAAGATGTTATATTTAATTTAGTAATGTATACGTCTTTACAAATTTTGCTCTAACTTATTTTAATTTTAAGAATAGGTTAAATCGAGCCGAGCTGAACCGAACCGGTCCTAAAGCGAGATGACAAAAGTTAAAATCGGCCGATTTGGTTTACACACATAACCCTATCAGTGTTCAACGTCGGCCATATACCCTTTGATTCTCACCGCCAGAGCACTCCGACCACCGGCCACCGTCTGGCCACGCCGACCTTCACCGAAGCAACGCTGTCCATGTCTTCCAACCACGGCCGCGCATATATTTGCTGGCTTAGACTACCGCCCACCTCTAACCATGGAACCCCTACTTGTTCTCCCGCTGCTACCACCTTTCAACCACCACAGATGCCCGCCGACCACTGACCAACCCTTCTCTCCCAGTCGGCGACCATACTCCATATGAGCGCCATCCCCTTTCAACAATGGCTACTCTTAAGTGAAGAGCAGCGCCGCCACTGAGCACCGCTCCCTCCGTCCGGCAACCACTACTACTCTCCTGGTCTTCATCCTTCTTCCCCTCCTCTAGGTCATATCTTTGTTTTTTTAAAGAAAAAAACTGGCTTGGGATGATGTAGTTTAGGTATTTTTTTTAAAGCTCATGTCTATCTGATTGACAAAATTGGTATATGCTAAAAAATCAAAATTTTGTGATACGGTTAGATTTCAAAATCATGTTTAATTAGGTCTGTGATGTTGTTGGTTTGTAAATTAAAGATATGTATGTTGTTGGTTTGTAAATTAAAGAAAAATGCTTATTAGTTGAATATGTATGGTGTTTCAAATGATAAATTGGGTGATTTAGTTTATACCAAAAAAATTTGAAAATAATGCAAATTTTCGCTTTATGTATCATTTGTGTTCTATCAAACCTTAGACTTATATTGAGAATTTGGATTGATCCTTAATATTTTCATGATATCTTATTTTTTAATTTTACTTACGTTAGGTGCCGCCAAATTGTTACTATTTTATGTATAAATTTATTATATTTAATATTATGTGTATCACAAATATTTGATTATAGAAAACCGGTTTAGACTGATTCCAATGAACAGATTCTTGTCTGATTTTTATTGAGTCGGTATGATTTAGTGACTCTCTGTTCAACCCATTCAAAGGCCGATTCCGGTTTTTGCAACTATGGTCATCCTCATTGGTCGCTTTGGAAGTTGGAAGTTGGAACCCTAAGTGGTCGCTCCTCTTTCACTGGTCCAAGGCCGACGCAGGTTCTTCTCCGAAAACAATCAGATCTTTCAACTGTCCATACTACATTATAGGGAGAACCTCTGATTTAAAATCCTAGTGTTTTTTTTTTTTGGGTCTCTGTAAGTGCTCATTATCATCAATGCTATAGTTGCTTCAACCATATTGCTTTTGTTAGTACTTTTTGTGTCCAATTTGTTCGTCTACAGTTGGTGTCTTGTGATCTGATTTTGAATTTTGTTTTGTGAAAGGATATGATGGGTTTGTAAGTAAAAGGTCTGAGTGGAGGGAAGGTAAATTGTTGGCAAGACGGATTGAAATTTGGGATGAAATGGAAGAGGCCCCCTGCTCTTGCTTAAGTTGTAGCAATTTCGTGGCTCTCGCAACCTCTTCTATAGTAAGGAAACGATGTGCGTCACTCTTTTTTGGATGGGCATTTCTTGGGTTGGATGAAAAGGCGTGGGCTGCATTCTAGCTTTGGATGTATGCCTAGACTTCTCCCGACATGGTTGATATCATTCCTTTCACTTTTTGTGGTAGTATCAGTATTTTTTACAATGCTTTCTTTAGCTTTATTTTTTATTTTTATTTAAAAAAATTATGTCCTATTGTTGCAGAAATATGGTAGTGCCAATCTCTGTTGTCATCTTTAATTTTGTTGAATGAATGGTCTCACTATTATCTACAATGCTTTTATTTGGAGTGTTGCTGCTTGTTGTCTCTCATGTGCTAGATAATTTTTCTTCAGAAGATTGCTTGTCAATATTGTGGGCAATTGACTCTGTTTTTGTGAATGTGACTTGTTTTATTACCTGCTTAGTGTTGCTATTTGTTGCTAGGATGCCAAAAGAAGACACACTTAAGAGTCGTCTTTCTTCGAATTTGTGTGAATATACCTTACTTTAGCGAGTTATTTGTTGGAAGACTTCCTTTTGGCTAACTATTCAACTTTAATGGGATCTGTTTTTATCCTTCCAAATAGCAGATGTTAAGTTTCATTTGCCTTTGTTCCAGGAATTGAAGGACCTGATTACCTTCCATACAATTGCTAATGCTAGCCCTGCCAGTGGTTCGAGCTGATGGTTTTCATTAGCCATTGACAGATCTGATGCTTTAAGGCGCTAAGATGTGTTTTATCATTAGTAAGCCAACAATGGACATTGCAGGTTTTTAGTTTTTTTCTGCAAGTGTCATATTCTCATGGTCGAATCTTTAATTCATTTGTCATCTCAATTTAGAATGGGAGTTAAAAACCTTTCGGATGCTTGCTGTTAAAAGGGATTAGATTAATTTTCTTCGTGTTTTGTAGTTGATGTGCAAAGTTTTTGGGATTTTTATCTGGACCTTTCTTTAGGTTGCACTATATTTTCTTCGTTCCGAGATATGCTACTTCCACAGATGGTAGCCAGATATGACGAATATCTATTTTCAGAAGTTTCAAAAGTTGTGCAAATATGTACCAGTAACCCAGTAGTAGTAATTCCGGGACAAAGGTTACGATGTGAATAATTTCCATTTTCCTTTGTGTTGGGCAAAGTAAAAGCTCAAAATTATGTGAAAAACCTACTGCATACAATCCCATTTTAAGTTGATGTGGTATTTGAATCCGCCGGCCAAGTAATATTGTGTTTCCAAGTGGTCAAAATTTTAACACTAAGATAAGGATTGCAGGATGATGACTGTAAATTGCAATCTCGAAGCATCTTGTGAGCTGGTCTCGTCTGTAAGTGTTGGTTCTTCAAACAAATGAAGGACATCGTATTTTCAGTACCATTTATGAAATTTATGTGGCTGGGATATTCAAGGTCCCTTTGTCGCCTTCCGTTCTAGCCCGGCGAAAGGCCAACACGGCACGCACGCCATCTCCGACTTAAACCTTTGAAATATTAATTTGTTCGCCAACTCGTGTGGTAAGCACAGCTGACAACGATATGGACCTTAATCCGGTAGGGTGTAAGTCGTACATAAAGCCATGAATGTCATTTTTCGATGCGACGTCGTTGAAAGATGAATCTGCAGAGATAACGCTCAACGATTGTTTATTTGTGCCAAACTACGTCTCATGGTGCTCATCGACAAGGTAGCTTATAGAACCGTCTTTGCAAGAATAATGGTACAGGAATGGACAGCCACAACACGTCTTGCCCAGCGTTCCTCCACTCCATAACATTGTGATTTAAGAACAAACGCTTTTTCGAATACAAATATGCAACTGGGTCTTTAGTACACACTCTTTACAAGTTCTGAAAGGTGTGCGATGATTACATGTTCTTTTTGTTTAACTTTGAACTTAGAGGGAGAGCTAGACGAGCTAGATTGTGTATTATTATTATACATTTTAATTTTAATCAACAGTTATGATGACTTATAATGGGTAGCATACGAGTGAGATGAGCTCATTCTGTCCCAAGGAGAAAGGGGTTCGAAGGAATTAGCCGCCCCACTCAAATTCAAGTCAAAATACTCCAAGTGTATTGGCACTAAAAGGGAATGGTGGGGAAGGTGTCAAATGTTCCTCCAATGGTCTTATGTTAAGTGCTTGATACTATTACCTAAACATATTGACGTGCGATCTTATATAAGTGAATATGATACAATGTTAGATGTGAACAAACTGTGGATAGTTTTTTGTGCAAACACCAATGCGTGTTGGGAACGTTTCGGAGTACTAATTCGCTTGAATTGGTTTAATAGACATTGTTAAATGTTTAGTTCATAGACATTGTAATTGGGAAGACAATTATTAGTTTTTCTTATATAACCATTACCAACATGAACGAATCAGATATAGTGGCACCTTCACGTAAGATGTAGCCATGACTCTAATATTAGAATAGAAACTTCAGAATTATTTTTTCAAAAATCATAAAGTTAAATAAGAGAATATCCCAAGATATTGGATGACCGTCTGAAAATGGTAGCACAACTAACTAGCACTTAAAAGTCTGACGGCCGGATGAGAACTTTCTTTCGTCAAAGAACCTTGCCAAAATTCGCCTGTAACAGTATAGATTCATTGTTCTTGAATACTGTTAAATTATGGAGGATAAGTGCATCTTACATTAGAGGACTCCAAGCCTCCGCATGAAATTTTTTCAACAATAACGCCAACTGTAAGACACTATTGTATAGCGTCCATCTTTTAATTGGGCAAAGGAGAGAAAAAATGATCCACAATAATAGAATTATAGAAAAGAGAAACAATATTTCAACTTTTTCCTAGTTGATACCTCTTTACATGATTATATTTACATCTAGAGGATAACTGTACCTTATCCAAAATATATTGTAACCTTAAAAATTAGTTTCACATCCAATAATTATAGTGGTAATATTTAGTTTATTAGTTAGAATATAGTATAAGTGTTCAATATAGATTAGCTATTTTGAAGATATGATTTGAGCTCATTATATTACAATTGTATAAAGGCTATGTTATTATTGATGGTATAAAAGTTAATTTGATTTCGTATTAGATGACAAATAGACTAAATTTTTGACAAACACAAAGCTCATTAGTTAAAGTTGAAAATTTTTTAAATTGAGTTTTTTAAGGCGAGTGAATTGTAAGAACTTAAAAAAATTAGTTCCTTGTTCATCCAGACAATTGAGGTAAATTTTGGTTTATTAATAAAAATAGATTATAAATCTTTAACTTGAGCTAACTATTTTAAAAACTTAAAAATTAATTCCTTATTCGTCCAGACAATTGAGGTAAATTTTGGTTTATTGATGAAAATAGATTATGAATCTTTAACTTGAGCTAACTATTTTAAAATAATAATTTTAGTCCAATATATTGTATGTGGTTGGATATATAACTATATATATATATATAGTTATTTAATAACACCAATAAATATGTTCTAACCTTATGCTCAAGGGTGTGCAAAGGGCTACAAAGAGATCCATGAAGTCATGGCAACTAGCAAATTTACAATTTTTAATCCTACTACATGTATTTATTAACTATATAAGAGAAATATACACTTAGCTAGGTTATAAACCTAGTTAGCATAACCATATTTGAACCATATTTAAGCAAAAAAATCACCAAAATTAATGACTACATATATCCATAACGAGCCATCAATATGTTGGAGCAGCCACCTTGCAGGAGGTTTCATTTTTCACTCGGATATACATAATTTTGTTAAATATCTCATCATAAATTAATCAATAGTGACAGGTGACAACACCAAATAAATATTATAAACAAGTTAATCCTCTGCCCAAGTCAACTGTATTTTTTTATGATTATAAACACTTAAAGTGAGTTTAACGGGAATATCTTGTCGCATTTTACCTCATTTATTTTTGATATTTCACTTTAGCTAGTCACTAAGCTGTCACGAAGTAAGATAATTGTGCTGATTAGCATTGAACATGAGGCAGCATATTTTAATTTAAGTACGTTTGCATTACCAAATTTTTTAAGCGTTGTGTTGTAAACACTAACAGTTTAACCATGATAATTTATGCATAGGTTATAGTTAATTCCTGATGGTTATAGACCACCGTTGACCAATTCTTATAATGCAGGTTCTCCAAAGTAAATAAGACTCCTAACCTAATTTATCATTTTCTTCACGAGCCTTTTACAAGAATGGAGTCAGAGTTGACTCCCTGGAACCTCGAATGCTTTCATTTGGAGGTGGCTTATAAAAATCACTCCCTAAAGTGATTCAAGTTAATCCATATAAGAGTGGCGTTAAACTAAAAATTGTTAGAATTCACTTTTTTGAGCCCATTAAATGTTCACGAAAATGTTTATACTTAGATCAAAACTCACGTCCCGAGAAAAATTTTGCAACATAAAATGATTTTTCTTTGTATAATATGAGTGTTTTTAAAGGCACATAAAATGAGAAATGTAGTTATTAATCTTCCATGAGTACTAATTACAAAACAAAGGGTTTACACCTGATAATTAGAGACGTAAACAAATCAAACATGTTCCCAAATATTTTACGTTCGGCTATATTCGACTTGAACTTATGTTAGTTAACTTTGTGCTCCAAAAAAATAGTCGGCTTGAAATGAATAGTTCGTTGAATAACGAATAAAATTTGAGCTAATGAGTATTCGGCTTGGCTAGGCTTGAAACTCAAGTTTGATGTATTCAAACTCGAAAAAATATTCGGCTCATCAATATTATTGAGGTCACATTAAACTTATATAATATTTGGAAAAAAATTTTGATACAATATAAGTCGAGCCCAAGCTAGATACAAATATTCGCCCGGTTTAAAATTGACTAAAAAATATAGCGATCCAAACACGAACCAAACCTAAAAACATGAATTTTAGACGAGTTTGGTTCAACTAATAATATATTAAATTTTGCTAAGCACTCAAACAAGCTCAAATATATTTACCAAAAACCACATCGAATTCAAAAATATTTCTGTTCGGCTCGTTTACACCCTTCACTAATAATGCAATGATCATAAAAAAAATTAGCCATAATAATTATAAATTAATTTCTGCTAATTTAATCCATATATATGATGGAGGAAGCTGCATTGAATGATAAATGTAGTTATTATTTTCCCGAGTATTATACCAAGTATAGAATACGAACCTCCTAGGGATTCGATCATGGCAGGCCCTTCGGGAGGCAGCCCTCGAGTGTTTCACAAACTCTCAGCTTTTATATTTGGTTATCAATATTCCAAAAAATTGACCAATCTTGGCCAAATGTCACCTCAGAGTGTCTTACTAATGCTAACCGTCCCAGTCCAAAGGCCCCCATCACCATACCCTCCATCTATATTTCTTTTCTCTTCTCTCTGTTAAATCTCCGCCCTTCCTTCCTTATCGCACTACCTCCCTCCTTCCCTCCCTTCCCTTGCCCGTATCCGCCCTGCTCCCCTTTCAGATAAGCCTATAAGAGTTGAGCTCCATTGGAGGACTCCTCCCCTGCTCTCACTCCCTTGAGCTACTCATAGCCGAGCTCTATCTTATCTGATATCTATTCTGCTTGCTTCCTACTGCCTAGCTACCTCTTCCCTCTGTGCACAGCTTCAGTTTCGTTTAATTTACTCATCTCCTCCAAAGGGTATTGCCCCAGTTCTTTTCTTTTTGCTTATTTGTTGTGAAGGCGGATTACTCTAGGATGTGGACGGATTAACTGTGTCTTGTATTGAAGTTTTCTCTCTCTCTCTACCTTATCTTTTTCACGTGGCTGTTCAATGCGTGATAGGAGCAGGAACTTACTTTGTGCTTGTATACCAGGAGCGGGGTTATTGGAATGGCACCGAGAAACAGCCGCGACAAGCTCAAGGGTGAGAAGAAGAAGAAAGAAGAGAAGGGTACGCCTCTGTTTCTGATTGTATCTTGTCCTTTTTGCTGTTATGGGATTAATGAAATTTTATAAACCTTTCTGTTTTTGCTTGTTACAGTCCTCCCTGTGGTAATTGACATTACTGTAAACCTCCCTGATGAGTCTCAAGTAATATTGAAGGTTTGACCTCTCTCTTTTCCATAGCCAAGTACAACAAGTATATATATGAGTCTAGTTCTCTGTACTATACTTCTAATAAGGGTTCTAAACCATTGAATTAATTAATTGTATGCAACTAAATAAAATAGTTCGTCCAAGAAGACCATGCAACCGATTGTTCCAAGCATGTCCATCTCTCCCTCCCTTTTAATTAGTGTCTCCAAGCCAAGTGGAAGGTGTTCTTGGTTTCTCCGTGAATCTTCTTAAAAAACCCACAACCAATGAAAAATGGCCACTTGGGCAGGCGCTCTGGACGCCAAAAGCTTAGAGGACCATGGCCAATGATCAAAAAACAAAAAGAGACACCACTTTGCAATCAAAATTCAATGTTAACGAACCATATAAGAGCCGCCGACATCAGAATCTTTATTGTGACGTAAATGCCTTTGAGGCCTTGACCGTGTGCAGTAAATTGTGTTGCAACGTTGAGTTGGGTTTTTCAGGGGATATCAACGGACCGGATTATCGACGTCCGTCGGCTACTGTCCGTGAACACGCTCACTTGTGCCATCACCAGCTACTCCCTGTCCCACGAGGTAAAATTATTTTAGACTTGTCCCATGGGCCCAAGCTGGTTTTTCCTCAATGGGCCCGCTTAAGTGGGCTTTGTGGCTAGTGCAGGTCCGAGGCCCACGGTTGAAGGATACGGTTGACGTGGTCGCTCTCAAGCCGTGCGTTCTCACTCTCGTGGAAGGTATTTATGATTGGACCTAAATGCCCCTAATGGAGCATTGAAATTACAACTTTGGACACTCGTGTGATCATATTTGACACGTTTTATATATATATATATATATATATATATACAGAGGACTATGACGCGGAGGGGGCAGTGGCACACGTGCGGCGGCTGCTGGACGTGGTTGCATGCACGTCCTGCTTCGGAGGCGGCGGAGGGGCCGAACGAGGGGCCAAGGGTGGCGGCGCAGCTGAGAAGCCTCGGCCGGGGAAGGGCAATGCGACGGATAAGCCTAAGTCGTTGAAGTCACCCCCTCCGGCATATTCCCCTCCTCGGGTTACTCGGGAGAGTGGGAGTGGTACGGTTGGGACGGACACGGCGGTGGACGGAGAAGGGGAGACAAGCGGGGCGTGCCCCCAGTTGGGCTCGTTTTACGACTTCTTCTCCCTGGCCCACCTAACCCCTCCCCTTCAATGTAAGCGTCCTTTTCTTCTCACGGGCCTTGATTTCCGGCCCATTAAGACTATATATATACTCTTCTTAATCAAATGTCTGATATATGTGTTTTATATATATATATATATAGATAAAAGTATCCTGTACTGCAGCACAGCCATCTTCGCTGTGCTGCAGTTCAATCTTGGCCGTTGGATTAGCATCCAACGGCCAAGATCTTTAAAAAAAGGGGCGGCGCCGGCGCCGGCGCCGCCGCAGCAACGACGGCGGAGGGGGCGGGAAGTCTGCCCGGCCACGGCGACGGCCGGGCGGGCGCCGGCGACAGGGGACGGGCGGCGCGGCGCGGCGGGGTGGCGGGCGGGGGGCCGAGGGGGCGCGGCGGGGTGGCGGGCGGGGACCACGGGGGGACGCGGCGGGGTGGCGGACGGGGGCCGAGGGGGGCTGGGCAGGGTGGCGGCGAGGGGCGCGGCGGGGTGGCGGGCGGGGGCCGAGGGGGGAGCGGCGGGGTGGCGGGCGGGGGCCGAGGGGGCGCGGCGGGGTGGCGGGCGGGGGACGGGGGACGAGGGTCGGGGGGCGTCGCGCGGCGGGGAGGCGGGCGGGGGCGTCGCGGGGCGGTGGTGTCGCCCGGCGGCGGGGCGGCGGGCCGGCAGGGGAAGATGCGGGGCGGCTAGTTCCGCCGCCCCGACGCCCGGCGGTCACGTCGCCGCCCCCGGCGGGCCGGCGACGGGCGGGGCAGGGGGTGGCGGTGGCGGCCGGCGGCGGCAGGCGGCGGCAGGCGGCGGCCGGCGGCGCCGCCCCAAATCGTTTTTTTATAAGGGCATGTTTCAGCCGTTGGATTTGATCCAACGGCTGAAACACTGCAGCACAGCCATCTTGGCTCTGCTGCAGTACAGCAAATGCCTATATATATATATATATGCGCGCGTGTCGAGGAGCGGTAAAGTGCGGGGGATTTTGATTTGGGTCGTCCAATTATAAAGACGGCTTACATTTATTATGATTTTAAAAAAAGTTAAATTTTAATGGAGGGCATAAATTTATTATTTTCAAAAAAAAAGAAAAACGGCCACCCAGCCGCCTTGTCTGGCCACCCATCAGCCAAATCCAGTTGCTGCCGAAATGGGCTGCGCGGTCAAAGATCGGTTGTTTTTTTTCTTTTTTCTATGCAGCCAATTTTTGCCGTGGCTGGCAAGGTCCGACAACTGCAGGTTGGATTTGGCCTTCCCTCTACCTGATCTAGTTGGAGGTTGGCCAAGTCTAGACTGAGGCAGCTAGACTTGGCCGACGGTGGCCAGATTCGGCTGTGCAGCTAAAAAAAAAAAACAAAATTTCTATGGCTGCGGGGTGGGGGCGTCCGCAGTGGGGGAGTAGGGAGGAGAGGCGTCTTTTGCGGGGCTGTGGGGTCGTGGTGGAGCGCTTTGGGGTGGCTACTGTGGTGGGATGGCGGGGTCGGGGTGGCGGCTGTAGCAAGACGGCGACCGCCGGAGTCGGAAGATTTAATTTTTTTTTTTAAAAAAATAATAGATCTGGGTCATCCTTGTAATCGGACAGGCCAGGTCAAAGTCAAACTCTTTACCCATATGTGTTAGGAGGCTATTTCCATGATGGTTTAGGTTTGCATAAAATTTTTGTTCTTTGTTTCTAATGATTCTAAGCCATAAAATTAAATTTAGCTAATGATGTAACATGTCGCGATGCCAACTTGATGATGATGTTATGATGTTTTTTATTAAATGTTGAGAGATTTGATTCGATGAAATTAAATTTACCTTGTTTTTCTTTGTTGCTTTGTACATTGTGCAGTCATTCGCTGGGCAACAAGGGAGCCGGCAGAGAGGAATTTTGAGGACACTCATTTCTTCACTTTGGAAGTAAGTTGGGATTTGTGTCTTTGCCATGTTTGATGAAATGTGGATCGTTTTGTGTAGTGTAAAAATTGTTTTGATGAATTGCACAGTGTGTTACTCTGGCTTGATGTCAGGAGCATGTGATTTTCAGGTGAAAGTTTGCAATGGGAAGCTAGTGTTGGTGGAAGCTTGCAATAAGGGTTTCTACAGTGTTGGGAAGCAACAAATATACTGCCACAATCTTGTTGACTTTCTGAGGCAGCTTAGTCGAGCCTTTGATAATGTTTGTCTTGCCACTTTTTATGTCAAACTTTTTTTTTAATCCATGAATAATGCACTGAATAGATGATCTGTGTCCTCTATTTTAGGCTTATAATGAAATATTGAAGGCATTCTCGGAACGTAATAAGGTTAGCGATTCACTGAAAATTTTATGCTTTTGCAATGCTCTATTATCAGGGTTAAAATTTAGTTTTGTCTGTTTTTTGTCAGTTTGGAAACCTTCCTTATGGATTTCGCGCTAACACATGGCTGGTGCCTCCCATTGCTGCCAATTCACCCTCAGTTTTCCCCCCACTGCCTGCTGAGGATGAGACTTGGGGAGGAAATGGGGGAGGATTTGGTAGAGATGGTAAGAGTGATTTCATTCCATGGAGTAAGGAGTTCTCTTTGCTGGCCAATATGCCTTGTAAGACTACGGAAGAGAGGCAAATTCGTGATAGGAGAGCCTTTCTGGTCCACAGTTTATTTGTCGATGTGGCAATCTTTAGGGCAGTATCCGCCATCCATCGTGTTATTGGAATGTCGGACTCATTGCCATTGTCACATGACAAAGATGAATGCCTTCATTCTGAGAGAGTTGGAAATCTGGTTATAAGTGTAGTTGGAGATGCCTCAGATGCGAGCTGCAAGATAGATACTAAGATTGATGGGAGCACAACCATGGGTATGGAGACTAAGAGTCTTATTGAAAGAAATTTATTGAAAGGAATAACTGCTGACGAAAATACAGCTGCTCATGTAAGTTCATTCTTGACCATTTTATTCTCCATGATTGATTAGAAGCTAGATAGTAAAATAAGGAAGATCCATGATTGACCATATTATTTTGATACCCCATGTCCAAAGAAGAGCCTTGTCTCCGGTTATTGATTATTGGGAGACGGGGAACAATGAAGAATATTATTATTAGTCCCCATTCACAAAGTTCTTTGCTAATAGATGAGAATGTGCTTCCAAGTGCAGGATGTTGCCACTCTCAGTGTTGTCAACGTTAGATACTGCGGTTACATTGCTGTTGTTAAAGTTCAAAGTAGTCAACAAAGTGAGCAGATTCATGATTCATATGACTCAAGTATTTTTGAGCAACCAGAAGGTGGGGCAAATGCCCTGAACATCAACAGGTTTTTGTGATAGGAACAATTATTTGAACATCTACTTTCCTATAGCTATTATGAAGTTTATATGTTTATTTGTGTAAATGTCTTTTTTACCAGCCTAAGAATGCTTCTACATAAAAAGGTAGGCCTAGAAGCCAACAAATTATTCAGGAAAACACAGTCTGACGAGCTTAGAACAGCTCATGATTTTGTCCATGGAGTGCTGGAGAAAAGTCTTTCCAATCTTGGGATTGAAGATGTAAAGAAGGAAACATTAATGAGATGGGAACTAGGAGCATGCTGGATGCAACATTTGCAGGAGCAGAAAACTGCTGAAAAAGACAAGAAACAAACGTTGGAGAAGAATAAAAGCAAATCTACTGTTGAGGGACTTGGGAAACCCCTCAAGTTTCTTAAAAGTTTACAAAAAAGTTGGAGGAAAAACAATCTGTCAACAATAATGAGAAAGCCGGAGAATCAGAAAATTCTACATCCTCTACTGTTCAACTTGGGGGAGAGAACAAGACTTCGGATTGCGATTTAGCTTTGGAGAAGTTACTGAGTGATTCAGCTTTTGCACGGTTGAAGCAATCAGAGACAGGTCTCCACACCAAGGTATGTTGCTGTGAAGAATGATTTATGATAGTGTAATATTAGGTTGGGAGCACCTGAAGTGTAATATTACCAAAACACTCATAGTCATTTGGCTTTTTTAACAGTCTTTGTCAGAACTGGTGGAAATGGCTCAGAAGTATTATGATGAGGTTGCTCTTCCAAAGCTGGTAAGCCACAAATGAAGTTGCTACTCATTTGTATATTTGATATGGTTTATCTCAATGTCAACTGACTCTAGATAATTAGGTTGCAGATTTTTGTTCATTGGAACTTTCTCCTGTTGATGGGCGAACTCTCACTGATTTCATGCACACCAGGGGCCTTCAGATGTGTTCCCTAGGACGTGTTGTAAGTGCCAACCTTATTTTTCTTTGCACATATATGTTATGACACTAATGTCATCAAGTTTTTATTGCCATTGAACTATTATATTCTCAACCTGTTTAATCAGATGGTGCAAAATGGTCCTGTCTCTATTGGACCTTAAAAAAAATTTGCTACTAGGATCACACTCCTAATTATTTAAATTTGAATGATTGAAGGGTGCATGTTGTACTAAACATCTATCAAATCATTATCTTTTGGAAGCATCACTATCAATTTGCTAATCATAGCCATATGCTTGTTGTCCCCTCTTTTGATTTCTGTATTGTATACAATTATGTAACAACATTACTATCAATTTTCTAAATTATATTTATTTGTTTTTTGTGGGGGCATATTTTCTTTTCTTACCAGGTTCAACTTTCAGAAAAGCTTTCACATGTTCAGTCCTTGTGTATACATGAGATGGTAATTCGAGCCTTCAAGCATATCATTCAGGCGGTTATTTCTGCAGTCGAGAATCTGGGTGATATGGCTGCAATCATTGCTGCAGCACTCAATATGATGCTTGGAATCCCTAAGAAGGAGGAATTAGATACTGAATATGATGTTCATCACCTTGTATGGAAGTGGCTCGAAGCATTTCTGTTAAAGAGATATGGTTGGCAACTGAACCGAGCAAACTTCCGTGGCATAAGAAAATTCGCTGTCCTGAGGGGATTATGTCACAAGGTAAGCATATCTTGGTAGCAAATGTCTGTTACAAAATATTGATCAAGAATCATCTATTCGTAAGTAGCATATACAAATTCAACTCGCTTTCAATGCTGCAGGTGGGAATTGAGTTGGCACCCAGAGACTTTGACATGGATTCTCCAAGTCCCTTCCAGAAAGCAGACATAATCAGCTTGGTGCCTGTTCATAAGGTAATCTTTTATACATTTGCATTATTCACATTTTTCACATGGTGGTTCTACTCGCTAGTGGATTTTGTTTTATTCCTTGTGCCTTCGTCAGGTAAAACATAGATAAGGAATCTATAAAATTTAATTGTTTGTTTCTTTTTCAGCAAGTAGCTTGCTCTTCTGCTGATGGACGACAACTTCTCGAATCCTCTAAAACAGCTCTGGACAAGGGCAAACTTGAAGATGCAGTGACTCATGGAGCAAAGGTACGAATTTCTTCTTGATAATTATATCAACTTGGCAATTGTTCTCCATGATTACCATTCATTCATTGAATGAGTAAAAAATGGAATAGGATCGAACCATTTCTTCTGACTTTTTTCAAATTCGAATAAGCCAATTCATTTGGGACCCTACAGATCCATTTTTTTCCTATTCAAAGATCAGCCCTTTGTCTTTGCATGTCTTTGGCAATTGTTCTCCATGATTATCACTGTATTGGAATCTTTATTTCAGGCTCTTGCTAAACTTGTGGCCGTTTGTGGGCCATACCATCGCATGACTGCTGGTGCTTACAGCCTTCTTGCAGTTGTTCTCTATCATACAGGAGACTTCAATCAGGTGACAACAACTTATGCTAGTTTATTATGTTCATTTATTAGTTTTACTTTGATTTTGATTTCCTTCAGTTCCTTCTTATGTAGGCCACAATTTATCAACAAAAAGCTTTGGATATCAACGAGAGAGAGCTTGGACTTGATCATCCTGATACCATGAAAAGCTATGGGGATCTGGCAGTATTTTATTACCGCCTTCAACATACAGAATTGGCTCTCAAGTATGTTGTTCTTGTTGTAATTAGAATAAAAATTGCCAAACTGAGCTAACAATAACCAAACTGAATACGACTGAAAAGAAAATGGTGATCCACTCTAGCTCTTACCTCTTTGCATTGGATTACTGGTATGCACCTTTATATCCTTGTTCACTGTGCATTGGCTAGGTACGTGAAGCGAGCTCTATATCTCCTGCATCTTACATGTGGACCGTCGCATCCTAACACTGCTGCCACCTACATTAATGTCGCTATGATGGAGGAAGGCCTTGGGAATGTCCATGTAGCTTTGAGATATCTGCACAAGGCTTTGAAATGTAACCAAAGATTACTTGGACCTGACCACATTCAGGTACCTCATGTTCCTCTTGCGCCAAAACAAAGAGAAAATTCATGTTCAAAATTTTCAATATTTTCAGTACGGTCAATTAGATGTGCTTCATATTTGCAAACGTTTTGTAATATGATCAATGTTGCATTTTAGACTGCTGCAAGTTACCATGCTATAGCCATTGCTCTATCACTGATGGAAGCATATCCTTTGAGCGTTCAACATGAGCAAACAACTTTGCAAATTTTGCGTGCCAAACTTGGCCCTGATGACTTGCGTACTCAGGTATAGTTTTTACTATGACTTTTTTTCTTTTAAAGCAGAATTTTCTGTATTATCATTATTCTTAATATTGGCGATTATGTTTTTCTAGGATGCTGCTGCATGACTTGAGTACTTTGAATCCAAAGCATTTGAGCAACAAGAAGCTGCTCAGAAATGGTACTTCGAAAGCCTGATGCATCAATTGCTAGCAAAGGGCACTTGAGGTAAAGCATTTTGTATCTTTATTTCTTTACATTCTAGCATGGCTGTATCCAGTACCAATGGTAATTTGTTTTTGGGTGACAGTGTGTCTGACTTACTTGATTACATAAATCCGAATCCAGATAGCAGAGCAAATGGTGAAGCAGTGAAAAGGAGAACATTTATTTCAAAGGTATACAATTATACGAGATTACTTTTCCAATGTTGAAATTTGTGTAGTGCATTTTGAATAAAGAAGCACTTTTGAAATATTAGTTATGTTTCAGATGGTCAACTTTTTATGGTAATGGCCATCTCCAAGTGGAAATGTATACTCGTAGCTCTTTTAATATGCTGTTGGTGTATTCGATTTTTCTATCTATTAGTTAAATATCTTCCTACCAAAACCTTGGGTGATTCTTGAGTCTCCAAAGTAAACCTTTTATTTTTCTTTTTGTTTTTGCAGCATAAAATTAAGGTCAACATCAACAATAGTATACCAAGCACTGAAAATGTCCAGGATGACTTTCCTCCAGTTACTTCAGATGAAGAGAATGAATCTACTGACAAGTCTGCAACTGATGACAATGAGAAAATGTACCAAAGCAATAGTCATCTCGATTTGTCCAATCAAGTGGTCAAGGAAGTCCAAATTGTAGAAGAACCTGTTGTTGCCAGTGAGGATTTGAAAGAAACAAATTTAGAAAGAGAAGATGGGTGGCAACCTGTTCAACGACCAAAGGCCCCTGGTCAAGCCAAACAATGGATCAAACATGGAAGATCAAGCATGGGCAAGGTCTATGATTATCAGAAAAGCGAACTTGATGGTGAATCACTGCCGTACAAGAACAAGAATGCATACAATAGTGGCCGTTTTTATGTTATTAAGAAGCGGACTATAGCTACTGCTGGCCACATGGATCATCAGTCTGCGAAAAGTCACACTTCCAAGTATGGTCGTAAGTTGTTTAAAGCTGTCACTTACAGGGTCAAGTCTGTGCACTCTTCTGGCAGTGCCGAGATGACAAGTTCTCCCCATCTAGGAGGTGAAATAACTAACCCTCAATCAGGTTCACGGCCAAACTCTGCAGCAAGTGAAGGTGCTGAAAGTTCAACTGTCAAAAGGAACAACTCAATGGTTAGCATGGGCAGGTCTCCTTCTTACAAGGATGTTGCACTAGCCCCACCTGGTTCAATTGCTAAACTACAAATGCAACCTTCAAAAGAGCAGTTTGGGGTTGTTGATGAGTCATCATGTGAAGACACTACGGAACCAATTGTAGACGAGGCTGTAAACATGGGGGAAAAGGTTGCTGGTCATTCTTTGAATGATGGTTCTCTTTTGAAGCAGGAAGAGCAATTACCCCAAAATGAGAGTGGGGAGCAAAATTCTACTGGAGAAATGAATGTTAAAGGTGGGAAATCCGTTCTTGAAGATTGTGAAACTTTCCAAGGTGATAATGCAGTGGTTGATAGTACAAAGTTGTGCAGTATCAGAGAAGGTCATCTTCCATCTAACAGCCTCCACAGCATCAAAAAGTGGGAAAAGGTTGCTGATGATTCTTTGAATGATGGTTCTCTTTTGAAGCAGGAAGAGCAATTGCCCCAAAATGAGAGTGGAGAGCAAAATTCTGCTGGAGAAATGAATGTTAAAGGTGGGAAATCTGTTCTTGAAGATTGTGAGACTTTAAAAGGTGATAATTCAGTGGTTGATAGCACAAAGTTGTGCAGTATCAGAGAAGGTTGTCTTCCATCTAACAGCCTCCACAGCATCACAAGTTCACCTGCTACGGAGACTACAAATTGTGACGTTTCAAATCCAAACCAAACTGATGACAATGCTAAGTTGTTATCTTCCAAGATAGACGTTGAAGGTGATTCAAGCTCTGGAGGGTATATGGGAGGAGAAGTCCAGGACAAGTTTGTAACGACAGAAACCAAAGATGATCCTCCCAAGGTGAATTTTGCATCTCATTCAAATGAAAGTCGTGACATTCCTAATAGGAAATTATCTGCATCAGCTGTTCCCTATAATCCATCTACAGCTAAAGTGCGAGGACCTCCAGCACTTAGCATTAGCCTTCCTCCAGGCCCTGCTATTGTTCCACCTGTTGGCCCTTGGCCTGTTAATATGTCTGTGCACCCTGGGCCTGCACCTGTCATGCAAGCCCCTCCTATTTGCACATCTCCTCAGTTCCCATATGTATCAACTCCTAGACCCCACAATGTTCTTCAGCCACTGCCATACATGTATCCTCCTTATTCACAGCCTCAATCTGTTGCAACTGGCAATTTCCCCATGAATCACATGTTTCATCCTAATCATATGGCATGGCCATGCAACATAGCCCCAAATGCGTCAGACTTTGTCCCTGCAGCAGTATGGCCTGCCTGTCCTCCGGTTGATCTTCCAATTCCACAATCTGTTATTGATTCTGTGGTCGAACCTGTCTTGGAATCAACATTGGAAAGCAACAGATTCGAAGAGCTAATTTCCTCAACTTTTGTTGAGAGTGGAAACAAGGACGAACTTAACAAGGAAATAGGAGATTGTGCAACAGAAATTGCTGGTAGTGTCAGCCAGATAGTTGAAATAGCTGTGGAGAATTCACATGAAAGCATAAAATCAAATGTAGATGAGACTATTAAAAATGAATTGACTTCTCTGGTGTTTCCTCAAAGCAACTGTGGTGGTGTTGAGAAACGACATCATGTACTCCTGAACAATAAAATGATCGAAGAGGAAGGGAGCTTCAGCATATTGATTCGAGGAAGAAGAAACCGAAAGCAGACTCTTCGGATGCCTATAAGTTTGCTTAATAAGACACATGGTACACAGTCTTTTAAAGGTTTCTATAACCGAGTCATTCGCAAGAGTGAAATTCCCAAGTCAAAGATTGGTGGCACAAATGAAGAGATCAAGGCCAGTGTCTTATAGTTATTTACTTAGTTTGCTAGAGCAGACACTAGACCCTCAAGAAACTCACATTTGCTTGCTTCTCTAATTATATGAGAGAGTTAGTCTTCAGTTATGGGTAATTGAGGTTCTTTTATTCATGGTATCAAGTTATTCAGGGTATCATGCCTGTATCTCTCTGGAAAAGCTTTGGGTGAATTTAAAGGTTAGTTTAGATATATCAGTTTTACTTTACTTGACTCTCACTAAGCACACTAGTGATCCTACAAGTTAGTTTATCAAATGTACCTTTTCTTGTCCTTTTTCTTCTGAAAGCTTTTAAATTCTCTATGTTCTATTTCTTTTCATGTGCTAGAATGTTTCTAGAAAAATATGAAATAATTTTCCTTCGTATCATTTACCACTTTGAATGATATTTTAACTTTTTATGGTTCCCTCTTTGGATATATGATTACAGTTGACTCATTTACTAAGTGATGTTGTGACATTGTCTACAAAATGATGACTATACTAGTCATCATTTTAGTACAAATATGATCTCCTTTTGCGGGTTTTAGAGCAAGCCGTGTGCAATGTCTCAAGCTGCTATCCATCTCATTCCTTGTTTATGTTGTGCTAAAGCCTTGCTGACTCTGCAGGTTGTGAAGTGGTTCGATCTCAGTAGTTGAATCTGCCCCACTTGAAAGACACTTTTGATTGATCCAGGCGCTATTGTTTTGAACCAGGTATTTTCTCAAATTAATGCAGTATAAACCATTGACCGCCATGAATCTTGCTCTTGTTCTTGGCTTCTATTTTTTACTTTCTATGGATTATTGAGCGTAAAGGTAGGTCTATGTTCGTATGCAGGATCTTGCTACTGAAGCATTCAACCACAGAAGTATAACTCTTCACTGCAAATTATATATTCTTCCATTTCGTTATATTGGCTAGGATTTTTATTTTTATGCCTTCTATCCAATAACTTCAGCTTATATTTTTTGGCTGCGACGAAATTTTGATGAGATGAAAAAATAATGTCAATTTTCAAGTTGGTTGGATTCATTTTTCCTTGGAACAAGAATAAACATTTTATGTCATCTACCTATTACATGAACAAGCGAACTGTGAAACGTCTTAGTTTCATATGGTTTTAGAAAATCTTTTTATGCGATAGGTCCAAATTGAACTGTCTTTCTGATTTCGGGGCTGATTTCTTCTCGTCATTTCATTGCATCAACCCCTAGTATCAACTAATAGAACGAGATGACTTTGTATATAATTTTTTAATGATCTTTACAAAATTTTCTTGGGTAACTAAATGTATTTAGCCAGCAGATTAAATCTGTAGATCTCTTCAATGACGCATTTGTATTGGAAATCTTGGTGCACAACCAAAATTTTCCTCACTTTTTCGCACCTTGATTTTAATTAACGAAAACAAGATGCCATGTAAGCGTGAACCAGGTTGCTAATTCAATGAGCCAATCAAAGTCAAAGTGGGGAAAAGTTGAGAAATTTTTTATGGTGGGAATAGTATGACTCATTTGTATTCTGTATGGGGCAAGCTTTCATAGTTGTGTTATAATTTGCTTTTGCAAATGAGCGGGATATGAATATTGGTTTGAGGCATCATGGTTCACAACTATCCTCAACTCACTACAAAGTGGTGTCAAAAAAACTACAAAACGATTAGGAATTATTAGCAACTTAAACAAGTACAAAAAATATCATAAAAATTCTGAAATTTTACGTTGAGAATAATTTCTCCATAATCTATTAGAAAAGAAAGAATCGATATATTTATATATTGAAGTAGAAAAACAAGGTTTAAAGGCTTTTTTAATTATCATGTAAAAGTTTTACATGACATTGGATACGGAAATTTTAATCTGATATAAAGTTTTCAACAAAACTGATTTAATTGGTAATTGTAATTGATACTATCTTTGTAATAATACTAATCATTATTATCTAAGTAGTATCAAATAAAATATTAGTACGTAACTAATTACATTTAATGCAAGTGAAAACATGATAATTTGAAGTTAAGAATCTTAAATTTAAGATTTATGTTATTATTATTTTTTTATGATGAAACATTATTTATTTAGATTTAAATTGTATTGTAAAGCTAAAACCCACCCCCATTTCCCTCCAACGACCCCAACCAGGCACACAAGCACACACAAAAAGATTCTAAACCCTTCCATTAATCTCCGGTGATAAGCACCCCCCTATGGCGGCATGACAAAATAAATTAAGATACCTATATATATATATATATATATATATATTGTTTGAATAAGAATATAATTATAATTATATAGGGAACCTGCATTTTGTTTTGTTTAAACATGGGAGTAATTAGTCCTAATTCTGGACTAAGCCCTGAAGGCGACCGACCTATGGAAGTAATATTTTTTTCCTCTCTCATTTCACTCCTTTTCTGTGTATCAACTCTGACTCTTTTCTATGTATCACTCTAAGTAGCTGCCTTTTAGAGGACTGGTTTGTTCTACTTTGATCTGAAGTCCTTGTTCTCGTATTCAATTTGCTTTAGATAACGTAGCTTGGAGCTGAATTCGGAGTTGTTTCCATGGCTGATGCGTAATATATATTTTTTATTTATTAATTTATCATATTTATCAATTGTTATGTTGATCAAATCTTTTATAATTATCTTGTAAATATTATATTTATCAAAAAAAATATTTATATACCAAATATTTTGAGTTTATTATTAGTAAAATATTTGGTGTAATTAATAAAAATAAATATTTACCTACAAAATATAATAAATTTATCATTATTAAGAGATTTTTGTTGAAAACATCACGTAGATTTTGTATTTATTATTACTAAATTTTGTAAATTTATCATTATTAAGAGATTTTTGTCCGCTTATTATTACTAAAATAAATTAGGTATACGTTTTCAAAATTAATCACACGTTAAAAAAAGCGAAGAGCAAAAATAAAAAAATAAAATGAAAAAAACATCTAACATAGTTAACAGTTAATATGCAAATAGTAAATAATAGTACACATATGCGATGGGTCCCATCTACGCGGAAGCGTGGGCCATGACTACGGAGGCAGTTGCACTCACCAACAAGAAAACTGATTAGGTTTTAGTGTTGCGGTTGACAAGGGTTTGAATTCCTTTTTTTATTTCCAAAATAATAATAATAATAATAATAATAATAATAATAATAATAGGAATAGTAGTGATGATGATAAAATTGCAGATGATATAATCATGATGTCAAAGAAGCCTTTGTTTAAAGCGAAAGAAGCCTTGAGTTTCTGTAAGCTTTCTCGCTCTTTCCTTTGCAAATACTCTCATGTGGACGCATTATTACATGCTTGAAAACTTGGGGAGGCTTTAGCAAAAGTGGATATTAGCACCGATAATTGTATTTGTTAATGTGATTGCTTCTATAATGTTTGTTCTCCATTGGTGCTTATCAAAATTTGGAGCTTGTGGCAATTTTTTTGTATGTAACAGTACTGTATGAAATTGCATTTCATGGGAATCATTTAAAAAATGCATAACCATTTCTTCAAATTGGGCTACAAGGAATTTCTATGTGGGATGCATGCGTTCATTTTTTTTTCACGCAGATTGAATTTTGTGATTATTAAGTAATATAAAGTTCGTGTTGCTGATAATGTAAACTTCAGATACTTTTTTTATAAATCCCATTTTTGTGAAATAATGGGTTATAATTTTTTTATTTCCTTTTTGGCCTATTTGTTTTATGAAATGTTACAGAGCAAAAAAGGAGGTTTTTCAGGACTTACTCGAGATAATTTTAGAGTCCAGAATTTTATGGAATCCAAATCTTCCCTTAGGCAGGTAATGGAGCTACTTTCTTCTAATATTTAAGACTTCCCGCTGTACTAGAAAAATATGTATTTTGATATTTGTGCTCTTTGCAGGGGGCTTTAGCAAAAAGAAGGTCACAATTTCAGGATAATCATTTTCCCTTTACAAATGAAGTTGCAAGGACAGTTAATATTGTTACTGTTCCCAGAAGAGGCTTTAATCAAAGGAGAATAATGAATCGGAATAATTTAAGGTTTTTTTGTTTTCATTTTTTTGCAATTTTTTTTCCATGTTCTTCAATTTTAGCTTAAGACTGTTGACTTTTTTACAGGTAAATGAATGCTTTGAGCTATTATTTGAATTGTTGTTCACTAGCAAGCAAGCAAGGAAGGGATTTTGCTGGTGAATGTCTAGCCCAGTTTTGATGGATATCATAGCATGGAATAGCTTATTTTTGGAACTCTGTATTGCATGGAATGTTTATGGTTTCGGTTGATGGCCAGACTTTGTCTGACTACTGAACTATAATCGCCAGTGCATGCCTTTTGGTGCTAGGTACGTAAATGTTCCTCTTTGGAGAAGTCAGCATTGACTGGCAATTGAACGCGAGCCTGTTGAGCTGTGCATTGATTTAGTAGTGGCTAATTGAACCACTCTAGACCATTTTACTGTTTATCCTGTCATAGTTTCTTCAGATGACTTAGACTCAAAGTAATATACATTGTTGGCAGCAGCATCATTGTCTTTCCTAAAGATTTCTAGTATGCTGAAATTTTTCCATCTATTGGTCCTGATATACAAGCAACATTGTTGTCTTCCCTTTTCCCGGTGTATTTCTTCAGCGTTGCCGAGTTGGATCTCTATGATTCTAATTCTACCCTCCTGTTATGTTTCCTTGAAGTATCTTAGAATCAAAGTTAAACTCATTTTTTCTATCAGCCTCATTCTCATCTGCGAATACTTCTAATATGATGGAATGTATTTGCCTATTGGACCTAACATGTGTTGGACATTGTTACCTTTGATTTGCCTGCCAGTTAATGAGGTCGTTCTTGGAAGGGAAGTTTTATGCAAGCACAGGTGGTTTTTCAAATTTAGCCATATTCCTTTGATTTGTTAACAATCCTCTGCGTATTAACTATAACTATAGACTTTCCAAAGTTAGCATACCAACAGAAGTATCAACTTTGGTGAGTTCTTGTTTTTGTGCTGTTCGGATAATAGAAAAGATTGCCCTTTTAAAGAGTTGTCAACTTCTAAAAGTTTGATTTTATGTGAGATCGATGCCCTTTACCTTTCATTCTCATGAGGAAGACATGTAATGAGCAGGAAATTATGGGTTAAGTTGCCAACAATCTTGTTCAAAGAGACGGAATCTTCTGGTTGGTTTTGAACCTGTCTTGTGGTAGAATTTAGGTGACAGAGGATGATTGTGTCAGATGCCTTCTTTTTACAGAGCCTTTCTTCCCATTGACCTTTGAATCGGGCAGTTACGAACTTCTGATTGTGAATTTGTGACCTAAAGGTTATTGGAGAATCCATTGTTTGCAAGATGCTTTTCTGTGCAAGTTTACTGGAAACTTCATTACTTCTGGAAGACTTGAACTCTTGTTTGATGGTATAGATGTTAATCTTCAAAATTGCTGATTATGCAGTCAAGATGGTGACAACTTTCCTTTGCAAGATGGCATGAGAGAGAATAAGCCTTCCTATGTTTGTTCTATTGTTCAACGGTGTAGATATTAATCTTCAAAATGATGACCCTATGCTGTCAAGATGTAAAAGGCCTCATTTACAAGATGGCACAAGAGATGGAGGGTCTTTGTTTGGTTGGTGTAGAATGAGTACCTGTTTGGGTTTCCACTTCCAGGTTGCATGGGAGATCAATATAGGGACAAACTTGCTTGTGGATTAGGATCTGGGTCATTTCTAGCCAAAAAGACAGATGTCATCTATGTACTTTTTTTTCCAGATAGAGATTTATTATTTTGGTTATTTATTACTAAGATTAAAGCTGCAACATTAGTTAGTGAGTGAGAACCTGTCTGAATGTGATTGGTAAGTTTTGTCTATTACAACTTTCGTTTGGCGTCTGGCAAGGAAGTTGTTTTGTTATATTTTTTGTGTTTGATGGTTAATCAGATCATTTAGTTGAAATCGGTACAGATACTTTGGATGTCATAGGTAACATGTGTATTTATTGTTATAGAGCTGTTGGACCTGCTGTTTGGAAGGAAATAGCTTCTGAAGGCTGTTTTACTGGTGGAAAGGTATGTTTATTGATATTTGTTACTGCATTTGAATCCTGCATGAGTTAGGTTTGAAATGAGTGTGACCTTACCACAATGTATTAGCAGGTGATCGGTCAGCAGAAGCAAAGGCCAAGGACGCTGGATTCACTGTTTGCAAACTTAAAGGAACAAAGAATGCATCAGCAGCAGATGCCGTCTGAGTACAGTCAGCCGAGACATGCCCAACGCCGTCTAGGACAGCAATGGAGCAGGGGAAGAAGAGGTGGAGGGGTCAGGGCTGACACACAAGATCAACAGCCTATTTTCCCAAGTTATAATCTCCACCTTCATTTTTTGGATCTGATTGTAGAACTCGATTTGAGAGGAGTCGTGCCCAGTTGTTTGGAACTTCTGATGTCCAATTTTCTGTATGGGGCTCACAACCGTCTCACAAGGAGTTGCTTCCCTTCTCTCAGCTTCGCGGGTTTCTTTTTATATAATATCGTTTTCCTTGCTTGGGTTTAAAGAATAGAAGATCTCTATTTAGTTTACATGGATACATGCAACTGGAACATCGGCTAAGATACCCGTGGGTGAATTGTTGGTGGTTGCTGGCCGGGTGACTAATGTGGTGAAGGGTGGTATGTTTTTTCTCAATTTCAATGGAGTCTGTGCTATCTTATGTCTGAAATTGACTGAGTTTCTTTATTTTTATTGTTCTAAAGTGAACATGCAAATTTCGAAGTTGAAGTGATGGACGTCCTTGCAACTCTGAGATTTTCTTTGGGTGAGATCATCTTGCCCTTTTCTATTTCTATGGAAGGATAAAGTCTGCTTCTACGCGAAAGCCTATATGTCTTGAATAAATGTGACACTGAAACAGATTTGATCAGTATCAAACAGTGGTGAATTGGGGGAAAAGGCAGCCAGAGGAGTGGCCAAAGTTAGAGAAGGAAGGCGCCCGAGAGTGTACGTATTTCTTGGAAGAAAGAACAAGATCCATAATTTTATGATTACTTAGGTTGATTCATAATTTTATGGTTACGCAATTGGATATTCACAATTTCTTGTGCCTCTTTCACAAGTTTACTTTTTCACGAAAAGGATTTTGTACGACGGTTAAATAATGCATGGAAATCCGTCCATTCAGTTTTTATTTTCGAGGCTCTTATTCATATGATCAAATGCATCCCCTCGGCAAACATCTGAGCCTTTTTAATACCAAACTGCCTGCAATGCACATTTATTCATATCCTTATCTACAATAGCGACCTCAAACATGTCCATAGCTGCCAAAGTGCATTACTTATTCCTGCTATTGATTTAACCAGGGATAGCACGTCTGCCTTCATGGCTGGTTGGCTTCCTGAATTGAGATCTCTGATCCTTCCAAACATAGCGGCGCCTCCCAGCAACTACCCTGTTATTTTTTCAACAGAGTAGAGAATAGCTTCTAAAGCTTTCCGACGTTACTGATTAGTGGCACCTATTTCATGATACTTGAAACTTCAGCTTCTTCAGTTCTCGCAAACCTGCCTCGAACCCTCGGTTGACTGTCGGCCAATGCCTTCCTGCAAGCATACTGCAAAAACACAATTATGCAAATACTGGAGAGGATGGATGGCCAATGTAACTGAATGTCAACGGTCATAAACAAGTTGCAGAATGAATATGTTTCTAGCAAAATATTAATCATTAACTAAGATGCAAAATAAAGGAGGAAGGTTGGCGTTAGGAAGGGCGTCCGGCCATAAAAAATTTTGCCATTTGTAAGAAGAAGAAGAACCACTTTATTCCAACCTCACCAAATGTAATACTTGAAAACTTGCAATACATGTCAAGTAATGTACGTACAAGCACACATACAGAACAAGCTCATGAAGTGAGCTTGTATGTACTTTGTGGATTATGTTCACTTCATGAGCTTTGTGGATTGTTTAGAACCACTTTCTCATTTTGTAATGCTACCAGATTAATAGCCTTAGGCCCTTTGTGGATTGTTCAGAGAAATGCAAACATCCCTACTGTTGCTGCACATCTGACATAACAACAGAATTTTCAACTAGCAGTAAAAAAACTTACCTTGATTTTCCTACCATAATTCCTTTTGGCCTTCTTGTTTCTATATCGCAAGAGCTTTATCTCCCTCCCTTCACTTGGCAATCGTTCAAGCTGAGGAAGCATATTGGACGTCATGACACCACTAAGAGTCTGACAACAAGCAACCGAAACTAAAATAAAATGCAGGTGTTCAAAAGAAATTTACAGACAAATGAAGTTGGATACCACCCAATCCATCTTCTTTCCTTTTAGTTCATATATTATTTGTTCTTCTGAAAAAGTCAAATAATCTCCTAATATATGCTACTTGAATATATGTACTGTCCTTTTTCCTTAGAATCAACTATTATAGCAAGAGAATATATCAGTAATGGTTCGGATCTTCGGAGAATACATATACCCACTATGAGATGAAGAGAAAAATATCGCATATACCTGAATGTCGCCCTCACTATGTGCTCTCCTCAATCCTATAGCAGCTCCCAAATCAAATTCTCCAAAGTCCAGAAATTTTGGTCCATGGCCACCATTAACCCATTCCATTGAGGTTAAACAGCCTGAGCTGGTGCTTTTCTGTATAGCTCCTACAGTAATTTCAGTTTTCTCTGCAGATAAACCCTGTTCCATGTCTGGCGGAGGAAGCTTAACTTCTGATTCCACAGAATGCTTGAGATCCATTTCCATGGAGAGCTTGACTTCCGATTCTAATTCCAAAGGAAGCTTCATTTCTAACTCCTCACATAAAGACTCTTCTATGGCAGATTTTGCTAATAGTGCCTTCTTGCATTCAAAAAATTCCTCACCAAAAAGAGGATCACCACTAACTGGAGCAATGTCTGTGATAGGTGGGATGATATCTTCTTCTGCAAAAAAAATATTAGCAAACATTGGATCAAGATTCATCATTGGTTCTTCCAAGATGGGAGTCATCAGTCCAGGAGCCATGAACAGATCTTCGCCTCCCAGATTGAATTCTGACACAACAGGCAACTGGAGAGGATTTTCCTGTAAAAGATCGACATTGTATAATATCAGAAAACATCTCTTACACTTAATTCAAAAGTGTGAACTGTTCACTAAAACGTCTTTTACAACATCAAGTGCACTGAAACTGCAGATGCACATAGGGTCGCATAATTAGAATCATAAATGAAAAAAAGGAAAAAATGAAAAACCTTCGAATGGAAATGATCCTAGCTCAAGAGTGAAAACTTTAAAATTAGAGAACCAGTATACTGGGCAATGTAAAAAAATTATTAGCAAACTGGTGGACATCCCATTCCGTTCTAATAACACTTTGTGTCTCCCAATTGATCGGATATTACTCAATTCAGCAAGTTATTGACCAAAATTTCCTCCTCCTATAGATTAAAAATGGCTTAAAAAAATTGACCTTTCGCAAAGATAAGCAAATAGCCTCTAGTTTCAAAACTATGATTGGGAGTTCGATATGGAAAAAGTAAAATACTGAATTTTGAATAAGCAGCAATGAAGAAAGACGAGTGACTTGACTTCCTCAACAAGTAATACATAAAAAAGTATATATCAATTTTCAGAATAAAAGAATGAAGAATGTTTCATAAATCAGCAAACTTGTGGCAATCTAATCCCACTTCTCAACGAGAGAAGGAGCATACGATCGAAGAAGTCAAAAAAGTGGCAAAAGATCATTTCCCCCATTTACACAACAGAAACACGAAAATCTCCCAATTCACAGACACTTCCACCGGCGTTCCCCCCATCATGATCGACTTTGCATTAGATATGACAGCACAATGAAAAGCAGAAACATCCGAAAGCAAAAGCCCGAACCTTCAGAACCACCAACAAAAACTAGACCAGCAAAAACCAATCTCAAAGATCCAACACAAGTTGCAAGACTTGTTGCGATCACACCTACGCTGACAAAAGAAAAAAAACTGTACAAAAAAACCAAAAGAAGTCATCTTTTTTTCTTTTTTCTTTGGTTCCTATGCAAAATGCAAAATGAAAACTGCAGAGGGAGTCCAATCCTGCAAAACCCCATAAACCATCCCGCACCAGCTCTTCAATTCACCACTCAGAACATTGAAAAATGAAGACAGAAAAACAAAAAAAATACTCCATCAAAATGGACGGGTAAAAAAACAAAAAAGAGAAAAAGAAAAGCTGATGCTTACTCTGCCATTGCTCTGAGGAATAGCAGAGTACTGGACCTCCGAGGTGAACCCGCGGTGGAAGAAGGGATAGAGCAGCCCCGGCTCTGCATACATTTTCGCCTTCACACAACAACTCTGACTCTTCTTCTCCTACAACAAACCAACCAAGAGACCAAAACGAAGCCGGAAGAGAAGTAGAAGCGGAGGAAGAAGCAGGGAAGGAGGGAGTGAGGACAAAGAGAAGTAAAAAGCAGAGAAGGATCAAACAACGCCTCCTTTGTTGCTTTCTGAGTGTTGTTAGGGACGATGGTGACGCAGTAGTAATATTTTTACTAATATATTTTATTTTTATTATTTATAATTAAATTTAATTTTTTTAATTTTTTATTATTACCAATAATAACGAGAAAAAAGGTTCAAACTTCAAGTTAGTTAAGAATAGTAATAGTTTTCACCCTTTTAATTTGAGATTAATTAATTTTATTTTTCAATATGGGCCAAGGAAGGATATAATTCAGTTATGATAGAGTGTCACGTTGACACAATGAAAGTCATCATTTGAGTCTGATTATCTTATTAGAAGGGGTGAATATCTTCTTCTATTTGTATATGATATTGAAAATATCAATAAAATATTTGCTACAATGTTAGAATCACAATTTCTATAAATTTTCTCTCGAAATTTCCATTTTTCTTTAACGGAAGAATAATTTTTGTTTAGCAATAAGAGTTCACTTCCAATTTACAATATTTTTGGTTTATCAAATTGGATTTATTTAAGTTTATATTTTTGCATTTTTCACAAATAACATTATCTTTTAGTAATTTTAGTTTTATTTTATTGGGTATTATATATATCATCTTTAGATTTGTCTTTTTTATACATAATAAGTAGAATAATCTACTTTTATTAATAAAAAGGAACTCTAGTCACAAACTAAAAGTAGGAGAATAAAATAACCTCATACATAGCGTTACTTGTTCGTTCTAATCTTACTAATGTAATTTTTTAAAAAAATAATAAAAATACCTTTTAATGGTAGACAGTAATTTAAATAGGATATATATTAAAAATCATTCACATTTCGTATTTAAGATATTAAAATATCATTGTTTATCTTACTATTCAATAAAAAATTATATATATAACACAATATCTTGCCTAATTTATTTTAAGAGCAGTGCATTTCGCTATAATTTTTCTTGTTTCGAAAAGAATTATCAATCATCTATAATTTTTGAATATTTTGTTCATAAATAAAATCATTTTTTAAGGAAATAAAACTAAGTTATTGTTTTTAGGGGTAAATTTTTGAGTTATTCCCGTAATCGAGTCGGCCGGGCACTCGACTCAAAGTGACGATGGCTTTCTATAAAAATACAGTTTACATGGCGCCATGCCGATGCCCATCCGCTGACGATGTACATGTAAATTTCCACTCTTTTGGCATACCAGTTCAACCCATGACCAGGTTGCAGTGTTTTTGGTGTGCAATTTGGAGTTTCCATGGATGCTACATCTCATGGGAAGGGAAGGTTCATGCATGCATGGTCATGCGAGTGGAGAAAAGTTGGGAGCTTTTGCTGTTGGGGATGCTGAGCAACTGTATTCCAACTTATTAATTAAATATCTCCATATGTACAGGGAGATAGATGTCTCCGTTTATAAGAGATTTGTCTCATTTCTTACTTGGCCTCGATGGCCATGTTGGAAGTATAGAATGCTTTCTTTTTCTATGGCCCAGATTTGATGGACGACCAGTACTCATGTCCACAGATTGTCAAGTCTGAACGACTGATCACTGGTTTGCTCTGTTCATTCCTTGGCCTTTGAGGTGACAATATGTAACTTTGGTTTATTATTACTAAATCGTCTTTACAGTAATAATAATCTTCTTGATGTAACATTGCTAATGCTCGATTGTGTTTATTTAGAAATAACAGTGGTCGATTCAGATGGCTAAAGATCTCACTAGAATTATCACTACTGACAAATGCAAGAGATGATATTTCCCATGTCGGTATAATCATAATAATTTAATTTGCTTGATTAAAAGAGGACATCGGTTGTGCGTTCACTAAAATATTTGGTAATGTCTTATATGATTGTAACATTGGGTTCCATGTAGAGGCCCCCACCATGTAGGAGTTATAGGTGAAAATGCAATTAAGTTAATATACCCACTTACACTACACAAAAACAAGTTTTCCCAAATAGTAGTACCTTCTGAATGAGGGACACGGAAATTGACAAAATTGGGTGTCAAGTATCAAATATCTTCACACAATATATTTTCTTGAAAAAAAAGTGAACAGTTGGGGAGAGCCTCCTCAGTTTATCACAAGTGGTGAAGGTTGCAGAAGCCCGGTGAATAACAAGATGAGGTGGTTCATGAAGAGCAGTACACACCATGTGTTTCTGTGCCTGGAACCAGAAGCAAGGCAGGAACATTTTTCTGTGTGGGGGTAATACTGTAGCGGGATCTCTTGTCCGTCGTATGTGGAATAAATCTCCCAAACAGTGGTAGGCTTACCATCCACAGATACCACTACCTGCCCAGAAAAAGTAGAGATATTTACTTCAATTTCTTGCCAGTTCTCGCGTATGAATATGAGCAGAATTTACAAGCCGAGTAGATAATTCATGAACGTGCTTTAGGTGAATTAATCCTGGTAATTAGTTTAGCTTAGTCCCTATATGTATGAGTAACTATGAGCGCACAGATTTTGTATAATATTCATATAAACACACAATGCAAGCCAATCATAGAACATGAGCGTATGCAAGTGTTATGATTTATTCCTTACAAAGATCTCCCCTGAAAAGGGCAATGGCAACACAGATAATAATAAACTCGAATAATTTCATCCTGGCACTTTTGAGTCTATCAGCTTTTGTTCAGAAAACAAAAAGTAAAGCAACTAGAATGAGGATTAAGGAGACGTTGAACAACATGATAGAAAGCTGTGGATCATCAAAAGGGTTGGAAAGAAAGGATGAAGTGGAGAACATAAGTATATTCTTGGGGGTTAAGAAGCATTCTTTGGTGAGTTACAGGAGGATTTTGATGTTACAAAATGAAATGGAATTTTCCACTCCAAAAAGAGACTTCCGCATTCACATTCTGATCATCCTTTGCATTTTTTGGCTGATTATGCATGTCTGTACCATAAGGAAAAATGATTCAAACCAACTGAGAAACAAGTACAGCCAAATCCTACATGATGAGATCACTGCATGGGTAGTCATAAGCTCGATCAATGGAGATGATAATTATGTGCATAAATTTCTTCCACTGAATTCTTCCTTGAAGTGACTTTGAAGAGACCTGATGCATTTAGGCATGTTGAGTGCTCAAGCTCGAATAGAATAAAGAAATTCTAGACTCATTCATTACATTCCACCTTTGATTAAATAAGAAATAATTATTTATTCCATATTTTAAAATTTTATCATTCATATATTTCGCGCCGTAAAGGCGTTTTACTGCTCATTTAGTACTAGTAGCTTCTTCTTCTTCTTTTTCAAATAAAGTATTACCTTTTCTACTTGGATGGTGATATATGAAAGAAATTGAAATACTGAAACTGTGAGGAAAAAGGCAGATGAGGCTAACTAAATATAATCTAAATGTTTGGAATTAGTGCAAATTACAAAGGGGTTCCATCGTTTGGCATTCATGTTGGGCAAAAGCAATGCCCAAAGAAAAATGATATGTGGTGGGGGCAAGGATGGTTTCAATGATTCATTTTACTATTGTTGCCAATTTGCTGTCCGCCCATGAAGGCATCTATATACAGCAACTCCATGAGATATAGCCTTAGCTGAGAAAGAGAAACTGGTGGGAGAAGAAGATCAACTGTTAAAACTTGCTAGCAAAAGAGAATCGAAAATTTTTTCTCGGAATTTCTTTGGTTTGTTAAGTGAAGAAATCGAAATGGACGATCCATCGACCCAACTTGTTTTTGCTCCGCATATTTTATGTAAAGGAATGTACCAGGCACTTCTGAAAGGGTGGAATCCCGCCTTATATGAATGTTTTTGTAGCTATTTTCATATTCGAGTAGTACAAGAGATCTAAAAAGCTAGCCCTTCATGTTTTCAACTCTTAAAAAATTACGATAGCTCCAAGGTTAGTAGTATGTTAGAAATTCAAACATCGTTAGCACCCCTAACACCGAAAGAGGTGAGAAGTTTTAAGCGCTCTTTAGATGGCAATCAAGCTCAAGAGAAAAAGTAGAAAAATGGTTCTTGAAGAGTAAAGTAGAGGAATAGTTCTTGAAAGGTAGAGTCTAGATAGTCGTTGGTTCTTTTCAACAATGGAAGGACGTCCTGTTTTTGACATGTCAACGTAGATGGCTGGATTGGTTTGTCATCTTCTAGTGTTGGGTTTATGAACTTGCAGAAAGTTGTGTAACTTCCTCAACAACAATTCCACTTTGTTGGCCAATATTTGCACCCTGTAATGCAATCAGGTAGGGGTTGTTAATCGAACGAGTCACTTTCGTGGGCATTTGGTATTCGGCTCAGTCGACTCGATTCAAAACTCAATATTTAAATGTTCGAACTCGAAATAGAATCCTTCGTAGCCGAGTTTGAGCAAAGCAGTGTTTCGACTTGACTCGACTCGATTATAACTCAAACTCGATTCAAAATCGACTTGATAAAATAATATATATATATATATTTTTTATATTATATTATATATATATACTAATAAGTTTAATTGTAACTAGTTATATTCATTTATATATAATATAATAATGAAGTAGTGAGATAGCTTGAATTCATATGTTTTAAAGTGAGTCGACCTATTGTAAGTTATAGGTTCAACTCTGACGCGCTAGGTTTGAGCTCGAGCTCGTCAAAATTAAATACTTTTAAGTGTATTCGAGCTCGAGCAATATAAAAAATAGAGCTCGAGCATGCATGTTTAAAACTCGTTTAATCTCGAACCAAGTTCGAATGCAAGTTTAAAACTCATTTAATCTTAAATTAATTCGAATATAATTCGAACTCAGCTCGCTCGCCCATTTAGCAACCGTATAATCAGGTACGTGCCGACTATGTTACATATGTAGGAGGAAAGAAAAAGTATGGGGAAAAAGAGAGAATTAACAATGCTGGTAACTCAATATATTGGCCAAGAGAGTTATGCTACTAACTGCAGACCACTAATCAATTCTGTGGATGCATGAAAATGGCACACAAATCAAACAGGTAGATGGTATTACGTTAATCAATGAAGCAGAATTGGGAAGTCATTTTTTTCAGGATGAACAATATGCGCTTGGGACCATCCGGTGGCTGTGATAGGGGTGACCGTGGTGGCTTCTAAGCTATGCGACGAAGTCCAAATTTTTTCTTCTACCTTGCCGTCTCTACTAGTCCCTTGCATGCCCAGTTGTTAAATTTGTTCATGCAAAAGGCAAAATTGGATGGTCCGTCCATTACGAACCCTGTTGGGATTTGCCACATGTACAATCTTAAAATCTGCGGCAATAAAAGTAGAATAACAAGCAAACCAATCCGATCCCCCAAAAAACACAAAATCAGAAAATAAAAGAGGCGCCAAATTTTATGTAAAAAACTCCCAAATTAGTGGGGAAAATTACATAGCAACATGCTTAAATTTACTATGATTATTAAACAATAATAATCATAGAATACTAGGAGAGCAAATTCTCCAATACGGATCAAACAAATCACTAAAAAATTAGATGATAAATACAAGAGAATATCTTTTTTCTTTTTTAAAAGAATCTCTTCAATCTTAAATTAAATATGCAAAAAAACCCTTTGACTTCCTCTGAGTACCAACCCCTTTAACTTTTGAAACACGTTGGATTTCTCCTGTGCATGAGAGAGGAGGGGACCCAAGAAACACTACAACCGAAGGAAATGTGACACCATTGTTGAAAGCAGCCCCGGCCTCTAGCAAAAGAGACCCAATCATGGGATGGTTCACAACTCGGGAGAAGAAGCTACAATACAGAAGATCATGACTCAGGAGTTGTCACCAAACCTTTTCGTTGCTGGGTTTAAGAGAGCGACCGAAGAGAGAGTACCCATAATGCAAAACAGAATAGGAACTCTGAGACGCGTGTCATCAGGGCTAGAGCAGCAGAGCCATCATCTTTGCTGGAAATTATTATTATATGCAAATAATAAGTACCGGAAAGAAAGAAAGGAGTCCAATTTGGTGTACTTTGGACGAATCCAATTCGGCAGTGAGTAATTCTCATGACCCAAATTCCAATACAGCTGGGGTGCAAATGAGGTGGAAGAAAGACTATGCGACAAGGCGTTGACAATGGCTTACTGAATGTAGACATGGGGAGAATATAAGCCAATGCAATGGGACGTAGGTTCTGTTCTTACTTCTCAGCTTCTGACATAAGCCAATGGTTTGCTTCTCTGCTTTTGCTTCTAAATTCTGACTTTTTATCTAGCTTTTTAAAAAAATTATTTTGGTTAAATATTGTGCAGGATTAGAGTTAGAACATTGATAATTATTTTATCAAATATATAACGAACACAGTTTTAAATCAAACTGACTTTGAATTGGCCATATATACGATATATTTGGTACCGTATTTTCTAAATATAAAAAAGACAAACAAGAGAAGACTGACTGGCTATCCTCTTCATAAATTGTGTGCCAATCAAATGGAGAAAGCCAAGGCGTCCTTGGCTTGGGCCAACCAGGCCCAGCTCTTTGATCTATATAAAGATTATTACTGGGCATGGGTGATTTATCTAACTTAATACCTCCTTCAATGTTCTAAAAAAATGGTTAGATAGCTAAGATGGCATGGTTTCATCAATCAATATTTGAGCTATTATGGGCTCCAGATCTTACTGCGAGTATTGATTAATTATAGGGAACGACTAAGAGTGAACTCAACACTCACATTTTGATATTATGTCCTCAAGCTCAATATGCCTGATATTGTTTGTCATCCTTGACACACTACAGCCAATTGTACTCTACAATTTATTTTTTTTATTCAACAATAATTCTGCTCTTCTTCCTTTTACTCCCTTTCTATACACCAAAGATCGCATCCCAGTTCCACCTAAAAGAAACCCAATTTCGATCATTTCATTTGTGGAACTGGTGCATCAGGTGCATCTCCCTTTCTTGAACCTCCAGTCCATAACACCAGCTCCAAAATAATCACGGTGATCAAAATGATGGCAAGATTGAAGCTATACCCAACCTTCCACTCATTCCCAGCTCTTCCCACCTTGATGCCCAACACAATGTTCACTGCTGCCAAGAACAAGGCCAGTCTCCCCACCCAAGAGTGGTACCAGTTCCAATACCTCCTCACTTTGGCATCTTTGTCAGGACGAATGAAAAACGCAATTATCTGTCATTCAATGTAGTAAAGAAAACAACGAAATTTTAGCAGCAGTGAGTAACAATTCAATGGAGGTTGACTCATGGATCTCAAGTTTTGGGTAAGTAATCACCTGGAGAATGCTAAGGAACAAGACAAAGATCCCAATGCCTCTGTGGGCTGGGACATGAGCATTCAATCTACCATACAATTCTATACCTGCCACCACTGCAGCAAAGCCAACGATGAATCCGACGAATTGAATAACAGTGTGGAGATAGAACCACATTGGATCATAAAATCTGAAATATCTAGCAATGATCGCCCCTATTGGCAGGAGGAACCCCCATCCAGAAATAGCCAGCAACCCATGTGTTCTCTTTAGATGCCCAGGATAGGAAGGAACAACAGCCGATGTGCCTGCACCAATAACTTCGTCATCTTAGTATTTTCGAACTTTTTTTAAAGATCGCACATTCGAGCATGAATTGCAACAATGTACCCGATGTAAAGTCGAAGTTGATGGTCACTTGGTTGTCATGTGGAGTTAACTGGTAGAGGATCGGAGGAGCAGTGCCAAATGCAAATATGAGAGGTTGGTGAGTGATGGGAGCTGGAAATTGTAATTGGAAGGCCATGTATATGGTATCACCATAGAGGATAACAGTGGGAGGAACAGTAGTATTCTGCAACTCTCCCTTGTCTACTACAACATCTAACGGAGATGTGCCATTGAGAAGATACTGTTTAATGCGTGCTCTGCTGTCTCTTCCGATCCATCCGACCATGGCGCTAGAGCCCACCATCATGCCGTACTTGGAGAACCCCATTCCAATCCATCCCTCCACATATACGGCTGATAATACCAAGGTTAGAACATTGTCCTTCGTCTGTGAGTACTGTGACAAAATGACGAGTAGAAATGAACTACGAATATTGTGAATGTGGACATATGTAGTAACAAAATGCCATCTTTGTTTATTTGTGAATCACCCATATATATCAAGAAGATCAAAGTGGATATTGACTCACTCTAAGAATGAAGCTATTCCAAACTGGTTTGCAAATCTGGCCGGAGGAATCACGGTAAGGAGCAGGAAGAAAACTTGTCAGATCCAACCCACAACCATCCGTTTGAGCTCTAACACTGATCACAACAACAGTGCCCAAAACCAAAAGCTGAGCTAATAACAAACAGCAAAGTGGGCTTTTCATGGAGGCTACGGACATCAACGCTGGGGGAGAACGGAAGTTCAAAGTGAACAAGATTAAGGAAATCATAAAGATGTTTGTAAGTGACTTGTGGTGTTGGAGATGCTCTGTAGCTATTAAGAGTGGCGCCATTGTCTTGCAATGAAAGACAGAGGGTAATGGAAGCCATGATTGAGGATTTGGTGATGGCTGTGACTTTGTGATGATGAAGATGGTGGCTTAACGTGGTTGCAACCTTAAAAATCACGCTATGTCTCCAATAAGGTGGCTAACAAATGACCAAAAACGTTGTAGATGACTTTGATTATACTTCTGTACCGATTATAGTGTCCTTTCATCGTTGCATGGGCAGCAATAATCGAGTGCAAGAGCTGGAATTGGTAGCTTAAAATTTCTACAAATCTAAAGGTTTCAATTTGCTGGTGTGAGTGAACAGTGAACAGAGTGCTTTTAGCTTTTTGCATGCTTTTTCAATACTCAAAATTCAGAATCAACGCAGGTTGTATCGTCGTTAAAGCCCAAACTGTATCCACATATGGGCCTACATCTGGACCGGATATTTTCGTGTTGGGTCAGTACTGGCAATTTGAGATCTTACCATTTAGTTGCGCTACTCGACTATACGAGCATTTTGCATGTTAATTAAGCCCGTCATCGGAGAGTGCCCCATCCAAATCTAAATAAATATATCTAATAAATTTTATAAATATATACATATCATTATTAGTTAACATATTAATAAATCACTTAAAAAGACTATATTTGAGAATGGGAGAGAAGACTATGCAAAACTTGAATTGCATATTAAAGACTTAGTCATTTTATATTACATCGATCCAATTATTCCTAATCCCTATTCTAGTTCTAAGTAATTATATTAAGAACTAATATTGGCATGAAGATCCATAAAAGGATGTTCTAGTCTTAAATCAAAAAGAATTATGTTAAAAGTTTTTTTATAATCAAATCTGCATATTATTTTTTTAATTTTTGTAATTAAAATAATATAATTTTTACATTCTTGTTTTTCATGGATTAATATGATTAATTAATCAGGTCTGATAGAATAATCATTGTTCTTTATCAAATTCTATTAGATCTGGCCAGATTCATGTTTAAATAACTAAATTTGTATTTTTTTACATTGAATAATTACTCATGTTATTAATTTTAATTGAATTTTCTTATTCAATTATTGTACATATCATGGTTATATACTGATAATCATTAATTGATGTATGATTTATCAGCATGTATTTTTTAATTTAATTTTCGTAATTAAATTAAAGTAGATTAGTAAATATCATGTTTAGATTAGATTTTACTTGATTATTTGTTATGTGATAAGCATAATATGCTTGATTGTTAATTATCTATTTTGTTAAATAAATACATCTAAAATAAATTATGTAAATCTATTAATTAGGATTTTTTAAAAATTTGTTCTTAAATTCTTAATTAATTATAACTCCATAATTTTTTGTACATAATCTACACCTTGTCTTTCCTTGCCATTAGACTCTTTGTGACTCCAACATTATTCTCCATTTTTTTACTCTAAGTTTGGAACATCCTCTATCTCTAATTAATCTTATGCACATCCACATGTCAAAAAAAAGAGAGAGATTTTGATATACCTATAAAGCCGACTCCTTTGCCGGTAACCACCAGAACAGAGTTGGCCATCCATTTTAATTGCCGAAATAGGAGCATCTTTGGTGTTGAATCTCATCATCGACCCATAGTCAGCAACTCTACATTATTTGAAATGATGGCATTGCCGATCGTCGCCAGCATGCAATCGATAGCCCACGCCTTTACCTGCTTGGCATGCAGCCGATGGCAGGAGGCTGAACCTGCTTGAACAAGTGGCTGCGATGGAGGGACAACGGACTTGAAGAGGGGGAAGAAAATGGCTTTTACTTGTTCCAACAAAGGGTTCCCCTTCTAGGACCTATTATTGCCATCATGTGGCTGACGACCTCATCGATTGCCGTCGACTTCCTCTTGGAAACAACGGTAGCATTCTTCTTTTCCCCCTCTCAATAGAATCCCAAAAATTAGGGATTCATAGTTTTGAAGGGGAGTTTTCATCTCCCTTAACATGTCAGTTAAGACCTATTACCAATTATCTCTTCCAAATAAATAAACAAATAATTTACATAATCAATTAATTAATTGGATAGTTTGAGTCCAAATTTAATTTTTATTTGTCCTTTTTTTGGTTTGTCCAATTAATTTATAAATGGACAATTAATTAATTATTCAAACTATTTTATAAATTGTTTATGTCTAATTAATTTTAAAATGGGTATTTTAACAAATTTGGTTTGTCTGACTTTATTATGTTGTTTGTCTTATAATTTTTTTTGTTAGACATATATATCGCAAACTAAATTACCCACTCAGCATCCAATTGTCCATTAATAAGGGAACCATATTCTATTGTGTATACTTAATATTTTCTCATTTTTTAATAAATAAATTATTAAATATTAAATTATCTGTTTAATTTTAATATTATTCAGATTATTTTAAATATGAGTTCTTAATGAATCATACATTCAATAAGGAGAAAGAAAATTTTTGGGATCTGTTAAGAAATAAATATTCTAATTTTTGTTTTGGACTTATATTTAATCAATTATAGACTTGACCCAATAGTCATTTTTTTAAAAAAATAACTTATTTTTAAATAAGTTTAGATTATTTTTTTAAAAATAATCATATTAAAAGATTTTAAGTAGTTTAACTTTTTTTCGTCCTTGAAGCTTAAGTAAAAACTGCTTAATAAATGATAGGTCAAAGCATATATTAGGAGATGATATAAACATATAAGTTCATTGAATTTGTATCAGTTACAATTAATTGAATCATAATTATTTAAAATAGTAGGAGCTAAATATTTGATTATTAGTTAATCATAATTTAGTTTTCATACATTAATTAATATTTAGGACTTGTATTATTAATCGTGCAATAAATAAATTGTGATTGTGATATCTTCTCAATATCATATTTATTATATATTATTAATTTTACTCTATCCTAAATAGTTAATTTTTGTAAATTCTTATGTCAATATTAATTAAGCTTCTTTTAAATGTCTCTTGAATTCTAGTTCAAATGGCAGCAAACAAACAAATTATCACTAATTTGAACAAAGATGAGAAACTTATGGGAGATAATTATGACATTTGGCATCGTAAGTCCTTGAAGATCAAGAATTTCTAGAAATTCTCAACCATACCCTATCTCCTCCCATTAATTATAGCATTAGATGAGATGTTGATTTGTATAAAACCTGAAAAAAGAGCATAGTCTTGCATGTATCACTCTCTTAAGTACTATGAGAAATAATAATCTTTGTAAATTCGAAAAGTACACAAATATGTTTGGGCTATGTGGCTAAAAATAAAAGAGAGATACGACTTAACTTCTGCAAGTAAATTAATGAGGCTTACTATTAAGTTCGACACTTACAAGATGCATCCTCGGGCTACAATGAGGGACCATCTACGTGAGATGAAAAACTTAATTCATAAATTCTCTACTACTAGTCATATTTTATTTGATGAGTAATAAGTACAGGCTATTATTAGATCCCTACCCTATTCATGGGAGCACATGAAAATAAGTATAACCCACATGGATAATATCAAAACTTTTTAGGATATTGAGCATCACTTAGAGTTAGTAGCTGAGCTGCTTGAGGCTGTTAAAACAAATGGTGAAGCTTTTGTAGCTGAAAGTCGTGCTTCAAACTCTAAATGTCCTCATTGGAAGAAGTTTCAAAAGAAAGGGTCTAAATCTCGTCGGCAATAACCAATTCAATTTAAGAATGACAATGACAAGGGTGCTAAGAAAAAAGAAAGAAGAACTTGTAGAATGTCACTTGCTGCAATTGTGGTGGTAAAGGACATTTTGCAAACAAATGTGCTACATTGAAGAAGGTTTGTCCTTTTTTAAATATTTTTGATGTGTTTGTATCTTGTTGTTTAATGTTATCTGATTCTCATTCTGTGTGGATTGTTGATTCATGAGCAACAAACCACATATGCAGAAATAGAGCAAGATATGTGAAATTTCGTCGAATTTCATGAGGGACAAGATGGATATATATAGGAAATAACTCCAACCTTGTTGTCCTAGGCATAGGCACTTGCAAATTACAGATGCGGGGAGGTCGCACTTTAATGCTTCATGATGTCCCGTTTGCTCCAAAAATATGACAGAACTTAGTTTTGGTTAGAGTTCTTTTAGAGATGGATTTTATTTTGAATTTTAAAAATTGTTCAATGACTATTTATCATGGGGATATTTATTTTGGCTCAAGATTTATGTTTGATAATTTCTTTATATTAGACATTGAGGATTTTGTTTCTCAAATAAATTGTGATTATTTGTTGATCGCTTCTTCAAGCAGTGCTTTCGTTGGTGCAAATGATTGGCATGCACAATTAGGTCATATCAGACAAAATCGAATGATATGATTAGCTTGTGACGGTCTTTTAGAACCTTTAACTCACATTAATTTACCCATATGTGAACATTGCTTGGCCGTAAAGTCACTCGAAAGCCTTTTTGTAAGGCCACTATGGCTGAACATCCATTGCAATTAATTTGTTCCGATATTTACGTTCCATTAAATGTTAAAGCTATACATTATGTTCAACATTTCATTACGTTTATCGATAATTTCACACATTTTGGAAAGGTGTATCTTATTTCTCATAAGTATGAAGCATTTGAATGCCTCAAACGTTTTCAACACATAGGAGAAAACCAATTCAACACCAAAATTAAGGCTTAGAGAACTGATCGAGGCCGTGAATACCTCTCTGATCAATTTAGATAGTGATGTGAAGAGAAGGGAATTAATTGTCAATTGTCTATTTCATACACTCCTCAGCAAAATCGAGTTACTAAACAAAAGAATTGAACTCTTCTTGAATGGTTAGGTCAATGTTAACACAAGCAAACCTCCTTATTTCCATATGCGGAGATTCTCTTTTAACAACTACCTATGTACTAAACCGAGTACTAATCAAGTCAGTATCTTCAACTCCATATGATCTATGGATAGGTCACAAACCTAAACTTAGTCATTTAAGACCCAGGGGTTTGCAACTTGTGTTCACAACCCTTTTAGCAAATTTGGCAAATTGAGTCCATGTGTTAAAAAGTGTATCTTTATCAAATACGCTGAACACTCCAAGGGGTATGTATTCATTGGTGAACAGGCTAACGGAAATATTACTAAACTTGAATTTAAGGATGTCAAAGTTTTGGAAAATAATTTTCCACAAAGAGGAGATATCAATTTAGATCTCCATTTATTTGAAATAGAAGATACTGAAACTATCAACAATCAAATTCAACCAGCTCGAGAGGTTGAAGAGGAGTTTGATTCCAATGGGAGTGCCAGGAATATTCAAATTCCTGAAGTAGGACAGATGCGTCAAAGTAATCGTATACTAGTACCCCGACATTGATTTAACATTAAGAATGAAGTTTTAATGTTTCAAAGGGACATGAACATGGTTCAATATATTGATGAAGATGAACCTAAATGTAACACCCCAAATAGAGCTCACTTAGGAACCAAACCGAAATGTTATGAGTCACCCGATTAAGTTGGTCAAGCCGAACCTAATTCGAATGGATCTACTCTCGCCATCTTAAGATGGAAGATAAATATTGTTATGCATTCACAAGATGCAAGGAACCCTAATAGGATACTATGTGAATGACGTGACGTATAATTCACACTAAAAAGTAATCATGATAAAATCAATAAAATTTGTAAAATAAAACGAATAGAGTATCCCCTAAAAGTATAATAATAGGCCACCCTGTCAACAGTGTATATAGATATATCTATTAACAACATTCCATAGACAATTCTTCATTTCATAACACCTAATAGTTTTTATCATAACATCCAAAACACGAATTGGGTCTTGACCCATCTATATATTTCATCTGTCACAGTCATAATATCTGTCTTATCTATCATAACATTATCAAAATATTATTACCATGTCATCCTGAAACATCATATTATAAAACGATACATCATGACTAACAACATAACAATCCAAAAACATGTTGCATCAGGTTTGTGCGTGCACATAGCAGACACTGCTCCTCTGTTTAGGCTGGTATATAAGACTCCTACTTCTTATATATATATATATATAGACACACACACACATGTCAGCAACGAGAGTGACTAGTCCATAAATAATTATAACAAATTGGCAAATGAGAGTTGACTCACATTTTGAAGAACACCATATATATCTTATGTTAAACTCTCATATGGGCATCTACTAGAGAGTCATCGGGCTGCTGTGTGACATCCCAATTTCGGTTCACCTACGAAATGAATCAGAGATATTACGATCGAGTCAAATTATGTCTAAATCTACTAGTCTATAAGACTCGATCAATAATTTAGATCAAAATAACTTATTTGGTGTCAAGAGAATGGAAGATATTACTAAATATACGTGAAAACTCATTAAATATAAAAAAACTATGAAAGAAAGTAGTTGCGTTGAGCTCAAGTGTGTGGAGCATTTATCTATCCTCCTACCAAAGTCCGACTTAGGATCACACGACCTACATATATAATAGGAAAAACGTTAGTAACAAGTGTTACTGGTCCAATAACTAACAGTCAAACTGGCACAAGGGAGTTGACCCTCATGTTAAATGAAATCATTTATATACTTTTCACAGAATCTCTCATAGGGCACCAATTAGGAGTCGTCGGCCTCGGCTCGACGACATCTCATTCTTACTCATCTCATGCCTCAGCAAATGGTAAAACTATCCCTTGCGCGGGAAAATTAATTTCTTTTTTGGTTTCTTTAGCCCTCTATATCCTTCGTATCACTCCTGACCATGAACATAGAAGCCAAGTACTCTCAGGCATGCGCCGTCAGTACCCTTTACAACCACAAGTCTAGACATGCACTGCATTGCAACACTTATAGCCCTCCCCACTTTTCTAGTTTGAAGAACTCAAAGGTGAAGCTGTTAGGATCCCTCTAGAATGAACGACCCACTCACCAATTTAGAGCCCACTTGACTGGTACACGCCCGCTCGCGTAGTGCGATGTCAGTTTTCCTTGTCTCACATCTCACTGGAAAACTCAAAAAAATGATATATAGGCCCGAAAGCAACTTGCGGTGGATATTGTTTTCGAAATCAAACTTAAGGGATCTCATCCTCGAGCTGTCGGATCTTGTTTAGTGGGGTCTAATAAAACAGTTACTCAACACGTCCTGAAAATTATATCAGCAATAAATTATAGCGAAAAAAAATCGAAAGAGTCCTAACGGACCTATGGTCCAAGTTACAAGCGTGATGTACCATCTATGACAAGCTCGGACTCCGAAACCTATATCAAAACCCATTGCTAAGTAAAATGATAATATCTTTATATGATGTATGCTAGTGGTATGTACTCACATTATGAATGCATCCTAATAAAGAAAACTGTGCTAACTAAACCTACAACTAAACATCCAACATGCAAATTGAGACATAATAAAGAGAATAACTAATAAATAAATAAATACACTTATGAATAAATAGATAAATAATAAATACATGAAAATAATTATGTTATATAAATACACGGCTAAACACGAGTAAATATCACATATATTCGGTGTTAGTAAACATATAAATAATTAAATAAATAAATACATAATTATTCTATAAATAAATAAATAAACAATTATTTAATTTTAATTAATCATGAATAATAATATCACATTTATCCAATACAGAATGCGTAATTAAATACAAATAAATATTAACATACATGCAACAAACAAATATATAAATAAATAAATAAATAAAATTTAATAAACATGAATAAAATTAATATTAATAAATAAATATATCAATAATAATAAACAATCACATAAGCATTCATCGTATACGACAGACATATAAATAAAAAGAAATAAATAAATAATAAATAAATAAATAAATAAATAAATAAACAAAACACTCACAACATCAAAATATGCTAAATAATATGGATATGTATGTAAACCAATGTAAAGGTTCTCGAATTATCGAAAATGGTCGAAAACAGTAAAAAACAAGCTAAAAATGCTTGAAAATTGTAAGACGAGTCAACCCAGGCGAGTCAACCGAGTCGACTCCAACGAGTCAAGCAATAGTGCTAGCTAGGTTGGACTCGATTGTTGGGCTCAGGAATGACCACGTGATTGCTGGATAGGTGAACAGGGTCAGGTAGGCGGACGCAAACGCGGGCTAGCGGATGCGAACGTAGGCAAACGGGTCCAACGAGGCAGGTGATTCCTGTCGCCAAAAAATGCTGACAGTGGTGCAGCAGAGGTCGAGATCAACAGCGGCATCAAGATGGAGGTGCTGGTGGTGACGATGAGAAAGGTGTGGCCAGCTACTAACCAAAGAATGGCCAGAAAGGGGGTGGAATTGCCGCTAACTACGGCGGCGTCACTGGCACCGATTGTGGCCACAGTGGTGGTCATGAGTGATCTCAAAATAAAGATCTCGACAAGATGCACCTATCTGGGCAGTTGGATCTGTCGGAGGTGACCTAGTGGGGCCCACTTATGGGTATATGCAATTTATATTATTTAGCATTGAGCACGAAGGTCGAGTACTATCAGGCAATCACCTTCAATACCCTTTGAATTACATGTGTGGATGTGCTTTGTACTAAACACTACCCGTAAACCTCCACACTTCTTCAGATGTGAGGAACTCAAAATGTAGAGTTGTCAGGATCCCTCGAAAATAGAACAACCCTCTCACTAACCCAGGACCCACTGTGACTAGCATGTGCACCCGCTCATAGTATGTGCGAGTCGGTTTCACCATCTCATATCTCACTAAAAACTTGATAAAAATATATACAGACCTGAGAAGAGATTTATATAATAAGCCCGAAGGCAAATTGCAGTAGATCTTATTTTCGAAATCAAACTCAAGGAATCTCATTTTCGAGGGTTATTAATCTGAAAAACTATTAGTTAAATGACCTGAGTTAAATAGGATCCAATAAAACACCACTTAATTTGTCTAGGAATCAGTAAAATAAATCGCAATAGAATAGAGAGATAAATCAGGTGTGAGTCCTAAACAAACCTATAAAAGCTCCAAGTTGGGTCTTGCGCCTAGGCGGCAAACTCATACTCTACACCTACACATCGAATCTAAATGTTGATGCCCAATATGAGGCATGAATGCTACATTCATCATCAAATCATACGCAATATGTAACATAAATCATGACAAGATCTTTATCTAGGGCATACATCAATATCATCACAAACAACTGCACATGAATATTGCGTATGTCGATTACAAATATTTAACATAACTAACCCCAAATCATATTTACCTTGTAATATTTAGATAACTACTCCACTTATCTTAATTCATGACAACCAAACTTCGCTAACTAAATCTAGATGGCAATACCAATTTACATTTAAACTATATACCAAATTTATCAGATAATTTCTAACTTAGATGGACCACTCACACCCATTTATTATAATCGCATTTCATCATTACGAATTATCAATAATTACATTAACTTATCAAAATCATGATAGCTAATTTATACACCCTGATGCAACTTGATTATCAATTCCAATCACATCCCAATTCTCACACGTATCGCCATAATTAATAATAATGATGCAATTAAATTTAAATAGGGTATACCTAACGTCGACGGGGATAACAGACGATCAACCTGACTGTTGATTAGGGTTCGACAAGGTGGTGTCGGGTTCGAGCCAAAACCTAGGAGATGCAGGACATGCGGGAGGGATGGCGATTGCCATCCTGTGACAATACACAGTCGGCAGGCGGCAATGCTTTGCTATTGGCAACCAAATAGTAGGGGTGGAGGGACGGGTCCCAGTAGGCACAACAAGAGGAGGAGGTTGGCATGCATCACGACAGTCTAGCAAGGGAAGGTGGTTTCGTCTGCTCCAGCGTCCTCCTAGAGACGAAAAAAGGAATTGATGGTGGTTGGGCTCCCATGTGGGTGAAACAGATGAGGGGAAGATGACCTATGTCAGGCGACGACGGTTCGCCAGAGGCGGCTGAGCCCAAAACATGGGAAGAAACTCCTGGTGAGGCAAGAAAAGTGGCAGCTTTCATGTTTCTGAGCGGCGCCTCAAGTAAGGTTGCCGATAACAAGGGAGGGTCAACGACAAGGTGGGCGCAGCGAAGCACGGCTGGCAGTGGCGAGGTCAGTGGCACTCCACAAAACAGAGCAACGTGGCAATGAGTAAGGGTAGGAAAAGAGGAGGGAAAGGAAGGGGAGGAGAGGCGCCCTAACTCAACAATATGAAATAAATCTTGAAAAATATAAAATAAATCATATGAATTACCATAAAATAAATAATCGAGACCTAACTAGAATGACATACTCTAAGCCTACTAGCCCACCCAAAAATAATAAATAACATGTCCTAACGTGATTAGCAACCTAAATCTAACTCTACGGTCTACTAAAAAAAGGGCATACTCTCTTATACTCTGATAAATCATTCTACTATTACGTTATTAATGTTATCATCATATAATTGGATACACATGACCCTAATGGCTTATAACACATGATCGGCCTCGGCTCAGCACGCATGTTCTAAAACTGACTCAACTGGTTCCGAATATCAAAACCCTGACTCGGGTTGTAAGTTTTACACTAAAACTGTCCAACAAATAATCACAACTTCTTGCTAGTGATATGTGGGAAAAGGCAATGGAGGATGAGATAGAGTCAATGAAAATCAACAAAGTTTGGAATTTCGTTGATCTTCCTAAAAAGTGAAAAGCAATTGAAAGCAAATGGATTTTGAAAATTAAAAGATAAGCCGATGGTACAATTGAAAGATATAAAGCTCGCATAGTAGCTAAAGGTTATATCCAGCAAGAAAGAATTATTATGAAGAGACTTTCTCTTCAGTTGTTCGATTCACTTCAATTCGACTTCTTATAGTTATTGTTTCACGTTTGGATTTAGAATTACATCAGATAGATGTTAAAACCACATTTCTAAATGGTGAATTGGATGAAAAAATTTTATGCAACAACCTTCGGGATTCGTTGAGAAATGCCAAGAGAACAATGTATGCAAATTATAGTGTTCTATTTATGGTCTAAAATAGTCATCCAGAGAGTGGAATTTAAGATTCCACAATGTCATTATTTTATGTGGTTTTACAATGATTAAGGAGGATCATTGTATTATGTCAAACATTTAAAAACTTTATTTGTAATTCTATCTATTTATGTCGATGATATTTTGTTAGCCGGGAAATATAAGGAGTATCTAATTTCTATTAAAGAATGGTTGTCTTCCAATTTTGAAATGAAGGACATAGGTGAAGTTGAATTCATACTTAATATGAAAATTCAAAGAGATCATTCAAAGAGAATTTTATCTATTTCTCAAGAATCTTTTATCAAAAAGATCTTAGAACAATTTAATATGCATAATTGCCACCCAATAGATACTCCAATTTTAAAAGGTGAAAATCTTAAATTGTATGTATATAGTATGTATAAGAAATAATGATAATTGGTTATCAAAAGTAATATATGTGTGAAAAGAAGACTATTTTAAAAGTTGTATCAAGTTATGACTATTGTTATGTCTTTATGACTAAATAATGAGGATAACAGTAGTAAAGTAAAAATTATTTAGAGATGTATGACCTTTACTATAGTATAGGGCACAACGTAAACATCTATGTCATTATCTCTAACAGGTATTTTTTATGCTTCTACTTTCCATTGTTTCCGCAAGTCGTACGACCTATTCTTCGTATGATCTTCTCTGGAATTTATTTTAAATGAATCACATTTTATGTATGAATGAGAGATTAAATTTGGTGGTGCTTATGAATTAAGAATATCTTCGATTATGTGCGAGTAGGAAATGTTAACGTATATGATAAAATTTAAATAATGGTGTACCCCATCTAAATTTAAATAAATATATCTAATTGATTATATATATATATATAATTTTTGTATGTACGTTATTTTTGAGAATTGAAGAAAAGGAGAGATAGGTTATGGAAACCAAGTTTGGTTCTAGAAATCAAACTTTGACCTATGAAGACTATTGAAGGCTTGAATTGCAAATCAAAGACATAGTCATCATATATTACATTTATTCAGATATTTCTAATCCCTATTCTAATTCTAATTAATTATATTAAGAATTAATAGTAAAAAATCCAGTACTAAGTTTGAGTAGATAAATAATTACGTGCGTGCTTTCCATTCTGAATTCATTAAAGTAGGTATATGATATGTGTCACACACACAAAAATATCGTACTTGTGGGGATCGGTGGTCATATTGCTGCCGGGTCCGACCAACTTAAATAAAACCATTCGTCGACGAACCAACTTAATCATAGTTCCCATGAGTCAGCACTGTGCCACCCATTTTTGTGCTCCACTAAAACGAATTGCAAAGCTTAGTACTCTCACCAGCAGGAAAAGAGGAATTTTTCCAAAAGGCTGTCTATTATTGAGCCTCAAAAGGCTGGGGGCTATTAGAAAGGGCTGGGAAATGGACAAGGACTTACTCCTCACTACGCATTAGCCAACAAGAGAGTATGCAGAGGATGAAAGAAACGTCTCCCTTATCATTAGCCTTGAGATGGATATATGGTCATCTCCTCTTGCTTCCATCACCTCTTCCTTCAACCGCTACTACCCATTAGATCAGGACTGAACTTGAGCCAGAGCCAATTAGGTACAAGGAACAACTAGTCCAGTTGAGGAGTGGAGAGGAGCTTGAATCCAGCTACCTAGCTAGCTATAGATTTTATATATATATATATATATAATATGCAGTTTTCCTACAGGCCGGTGAGTGGACAGCAAATTAGACTGTAAAATGATGCGTCTTGATACTATCATTCATCATCAAAATCCATCAAGCCATGAAATTTTTTTCCTTTGTATAGCTGACTTACCATGTTACATATATGCTGTTACTTAATGTACAGTACAAGCTAGTACTAAATTTTTATTTGTAACTTTGATTATATTTTTTCGACAAAACATTGAATTGAAACATATGCTAATTAGTTCCAGCACATTGGAAAAGTGATTTGAAATACAGGTATGCATGATTAGCTTTACCATGAATTCTATGCAGTACTGGTTAAATAGAGATTAGTCTCACTAGACAGCTGCCCCCACCCGCAATGTGCACCATGTCACTTCAACTTGGCATATGACATGTCGCCTTGCTCTATATTTCATCTACAATTCCCCCCATGTTCTTATGATCATCACAACCTTATCTCCGATCGACATCTCGCAGACGCAACTACATTAACAAAGAATGAAGAATTCATTCATAAGGTAATGTAGTTTCATGGAAACCAAATTCATGGTCATGCACACATGAAATGGATCGCCTGTGGAGCACTTAATTTTTACATCACTGTGGCATACCACATGATGTTAAAAAGAGTACTTCAGAACTCACAAAAGAGAGGTGGAGGAAAGGCCTTCATAATCCTTAAAAAACCCAGAAATAATTTTCGTTTTTTGCTAATTTTCTGTTATGAACCTAAAAGGACCAGAAAAGTTGCTAATGGAAAATGATCTTCTTTTCAATGAGTTTATGATGAATCGGTTGTTAGTCATCAAATGAGGGCTGGAATGACTGGGGTAAAGTAATATACATCATTCATATGTCTATTTTCTTTGCAAATATCATGTCATTAGTTCATGGATAGTCCATTGTATGTATTGATCGCTTTTGTTGCTGTTGATCCCTTTTCCATGATGAAATGGACGTAACCAAAAGAAAAGAGTTGTGAAATATGACACTTTTATCACTCTCCTTTTATTGAAGCCTCGTGAATTTCCTACTCGTCCTCTTGAATTAATGAATTCCGTCTTCTCACTACGAGACATACGTACCTTAGCTGTCAGTAAGTTTATAATTAAGCAAAGTTGTTATCACTCTAATATATAAGACATGTTCCATTCAACTATGGAACTTTTTATTAACAGCACATTCTTACATTAACCTTATCATGCATTGTATTGGATGAATGAAGAAGCAAATTGAAATTAAAACACATTGTATACATACACGAAGAAAGCAAATAGGATCATAGATTCGCTTATGAAATTCTAGGAGCAGGTAGCTCAGGACTTATATATTCTTCCAGTTTGTCCTTGTCGTACTCCTGAACTACTCACTCATGAAAATAATCAATTGTAATTAGTTACTGATTTAAATAGTTCATAATCTTTCTTCATCTGTTGCCACATTAAAAGTTAGAATCTTCTCTACATTCATTAATCTTTAACTTCTCGTAGCATTTATGAATAATAATAATACTTTCGCAATAATAAGATATGGGCATCCCTTATATTTTTACCACTTAAAAGAAATCGGCATTAAGAAAACTTGTCCAGGGCAATTCGGCCATTTCATGTCATCCCACACCCAATCATTAAAATAATGATGATCAATAGAACCTTCGACCCTACACTTTCGTCACCGGGGTATGTAAAAGGAGGTGTCGGCGCCCAGCAAATAACATAATTGCCCCTCGTAATGAGATTAACCTAAACAATAAAAAATATAAATATAGATTAGTGACTAAACAAATTAGACTCTAGTAAAGCTTCTTCTTCTTCGTCACTCAGTGGCTAGGAGAAGCTCACACACAGACATGGACTTGCCACCAACTCCGTCATTTATAATCTCCTCCGTCGTCCTCCTGCTCCCCCATCCACCATGGCTCCTCAGACGTCGGCCACCGCCGAGTCTAGTACTTCTGCTAATGACCAATTAGTATTATTCAGTGGATTTAGGTGCAAAAGGCGTCGGCTCTACCTTCTTCTTGCCCTCCTCGCCGCCATCCTCCCTCGTCGCCTCCGCCGTCTCCGCCGTCCTACTCGTCCGCTCCCGGGCCATCACCTCCGATGCCGTCTTCAAGAAGAAGCCATCCCGGGCCATCTCCCGGACCTGCAGCCGGGCCACCTACCCGAGCCTGTGCGTCACCTCGCTGGTCGACTTCCCCGGCGCCATGGACGCTGGCGAGCCCGACCTCGTCCACATGTCCGTCAACATGACCCTGCAGCGAGTCGGGGCGTCGCTCTTTGGAGCCTCCGGCGCCGCCTTCGCCCCCATGGACTCCTCTCCCGCTCTGCCTACGACGACCGCCTCGAGCTCCTCGACGACTCCATCCACCCGCTCTCCCAGTCCCTCGCCGCCATGGTCGGCGCCGGCGACGAAGACGACGAGACCAGAGCAGGGGAAGAAGACGTCACGACGTGGCTGAGCGCGGCGTTGACCAACCAGGATACCTGCGGCGAGGGGCTCGGCGGCGCGGCGGCGCATGTGAGGGAGAGCATGGAGAGGGAGCTCCGGGACCTGGCCGAGCACGTTAGCAACTCGCTGGCCATCTTCTCGGCGTCGCCGACGGTGCTCGCTGGGAAGGAGGAGGACGGCGGTGGTCGTCGCCGGCGGTTGCTGGACAGCGAGGAAACGTGGTTTCCGGGGTGGTTGACGGCGGCGGAGCGGCGGCTGCTGGAGACGCCGGTGGGGGCAATGCAGGCGGATATCGTCGTATCAAAGGACGGCGGCAACGGCGCATACAAGACCATCACGGCGGCGATCAAGGCCGTGCCGGAAAAGAGCAGCCGCCGGACTATTATCTACGTGAGGGCAGGAAGGTAAATTTACTACTTTATTTCGAAAAACTAAAAAATCAAATATATTAATTTAAGATGGTCAGGCGGGTTAATGTTAATTTCAGAATAAAAATTTACGCTTATTCATTTCTATGGTACTGCTAATTTTGTTCTAACTTCTAACTTGGCCGCCAAAGTGTTTGGAGATAAATATCAATTTAAGAATGCAAATCATAAAATTTGGCATTCATCGGTTTCACAAAATGATGATTATTGAGAGAAAAGGCTTAGTTTTGAAATTTATTTGATGTAATTTTTTAGATAGTGAGGGGCCAAATGGACTACCAATCTGATGGTAGGTAGCCGCCGATGGCCTCTTAGTCGGATGTCCGTCACATAGGAAGACTTTGAATGTGACAAAAAATGTCGTTACGAGGCCATGTCAAAGGTCACACAATTTTTCCACGTCGGCTTTTGACTCGCAGAGTGAAAAGTTATCTTTTCATGCTGACACATTTGGAATAGTTTCCACATATCCAACGTCACAAAATTTGGCGGTCAAATTGTTTAATTATGTTTCCGTTTAACATGAACAAGTATGGTTTAAGTATTGCCACTTGCATTTTCTCTTGTCGAGCCTACTTCCAAGTATTATTGTTTGTAGGTATGAAGAAGAGAATCTGAAGGTGGGAAGGAAAAGACGAACGTCATGTTTATTGGAGATGGAAAGGGCAGAACCATAATTTCAGGCGGCCGAAGCGTTTTGGAGCGTTATACTACCTTTCACACGGCTGCGTTTGGTAATCTTCCACCTAAATTCACTTTTTTTAGTCTTAGAAAAACCACCATCTCTGATAAAATGTGACGTTGTTATACATGCCAATGTCCAACCTCTTTACAGTTAAGCTTACTTTTCGCATAATAGCCACCTAAATTTGAGCATTATTCACATGTAGATTAAAATATATTAAACTACTGAGTATACCCGGTTCTCGGGAACAATCTAACTGGGCCGTCACTTTCAAATTGAGATACCCGATTGTGCATGCAGCTGCAACTGGGGCGGGGCTTCATTGCCCGAGACATCACGTTCGAGAACACGGCTGGCCCGTCCAAGCACCAAGCGGTCGCATTACGGATCGGGGCAGACCACTCCGTCGTCTATCGGTGCAGTGTCATCGGCTACCAAGACTCCCTCTACGTCCACTCCAACCGGCAGTTTTACCGGGAATGTGACATCTACGGCACCGTCGACTTCATCTTCGGCAATGCTGCTGTTGTCCTCCAGAATTGCAACATTTTCGCACGAAAGCCCATGGACAACCAGAAGAACACGATCACCGCTCAGAACCGTAAGGACCCGAATCAAAATACGGGCATCTCCATTCACAATTGTCGGATCTTGGCCACATCCGACTTAGAGGCATCCAAGTCCAGCCACCCGACGTACCTCGGCCGGCCATGGAAGCTGTACTCTAGGGTCGTCTACATGATGTCCTACATGGGCGACCACATCAATCCCTCCGGTTGGCTCGAGTGGAATGCCGACTTTGCACTTAAAACGCTCTACTATGGGGAGTACATGAACACCGGGCCTGGGGCAGGTATTAGCAGGCGGGTCCACTGGCCGGGTTACCGGGTCATCACCGAATCCGAAGAGGCCAGTAGGTTCACTGTAGCAAAGTTCATCTATGGCTCGTCCTGGCTACCAGCCACGGGAGTGGCATTCACTGCCGGCCTATCCAACTGATCGCCAAGACCGATTATAGGAGTGTCTGGCCTAAATATATATTTACTGAAACTACTCCAATTAAGGTAAAATATGAACTTAATCATAATCAGTATAATTCTATCGTTTAGTGTCGGATTTTACGTATTTGTATAACCGTAGATCACCCCTCCTTGAAACCATGCTAAGTGTAAATTTGCCCTTAAGTTTTCCACTTTCTGTGCGTGAGCAAAGAGCAGACATATTTTGGATCATCCTACAAATGTAGGGCGCACCTGTGGTTGCCTTAGCATAGCATCAAGTACTGTATGTATATTGCTGGTTGGTCCACAACTAAATAAATGATATAATCATAGTTAAGCTCGACTCGAAAGTGTGAATAATTAGGTAGGATTAGTGTGGCCCAAAGAACCCAATAATTAAGTTGAAGAATTGTCTCGTATAGGTCGACAATAATAGCCAGAGAAATGTCCAGACGTGAAAACGTAAAAAGAGAGCATCGCCCGATTGCAATTGTTAAAACGTGAGGTTGTAGATCCACCACCAGATGGTCCTTACTCCTTAATATATTATTGAATTGAATGAAAGAATGGCCTACCATCCTTCACCATCATCATTTACAAGATTTACAAAAAAGTTGGATTATAACTCAAAGACTAAACCATGGAGAAAAATGATAATCAATCATCCAATTGAACGTGAGCATTTTTACTTTTTGTAAATGATGAGAATGGTCGTAGTCAGGGTTACTCTCTTTTGTTGACACAAGGAGAATCTGATGGCGCTTAGCGATGATGTATTCTAATGCAAAATACATTGTCTCGGACGTCACTCATCTTCAGTGATTTAGCGAAGCCATGAACGCACTGGTGCAATAAAATTAAAAGCGACAAAAGTTGGTGGAATTGATTATGGGGAACAAGTCATTTCTCCCATTTGCGTAAACATATCTTGTAGTTTTAGCTAAAGAGAGAAGTTTGATTAAAATGCATGTCACATTGATTTTATTTTTTTGATGTCAAACCAACAAATTTCTTTTATGTTACGGAGTGGTTCATGATATAGGCTTGAGACCGTGTGTCCGAGAATTAAATGGGCCAACAAAAGCCGTTCATTCCAGCCGAATGCATGGCCCATGATTTATTACGTAGTGGGCCGCAGCCAACAACCGCACGTAAATAACGTTTGTACTTTGGCCACAGCTGCTAATTTTCAACGGGGAACGTATACTTATACTTTTATGGGGAATACGATAAATTTGAAAGGATATCGAGAAGATTAGTGCGTGATTATAAGCATTAATTGAGAAATGGTTTGTTTGTTTGTCAGCTTAAATTTTAATGGAGAGACCCTGTTTGCTCTTACAAATATGTGGCTACCTGTGAGGATGAAAATAAGAAGGCCTTGAAAAGGGCAATGGCAATAATAATAAATAATAATAGGTAACAAATATTGTTAGGTTGGTCTGCAGCCGCATGACTGAACATTTTAAGAGATTTGATAATTATAAAAAAAGTATCGGTTTGTATTATGTTCAAGTTAATATGCATACTTATTTATAATATTAGTTAGTTAGATGATGACGACAATTTTATGTATTTTGAAATAAGTACAACCACACAATACGAAAAGGATAATCAGATTCATTTTAAACCAATATTCTTAAATCAATTCGAGTTGATACAACTGCAGCTAAAGCCTAACCACTAAATCTTTCCGATTCAAAAGCCCAATGAATTAAGCTCATCAGTAGGTACTGCCTAATCAGCCCATCAGGAAACTTTCTCAATGGTTATGACTTAAAAATCAAGCTAAATAGATTATTAAAATTTGAGTTAATATTTATTAATTATATAAGCTTAAAGTTTAAAATAATAGTATTAAAAGGGAAAAAAGAAGGTACATCTAAGAAATAAAATGCAAGAGTCAAAAATGGCAGCCGGACCTAAGGGAAGACAAGACAACACTATCATGCACCATTTTCTTCCCTTGGTCCTCGCGCCCCGACCCAAACCTTTGTGTCCCATTTTTGCTGTTTCCCACCATGACTTATCTCTCTTTCTCCGTTCCCTTATTTGATCTTTACTTTCCAATATGTAAAAGCAAGCTGGAGTAATCACCCATGCAAGTCCAGGCAAAAAATCTCACTTGAACAGCAAAGATAGGCAGCCATCTTCAGATTCCCCTCTCAACCCCAGGCTTCAACCCATTCGGAAGCTGCTTTTATATGAATTTATCAACTATGCAATGGTCATTGTTTCACTTTTAATCTTCGTAGGCTATAAATCTTTACCATACATGATGGGGAGATATTCCAATTCAGTCTTTAGACTAGATAGCTGACAATGATATAAAGAGATGACCCTAAAGGCATTTTTTGCTGCACCTGTGCACAATGTGCACCCATCAAGCTGCAGGCTGCAGAGCCCAGAGTCTTGGCCGCATTTTACGCCTACTTTTTTTCTCTTTTTCATAGCTGGGGATCATCAGTCATTCCTCGCTTTCACCCAAGATATGTTTCTCTAAATAATAAGACTGCTCAACTAATGTACACCGACCAATCCCTAAACAATGCAGGTTCAGGTATTGACAATCGCACTCTCTGAGGCAACAGCATCTTCCCATGTAAACTTATCATTCAAAAAGTAAAAAATGAAGCTGGCTAGTTCTCCCACCCTGCCAAGCCATTACCCATGTTTTTTTTATTAAAAAAGGCCTAAAAAACCCGTTTTATTTTTATTTTTTGAGTCTAAAGGGCCCAATAAGTATAACATCTGAGGAAGAGGTATAACGTGTGAAAAAGAGAATCGTTAAATTAATCTTGTCACTTGTAAATTCCTAAATGGTGTTAATAAATTGTATATAAATTAATAAAAAATACTTATTTTTTAAATTTAAAATTAAAAAATTATTTTTAAATTAAAAGAGACTAGGTAAACCTATTTCAAATCCTTATAATCCATGTACCAATTTTCAATAATAACTTTTCCTACTAGACTTTGCAGTGCTCTATTTTTCTTTTAAATTTCACTCGTTTAAGCGCAAAAGCAACAATACCCAGCAAAGTATGCTACAAACTGATACCAGTAGTAATAGAAAATCAAGCTTCACTCAAACTAAAATCACAAAACCATTAAAACTTGTATCATGAGTAGTACCATTGCATGTAGTTTGTTAGAGAGAAGAACTAAGAAGAAGGAGAAGGAGCTAACAATGGAAGCCCAAGACAGAGCCATCAAGAACAGAGATCACTACCAAGCACCCTGCCTTGGCCACCACCAGGTGGGTGAAGAACCTCAGTATCCTCACCCGCCCCTCCATCGTCAACCTCGACTCCACCTCCATATTCTCATACCTAAACCCACCAGGGCCACCGGCGGGGGCGAACGCGAACGACCCGACGTCGAAGGTGGCGGACATGAAGACGGTGCGGCGGGCGGGGATGGTGCCTGCGGGGATGAACATGGCGCCGACGAGGGAGCCGGCGTAGAAGAGCTGCAGCGTGGAGCGGTAGTGGGAGAAGGTATCGCGGTTGGGGTTACCGACGGAGAGGTACTGAGAGAAGGTGAAGTTGACAGCGCCGGCAGCCGGGGAGGCGGCGAAGGCCGGGAGTTGGACGGCGGTGGTGGCCAGCTTGGGGGCTTGGGCCGGAAGAGGGTGAAGAAGACGATGAGGAGGAGGATGGCGACGAAGGTGATGAAGATGGTGGCTACGATGCAGGAGGCGAGGTTGGTCCTCGTCCGCGGCGGCGGCGGTGGTCGCCGGCGGGGAGCTTCGCCGGGGACGTATGGTTTGTCGTTCATGACGGGGAGGGAATTGCTTGAGTCAAATGGGAAGGGAGCTTTCTTTCTTTTGTTTTGGTTTTGTGCTTTGCTTAGGGAGTAGCTAGTTACTTAATTATGATATTTAAGTAATACCTAAGTAAGTCCCAAGTTTTTTGGAATTATGAAACATAATTTTAAGTATTATATCATACCGACCGATTGTATCCGGTATCCCACGTACATCTTCTAAGCTAGTATAATTTAAGGTTTTGTATTATTTTAATCCGTATTTTATTTTTTTAATATTATTTTTTTATAAAATTAGATTTTTTATTGAAATTTGCAACATTTAAATTGGTATTTATTAAAATATTAATGGCAAAATAAATTTGTTTACTTATAAATTAAAAATTTGGTTAAACCCGATTTGACCCCCATCATATCTGCTCCACTTTTTCTCCTCAAATCTTCGCTTTTCCACTTGAACCATTCACTTTTTCGCAATTTTTACATTTACAAGTTATAACACATACGTTGCACACTTGCCTAAGATCACTTTCTCAAACTTGAAAAGCAGCGTGAACCTAACATTTCGAGGTGCAACATATGTAATTCTTTGGAACAATGTACCTGACTTAATTATCAATCTAATTGAACCTTATTTTCCTAATCTACAAGAAACTGCTTATCTTCTATTAAACCTAACATACCCTCAATCACCTAGTTTTCTCCTTGCTAATCATCATATAAAAAGGTTGACACTATTATTAGTTGTTACAGCCATGCCTTCCCCAAACATTACAACCGATTCTAATCCCTCATAGGCCCATCTTAAATACAACAATGGGCCTTACAATTTAGGCCCACATAAAAAATGGGCTCACCATCTCCCCGGCCTCACCATCTCCCACCTCTCCTACTCCGGCGACGGCGCAGCTCATGCTCCGGCGATGTCTCAGACGTCCAAGGTACGATTTTCTTTGATCTCTGTTCTCTTTCCTCTCCTCATTGTCTGCATGTTTTGTTCCTCGCTTTGTACCGTATGCGACCTTGTGCTATGAACAGCTAGCCGCCCATGGCGGGAGCGGAGACTAGCCTCAAAGAAGTCTCCTTGGACGATCGGGAAAGAGGAGAGGCGGCGGCCGGTGTGCAAGTCGATTGCTTTGCCGAGGACTAGCACGATGTCACCCTTCATTTTCAGATTATCCGTGTCTCCGAGCAGCAGGTTTTGTTCTCAACCATATCGTGCTATTGCTTCAACTATCAAGAATATCGGTTGTGCGTCAGTGCGTTTTATCGGTAGTCTTGAAGGTTATGCTTCATGTCAATTGTTGAATTTACTGGCAGGTTGATTTATTTGATCATTTTGCTATATATGCAGATATTTGGGGCTAGCCTTTTCTTTTCATCCTATGACTAGAACTGGAAATTTTTCATTGTTTGCATACACTTTTTCATTGCTAAAGCCTAAATGATTAAATTGTGGGCATCAAATGCGTTTACTTGTTATAAAACCTGTACCGTTAGCTTACGGGATCATATCATTATATTTTTGCCCTGTTTTCTGCCCATTGTTGTTGGTGTTGAAGATTGGGTTATTATGATTATACACTTTGCTTAGCAATGTCTTTGGTTGCACTGGGTAATATTATGTTGGATAGCTTCTATATCTAATTAAAACTATTAAAATTGGAGCTTGGTTGTTTGCTTGCTACCTGAGAATATGAGAATATGCTGCTTCCCATCCATGGCTTTAGGCTTTTGCTTCTAATTTTTGCTTATGCTACTTTTTTGTTTTTTGTTTTTTGAAATTGTAACTTTTTGCTTACGCTAATTTTCTGTTTTTAACAGATTTATGCATGGGTAGGATGGAACTCTGCAAAATTAGGTCACATGTATACTGCGGCAACAACCCGACCTGTATATATGTTGATTACACTTGCAACTTCCTTCTTTATTTTTTTCCTTTTTTGTGCTTTTTTCACGTTTCATTACATGCTAATTTTTCATGTTTTATATCAGAACAATATGGTGAGTGTTACATCCGTACTAGGGGGATTGCTGATAATACAGGAGCAAGCATGGCTCGTCGTCTTGGTAATTCAGTTGTCATGTTTGTAGTGCTCACTCAATCTTGATCAAGAATTTATTGGTAATATATTGGAAGCTTTCGTTGCAGTATCAAAGACAGGATGCAACATAATTCTTGCATGTAATATTCCTAAAGATAGTCCTATGCTTGAGGTGATTACTCTTCCTTCTCATGGTGCTTGCATTGTCATTTGTTTTTGTGATTGAATTATGTGCTTTTGCATTAATTAATATAGATCGTCTGGAGAGGGGAGGGCAAGGTGGTCGGTCATTGGGGGAGAAAGGGAACAGGACGGACACAGGTAAGGTGCGGGGTGGTTTTGAAAATATTAATTAATAAATTTTAAAAAATATAAAATAAAATATAATAAAATACTATAAATAAAATAATTGAGTCATAACTCGAATAACATCCTTTAAGCCTATTAACCTACCCAAAAATCATAAATAACGCATCATAATGCGAATAATGACCTAAATCTAATTCGACAGTCTACTGAAATAAAATAAAAAAATTTGGGTGTACTCCCATACACTTTAATAACTCGTTCTGTTACTATCTTATTTACATTATTATTATATACTTGGGTATACACGACCTTCACAGCTCATAATATACGGTCGGTATCGGCTCAACATGTGTGTTATAAAACTAACTCAAGTGAAAATTATGGTTGAACCAACCGGTTCCGAATATAAAATTCTGACTCGGGTTGCGGGTTTTATATTCATTCTTCGGTAATAAACTAATTTTTATCTAAATAGGTATCAAATGATTGGACTAACTTTAATGGGATGCACTATTTTATTGCATGGATTGGTGTTGCACATTTTAGCTTTCTGAGGTCTTGATGGGTCACATTTTGGCGTTTACAGATGCTTTACAGTCAAATGCAGAGAAGCTTTTGATCCACAGGCTGAGAAGTTTAAGCTGCATTACTCAAACCCCAAAGAGTCGGCATCTTCTTAACTACTATTTATATATATATATGGAAGTTGTGCTGAAGCATAGCATCTCGTGGCTATAGTAAATAAATCTCCCGTCTCCACCACTCCCTCTGCCCCCCATTTTCTTCCTGCCGGCCTTGGTGGCTTCTTCCCTAGCACGGCTGTCGTGCCCATCTCTGCACGCGCCACCGCTTCCCTCGGCCCCCCACCCCCCACCCCATCGCTCTTGCACGCCCGCTCGCCCTTGCTCGCTACCCCAGTTGCCGCGCCGCCCATTGCACACCCATCGCGCCTGCCCCGTCGCACCTCAAGTTGGACGGAAGGATGACGACGACAAGGGATGGTTGACAACAAGACGGCGGCATCGGCACCGAGGATGGCAGCGCTCCACCAAATAGAGCAGGGAGGGGCGGCGAACAAATTAAGGAAAAGAGAAAGAAGGGAAAGGAAGGGAAAGAGGGCAATGGAGATGTTGGTCGACGGTGGTGTAGGTGACGGCGGCGGCAAGGTTGCCGACGGTCGGGGTGGAGCGACAAAAACAGAGGAGGGGCGGCGATCAGCGGTAGGGGAGAAACAGGGGAGGTCGGGGTGAAGAAAAATGAGTCGATGGCAATTTCGTAATAAAAACTTGACTCGGTCCCGACTCGAGTCAATATTACGAAATACATGTCAAAAAATATGAAAAAATTGAGTAAAATACCATAAAATTAAAAAATCAATTAGAACTTGATTATTTTATTTTATTGCATTTTACTCAAATTTTTATATTTTTTGACATGTATTTCGTAATATTGACTCAAGTCAGTAGCGAGTCAAATTTTTATTACAAAACTACCCCTTCCCATTTCCATCATGACTCGAGTCATTATTACAAAATACATCTTAAAAAATATGAAAAAATTGAGTAAATTACCATAAAATTAAAAAATCAATTAGAACTTGATTAGTTTATTTTATGGCATTTTATAGTATTTTTTATATTTTTGGGATGTATTTCATCATATTAGCTTGAGTCGGGATCAAATCAAGTTTTTATTACAAAACTACTCCTGCCTATTTCCATTCTGATTTGAGTCAATATTACAAAATATATGTCAAAAAATATGAAAAAAATCAAGTAAAATACCATAAAATTAAAAAATCAATTAAAACTTGATTATTTTATTTTATGAGTATTTTACTGTATTTTTTATAATTTTTGGGATGTATTTTGTAATATTGACTTCAAGTCAGGACAGAGTCAAGTTTTTATTACGAAATTGCCATCGACTCATTGTTCTTCACCCCGACCTCCCCTGTTTCTCCCGATCGCCGCCCCTCCTCTATTTTTGTCGCTCCACCCCAACCGGCGACGACCTTGTCGCCGCCATCACCTACACCACCGCCGGCCAGTGTCGCCATCGCCCTCTTTCCTTTCCTTTCCCTTCTTTCTCTTTCCCTTAATCTGTTCGCTGCCCCTCCCTGCTCTGTTTGGTGGAGCGCTGACCAGCCTCGGTACCAATGCTGCCGTCTTGTTATCAACCATTCCTTGTCATCGTCATCCTTCCGTCCAACTTGAGGTGTGACTGGGGCGGGCACAGTGGGCGGGCGTGGCAACTGGGGCAGCAAGCGGGTGGGCAATAGCGGTGGGGTGGGGGCGCGACGGGGATGCAGGGGTGGGAGTGCGGCGGCCGGGTTGGGGAAGAAGCCACCAAGGCCAGCGGGAAGAAAAGGGGAGGGTGGGGTTAGTGGGGAGAGGGAGACTTATTTACAGCCATTGGATTGAATCCAACGGCTGTAAATAAAATCGAGCACAACCAAGATGGCTTGCTCGAATACCGCCTCTATTTTTTCTATATATATATATAGGGGTTGGGTAACTTGGGGTCGCCCCAAATCTGGATCGTCCGATCATAAGGACGGTCCAGATCTCTTCCTCTCAAAACCCTAACCCCTCCCCTCCTCCCATGCGCCGCCGCCGCGCGGCCCCGCCCCGCCGCCGCCTCCTTGTGCCCCCACGCTAGGGACCCTCGCGCCCCCGTCCGCGGGCGTGGACGCGGCAAGGAGAAACGGCAGCGGCGCGTCGACAATGGGCCCGACGCACCGCCGCCGTTCCTCCGCCGCTTCGCCCACGCCCGCGGACGGGGGCGCGAGGGTCCCAAGCGTGGGGGCACGAGGAGGCGGTGGCGAGCGATGATGGCGGCAGGGGCGGGGTCGCGCGGCAATGCGGCGACAACGGGCTCGACGCGCCGTCGCCATTCCTCCCCTTGCCGCGCCCACACCCGTGCGGGAGGAGGGGGAGGGCGGGGTCGCGCGGTGGCGACGGCGCATGGGAGGAGGGGAGGGGGTTAGGGTTTTTGAGAGGAAGAGATCTAGACCGTCCTTATGATCGGACGGTCCAGATTCGGGGCGACCCCAGCAAATATATCCTGGGGTCGCCCCCGGGTTACCCAACCCCATATATATATATATATATATATATATATATATATATATATAAGGACGGTCCAAATTCGGGGCGACCCCAGAAAAATTTCCTGGGGTCACCCCCAGGTTACCCAACCCCATGTATATATATATGTATGTGTGTGTGTTTGATCACGAGAATCCTTTTCTTCTCAAAGATTAATGTATCTGTTCCATTTAAAAATTTGTAAAGTTAAACCCATCATGCATTTGCAATGAAGAGATCATATGATCAAATGAGTGTGTCGTTGAGGAATTTATTTGGCCGTCAGCTATCCCATGGTTCTCTCATACCGATTACCTGCTTGAGATATGTTTCTTCGCCCACCTATTTCCTCTTTGCTGTATTTTGCTGTAGTCGCTCTTTCATTTTAATACAAAGCAAGGAGGCCAAAGTATTTACAACAATGCATATATTTTTAAGAATCTTCTTAACAAGATTCAGAAGCAAGGCTTTTTGCACCGTAATATAAGGCGGCAAAAGTATATATATGTATAAACAATAACTAGAGAGGCCATCTACCACTCCCTCACAGCCAGCCTTTTGCAACGAACCTTGGCATTTATTCATCAGGGTTACCTAAATATGTCGACACAAACGTCAAACAAAGAACGAAAGCCCTATTCTGTAAGCTCATCAAGGCGTCGATCCATTATTTCAGAGATGGATTCAAGGAAGGCAGCTTCGTCCACTCCGGGAAGAACTGCCCCCTCAGCTTCCATGATAATCTCTTCGATAACGGATTCCTTGGTGAGACTTTCCCTGCACATCATGCTTCCGATAGTAAAAGGAGCAAGGCCTCTACCTGCCCCTTTCTTCAATAGCATGGTTGAGATGCGGAGGGTACGAGCGCACTTAAGAGGCACATCCCAACCATGGAACTTCAAAAGGGAAATGTCCTGCTCCGCATCCAAAGTTTTTATGTACTCTAGAGTGGTGGCACTAAAAGGCAGGCAAGCTTGAGGCCAATTGAGCCAGTCAAAGGTGCAATCTTCGAACTGCAATTGCAGAAAGATGGCAATCGGAACATTCAGTAAACCTTAGCATTGAGTAAAACCTTGATGATCATATCTAAACATTAGTAGAAAGCTTATGACAACCAACACGTCCCAACACTGTTCCCTTCATTCCCATTGGCTCACGAAGTACCTCAAATGCAATAACAGAATGCAAGAAAACGACTTATCGTATGTCATCATCCCATAGACAAGGATTATATTAATTAATATTAGCGTTATTAGAGTTAAATTAAAGTCATGAGAGGGAGGAGAATACAAACTTACTCTCTCAGGCAGGCAATAACCGTGGTCAATTGGTATGAGTTCAATCCTACCATCAGCTCCTTTGGAGAATAAGATATTGCCCGCATGCCTATCAGCATTGGCCAACCTCATATCCAGCACAGCGATCTTATGAACCTCTCCTACAGGGAAATCACGAGGGCCCATATCCTCACAACTACCCTGGTTCTTCACAAACATCTGGAGTGACCCCATCTTAGCATTTTCCACAGAGCTATCGAATCCATCCGGATGATAGAATCCTTCGTGCAAGCACTTGACCATAACTGTAGGAGGAACACCAGAGAATCCAACCTCATCACCCGAACAAGCCCGAGGACCACCCACAGGATGATCCAAAATGTATGCAGCGACCTCCCGTAGCGCTCCTTCCCCAACCTTCGTCCCCCTCTTCAACCCTTCACCATCCTCCGACAACGGCAACCCCTGAGGATTATTTACAGCCATGGGCTCCTCGTCGGTCGGCTTGAAAACACCCACAAAACTAAGACCCGACGCATCTCGCATGAAATAGGCACCGCCAGACCCTTCCGAGGACCGAACTGGGAAATGCTTCCCATGCAATCCGGCAGCTGCGGAATGGATGAAATCTTTCGCAACATTCGACAATTCGATCTTGTCGTTCACTTTAACAGGCTCTAAATAAGCTTCTAAGTCGATGACCTTCTTCTCTACTAGGTGATTCTCCTCTCCTAAACTCAACCTACCCACATCCACCTCGGCACGGCCTGCTACGACCTCGCCGGGTGCCTCTATAGATACCTCAAACTCCTTCTCGACAGGCCAGGCCCTCACCTTGGCCGTCTTCTTGACAAGCAAATGAATCACCGCATCATTTTCCCGGCAGATATCATCAATCCGCTTCTGATCATCCAACTCCTCGCCATCACAAGTCAGAGCCTGCGCTCCATGATCCAAAAACCCCTCCCTCTCTTCGCAACCTGCTGCTTAACATACCCAACGCTCCTGCTCTTCTCCACATGAAACTCGAACACCTTCCCACAATCTGTCTTAACAGTGATGAACCGAAGATCAGAAAGCCGAAGCACGAGGTGAAGAACGTTCCCATCCGCCACGCCGTAGTCCTTCACCAAACAATCGTTCCGCGCCAGCTCCCGGCCTTCGAACACCAGCTTCTGCTTCTTCACCACGAAGCCTTTGCAGGATTGGATCCGGAGCTTCACCGAAGCAATGGAGTCGGACTCAAGCACCCGCATTGGCACCACGGTTCCGCCGACCGCAAGGTAGATCAAGATCGAACCTTGCGAGCAGCGGAGCGCCCTGCTATGGAAGCCGTCGGATGCCAGCACACCCTCCTCCAACACCCGCGTCACAACGACACCGGCCGACGCCATTTTCTCTTCACCAAATCAAATACTCAACGAAGAACCTCCAGACATCCTTCAAAGAGTAGATGAGTCGATACCAAGAACCCTACGAGATCAAACAATAACAACGCCGAATCGAGCGAACCATGGAATCGATTGCGCTGAAGCCCAATCGGCGTCGACCAAAGCTCCCATTGCGCGACCGGAGGACGGAAGCTTCTTCGGGGTCCCGACGAGTTCAAAAACGAACTCGGGGAGGCGGCGAAGAATCGAAGAGGGGCGAGGGGGAGAGGACAGTACGGATATAGGAGGCGCCTCCTGAGGTGGTGGGTGGCGGAGAAGTCCGCCGGCGGCGGCGGAGGCGGGGATGGATGGGCGGTGGAGATGGAAGGAGGACGGCGACGTTGTCGGGATTTAATAGAAGAGACGATTGACGGCGTTAGTTTGAGGTGTTAGATCGGAAGGTGGTGTTGGTGTGATGGGCCTGATGGCCAGGTGGTGGGGTCCGGGAGGAAGGCTTTTTATGAGGACAGGGAGCACAGGCTCTTTACCTGTGCTTGAATTTATTAAAAAAATAGATGGAGTCTCCCTTTGTTTCCCGACGGGAAGCGTGCCGGCGGGGTGACGCGGGGAGCGGGGGGGGGCGGGGGCAGTGGAGGGTGGTCGGGGTGGCGCGGGTTGGCGGCTGGGTGGGGGCGCAGACGGGGTGAGTGCGGCGGGGTGGCTGGAGGGTGGGGCGGGGGCGGAAGGGGTGAGCCGGAGGAGGCAGCCGGGGCGGCGCTGTGGTGAGGCGGGGTGAGCGCGACGGGCGGCGACAGGGTGGGTCGGGGGTGGCCGGGGCGGCGACGGGGTGGGGCGGGGCGGACGGGGTGAGCGGAGGGGGGGCATCGCCGCGGCCGGGGTGGCGACGGGGTGGGGGCAGGGGCGGAAGGGGTGAGCCGGGGGGCAGCCGGGCGGCGCTGTGGTGAGGCGGGGTGAGTGCGACGGGGCGGCGACAGGGTGGGGCAGGGCGGAAGGGGTGAGCAGGGTGGCGGCCGGGCGGTGCCGGGCCGGCGGCGAGGTCGCCGACAGTTGGGTGAGGTGGCAAACAGGGAAAAAAAATAGGGGAGGGTAGTTTTGTAATAAAAATTTGACTCGGTCCTTACGCGAGTCAATTTTATGAAATAAATTTTAAAAAAATAAAATAATTTCATAATAAAAACTTAACTCGATCTTCACTCGATTTAATTTTATAAAATAATTTTTTAAAAAAATAAAATAATTTCATAATAAAATAATTTTATAATATTTTTTTAAAAAATAAAAACTTTACTCGATCCTGACTCGAGTTAATATTACAAAATAAATTTTAAAAATATAAAATAATTTTGTAATAAAAACTTAACTCGATCCTCACTCAAGTCAATTTTATAAAATTATTTTATTTTTAAAAAAATTATTTCATAAAATTGAGTTGAGTGAGGATTGATTCAAGTTTTTATTATGAAGTTATTTTATTTTTTAAAATTTATTTCATAAAATTGACTTGAGTGAGTGAGGATCAAATCAATGGGCGGCCGGCGACGAGTTCACCGGCGGTGGGGTGGGGCGGCAAACGGCGAAAAAAAATATGGGAGGGTAGTTTTGTAATAAAAACTGACTCGATCCAGACTCGAGTAAATATTACGAAATAAATTTTAAAAAATAAAATAATTTTGTAATAAAAAATTGGCTCGAGTTAAGTTTGTAATTTTATGAAATAATTTTGTAATAAATAAACTGACTCGATCCAGACTTGAGTGAGTGAGGATCAAGTTAAGTTTTTATTACAAAATTATTTTATATTTTTAAAATTTATTTTGTAATATTAACTCGAGTCATGATCGAGTAAAGTTTTTATTTTTTAAAAAAATATTATAAAATTATTTTATTATGAAATTATTTTAGTTTTTTTAAAAAATTATTTTATAAAATTAAATCGAGTGAAAATCGAGTTAAGTTTTTATTATAAAATTATTTTATTTTTTAAAATTTATTTCATAAATTGACTCGCGGAAGGACCGAGTCAAATTTTTATTACAAAACTACCCTCCCCGTTTTTTTCCCTGTTTGCCACCTCACCCAACTGTCGGCGACCTCACCACAGCGCCGCCCCGGCTGCCGCCCCGGCTCACCCCTTCCGCCCCTGCCCCACCCCGTCGCCACCCCGGCCGCGGCGATGCCCCCGCCTCCACTCACCCCGTCCGACCCCGCCCCACCCCGTCGCCACCCCGGCCGCGGCGATGCCCCCCCTCCGCTCACCCCGTCCGACCCCGCCCCACCCCGTCGCCGCCCCGGCCACCCCCGACCCACCCTGTCGCCGCCCCGTCGCGCTCACCCCGCCTCACCACAGCGCCGCCCCGGCTGCCTCCTCCGGCTCACCCCTTCCGCCCCCGCCCCACCCTCCAGCCGCCCAGTCGCACTCACCCCGTCTGCGCCCCACCCAGCCGCCTCACCCCGGCGTCGCCCGGGCCACCCTCCACCGCCGCCCGCCCGCCCCCCCCTGCCCGCGTCACCTCGCTGGCCCGCTTCCCGTCGGGAAACAAAGGGAGACTCCCTCTGTCTTTTTTTTCGGCCGTTGGATTGAATCCAACGGCTGAAAATTGCAGCACAGGCTGCCTGTGCTGCAAAA